>JARVGS010000814.1:5538312-5550272 GCA_031762315.1 Hypsolebias antenori | reverse complement strand
AACTGTAGCCTACCAGCAATTTCACGGCAAGATTAAGTCAAGTATTCTAACTGATTTATAGTGCTGTTGTGACTTTTGGGCATTTTCGAGTTCATTTTTTATGATTAAAACGTGAAATAGGAAATTCTCCTTTACTGTCAGAGCACCTCCAGCTGACGCCACATAATTTAAACAAACTGTCACTCTTTGAGTCATTACTCATAGCTTTTAGATGGATGTGTATTCTGCACATAAGTGACATGGCTTTCATACACTCAACTACTTCTGATGTAAAAGTAATTGCTGAATTCTTTAAGAAATCCTAGCAATCTGTTAGCTAAAGTAGGCACTAGACCACATGAGCCATTTTGCTTAGAGCTCATATGACAAAGGACTTCTTGACGTATCCGCTGCCTGACAGCATGGGGGCACTTTCTAGTCTTGTATTTATTTTAAGCTCTTATCTTCTCTTTCTTCCTCTTAAGCCAACCAAAAAGCCTTCTAGCTGCCACTATTATCTTCTACATTTCTCCACTCTAGTTACACTTCTCTTTCACTTATGGTTGCCAAACCCTAACCTCACAACTCTCTAAGCCACTTCCTTGTTCTAGTCATTCTTCAGAGCAGATCCATGCTTAGATACTGCCATGCAGATTACATTACTGATCCGGCGGTCGATCAATACACTTAGCACTTTAAAAGAGGCCTGGACTTGCTCCTCGCCCTGTCGTTGTCCGTCCTGGCCTCAGTCAGATGACTTTTCTTGTCGGTTAATGGTTCGCACCAGATGAAACAACAGACTCTTAGATCAATTTCCTCCTTTGACAGGAGGAAAGCCTGCTACATTGTTAAACTGCTCCAGTGGGTTAAAAAGAAGGTGCTACTTTTCCTTCCATTGCATTGCTGATCTACCAATTGAAACTTTTCAATTTGGATTAACAGGCATGTGTTAATGAAATCGTGTGTGGCAGTGAAAAGAAGGGACACTGTGAACACACAGAGGTAAAAAAGCTGAACTGTCGATCTGTACTGCTTGAGAAAAGGGTAATTTGGGAGCTGGACAAGCATTGTGCTAAGTTAAGTGCTGTTAAGTGATTTAAAAACATCTCCAAGAAAGAAAAAAGAACAAAGAAAAGCCGACAAAGTGAATGAGTGTGCAAACCCAGTCACATTTTTAGTTCTTAGATGGACGTACCTTTACAGATTTTCACAGGTACAACAGCACGATGTACGTTTTTTTTTGTTTTTTTTTTTTATGAGAGGAAATGTGAAAGAGGACAAAAGTCCAGTAAAGCAGCACATCAATAAGAAAAAAAGATGTTCATTACACAGAATAAGCACCATGTTCAGGATCTGACAATGTTTCCATACATAAACTAACTCATGTTCCCAGATAACAGCAAGGATTTTAAAGAACCGTCCACATTTAATGAACATCTTCAAGACAATTTGGTATGTTCTGAAGTTGACCAACTGCAAAACGGCTCAGATCCATGTTTTGTTTCTGGTTAATCTGTAGCTAATTGCAGCCCAGCTCATCATTAATCTTTGCAACCTATTTGCAGCAAGATGATCTGTGACACAATTCTACAATTTTAGTGTCTCTATTGGCTCCTTGTAAAATTCAGAATACATAAAAGGCAACCGAGGTTCATCCTAAACTTAAGATTTTATTGTTCCATGTTTTCCTAACAGAGAACTTCTATATTGCGCCCTGAGATGAATTTGTTGTAAATGGGCGCTACCAAAAAAAAAAAAACTGAAATGAATTGTTTTGGGCAGCACAGTGGCTCAGTTGGTAAAGCTGTTGCTTCTCAACGAGGTTGCCAGATTGAATCCTGGCCAGAGGGCCTTTCTAGGTGGAGTTTGCATGTTCTCACAGTGACTGCTGGAAATGGGCACCAGTGACCCCCACGACCCAAAAAGGAAGAAATGGGTATGCATGTACGGATGTATGGATGAACAGATGGAGGTTTTTATCCCCCTACTCTACCCTCACTGCCGTACATGCATGGAGTTGGCCGCCAGACCACAACCAAAACTTCTTAGAATCCAGACAAAATGGGCATGTGAAAAGGTACCAAATACTTTAGCATTTAAATGTTTAAATCAGCTTTCTAACCCTTAAATTAGATTAAATTTGTTGGTATTTTTTACATAATTTTATTAGCACGTCGCTGTTTTCACTCGCGTGTGATAGTTCAGTTGTATGACACAGAGAAAAATGTAAAATAGATCTTCGAGTCTGGCCAACAAGCATCTTCACTGGCACTTATTTGGGTGAAGCCTCATGCTCAGGCTACAAATACAGTCATAAAACACTACGTACATCCCACACATGGACAGAGAGATATGCACTCTCATGCTGTTATGCTCTCGCTCTCAGGGTAACTGTAATCTTCTCTTGACATCTTTTCATTTTTTCCTTTCATGTTCCGTTCCCTCTCTGCTCTCTGTTTTCGTTCAGTTGAGCTCATTTCTTTCATTTGCTTTTTTTTTAACCTATAGGCATGACTGCTCCCAAAGCCTGAGTCAAGCGTGGTTATGAACAATTTAGTACATCATCAATGTTGACATTTTATGTATTTACATAGAACTACGTAATTTGGACATAAAAATATGAATCTTGTAGATATCAAATAAAATAGTGGTTAAAAAAAACTGCTTAAAAAGTATGAGGGCACAGCCAAAGATTGCACATCTCATATGTCTCCTTTCCACACAGGAGCAGTGAGCTGATCTTTAAAGGAGCCACACTCTGTCTCTCTCTCTCCATCAGAAGACGAGAGCAGCTAACAACAACACAGCGCATCAACTCATCATGTAAGATGCCAGCCAGGCACGTTTAAAGGCTTGTTGGCTGTGTATGTTAGTCAAGGCTCATCAGTGCATAGAGGTGCATGGCACCGGAGCACAGGGTGAGGCTTTGAAGATCTGACAGAGTGAACAAACAGCAGAGGAGGAGGAGAAACTAATCCAACAAAGATAGCAATACAGGAAATAAGAGTGAACAAAGGGCAACAGAATACACTTGAATAAAAATGTGCAGGAAAATGAAGAAAGGCTGAAATGAGCATGAATTATAAAATCTTTCCCCAAAAAATATTGTAATGACAACTGGAACTTCTACACCTTTAATATAATGCTTGTGAAAATAATAAACGTCATAAGTGTAGGACACAACCTAGTATAATTCAGACATTTTGGTTACGAGACTACAATCATAAATAGATGAAACGGTATAATCGCTGATGAGACTGTGTTGTCATTATGTGCTTAATTACATACCTTCATAGCTTTATTATTACACGCCGCCGAAGGCAAAAGTTAATAATGATTTTGCCTGTGTCTGTGCACGTGTTCGTCTAGAACATTAGTAAAAATCTCATAAACCAGTGGGAGAATTTTAATGAAACTCTTAGACAGAAATCGTTGGAAGTACATCTACAACTTCTGTACTGTAGTCAACTCTTTGAGACGACCACTAAAGCTAAGAAGTTACAAGGTTTGTTTGATAAAACAGCTACAACTCAGATTTTCAAAATAAGGTAATCCTAGTGTAAAACTCTGACATAAGAGTTTTAAGGAATACTAGGCCTTTCATTTTTTACTCATTCAAATCGTGACGGTTGGGGTGACAAGTAGAACCTGACTGATATGGAACTTTGGCTATCACAAAACCGATACATGCTGATATTCCGAGTATTGTGCCTAATGCCGATAACCAGTATAATGCCTGAAAAAAAAAAATTAGCTTTGTCCACCCCAAGAATCTAAGTAAACAGCTACTTTTAAACCTGTTTTAACACATGAAGTCTTGAAAAAGTCTTCCTAACGTGCGTTCACAATTTCTGTCCTCCTCTATTTACCATAAAGTTTTCAAGTGTGTTACATAAATATGAACTAAACAAAGATAGTCTTTCTCTGTTCACTGTTTCAACAGTCAGTCACGTATGGGGAAGGTCTAGTGTTAGTAACGACTGCAGCCGTTATTTTTTCTTTGCACGTTATTTTTTCTTTGCAGAGAAGTAAAGATTTCAGACAATGCATTTCATTGAGAAAGACGAAGATAACATTACCAACACTGATATATTTTACCTCTACATTAGATTTACTGCTCTGGGAAAAGTTTTACAAGGCAGTAGCCTATGCAAGGTTATCCAAGCATGAGCTTGCTAACTTGAAGCATGTAGCTAATGACAAGGGGGGTGGAGGATTAAAGATAATTTATTGTTAATTATTTTACAGATCACTTAAAATAAACGTACCATGCTCTGTTCATCAAAATACACTACACAATATTGCTCCCTGCTTTGGCTATGGTGAAAGTGAAACTTAAAGTGAGCAGCCAAGACTTGAGAGTAGTCTACGTGCGCCCTCTGCTGGATACATAGTAAAATTATGCTATTTATGTACATGCAAGGACACAGCTTGTTTCCAGTGTTTATATCAGCTCATAATGGGGCAATTATCACAGATACAGATATGTCCACAAATGCCTATAATATCGGCCCTAATCGATATATCGGTTGGTCTCTAGTCACAAGTCTCTGCAAATGTTCTTTGTGGGTTGGAAACTGAAAGCTTAAAGATTAATCTAATGAATAAGAAAAAAAAACATTGCAAACAAGGTGTTTAATAGAGTTTGACTGCTTCCTTGAATTCCTAAAATGAGTATCAAGAATAAGAGCTGGTTGTTTATAATTTTATCTGAAATCTATGTTGTACTTCAACTAATCACAGATTTGACACTTTAGAACACGTCTGTTAAGAAATAATCAAATCTAGTCAATCTTTGCAGGACATTTCTCAATTAATGCAGCTCTTTGTTATGTGTGCTACTGTGGGGTAAATGCAATCTAAATGATCAGTTCGACAATAAACTTCACAGTGACAGTGAACTAATGCTTAATGCAGAGGCTGACAATGGGCATAAGCCACAAAGTAGCCTTGGAGACTCCTGCGCTGCTTTGTGATGTACTGAAAGAAGCATAAATTGCTGGTAGAAGTTATAACAAAATAGAAGAAAACGCTCATTAGCACCGAGTTAAGTTTTCTTTGCCAAAAGTAAAAACAGAAAACTACAGGAGTCACAGAGTCCAACTGTTGGCGTGCTTCCCAACACTTAACTTGTATCTGTGTGACCACAGTGGGTCCAGAGTGTGCAAGTTATTCCTCAGAGAGCATCGTGGATTCCATTTAGCAGCTCCAGTTTAAGTGGCCTCAAAGAGAGCTTGATGGACCAAAACGTAGCATAAGGAAATTAAAGAGACAGAATACAGAAACAAACATTACAGAGGAAGCGAGCGGAAAAGCAAACATCCAGCAGTGCAGCAGCAAAAGCCCGGGGCTGAACTTTCTTTCCGTGCATACTTTTATATTTAAGTATGTGGAGATCATTTTAAACACTTTAATGAAATAAATGGTACTCTAGAAGATAAATAGGATGAAGCCTAAAAATTAGAACAGGATGTTGGGGAAACTTTTTTTTTTTTTTTAAATAGACAAATGATTTAAGGTTTAGGTTTTATTTGGGTGCAGACAATGAAAAACAACAAAATCAATGTGTAATCCTAATGTTCCCAGCAACACAGCAGGTGTTTGTTTTATATAGTGGCACGAATTCAAGCAATGAATGGTAGCAAATTATATGTTATTATGTGACTGATATGTATGACTGATAAGTGATATGTGACTTATCTGTGCTGCTGATTATCCATGCTGCTGATCTCGTGCTGCTGTATTCATTCATACCCATCTGCTCACACAGACTCATGTTCGGGCTGCTGTTACACCATATTATTTTACATTATTAGTGTTCAGCGTGTATCTTAGATCTTTTAGTGTACCATTTAGAGTTTGTTCAGCGTATATCTTACAGTATATCTTAGATCCTTAGTTGTAGTTTATTTTTACACTTTGTACTTTTGCTATTTTTGAATGTAATTGGGACCCTGTGTACACAATTTCATTCCACCTCATGCACAACATGTGATGCGAATGACAATATTGGACCTTGAACTTGATATATTGCTAGTTCTTTTTTTTTAGTAGTTCAAACATGACTGAAGAGATAAAACTCATCCCTGCTACATGGACCATATTCACGAGGCTTCATACAGTCTGTTTGCACTTTGAAGTGCTGTTTGTACTGACACAGGAATTAAGTGTGACAGTAAAATAAAACATTCATCTGCGTAAATGTGGCATAGCATAAACGTAAACAGCAGGAGGGCTCTGGAGAAAACAGTGGGGAGCGCACACACACACACACACACACACACACACAAACATAAGAACACATCTCACGCACACACGCGCTCATCAGAAGTGTTAACCAGAACATGCCTTGATAAATAGATTTTAAAGCATATTCAGACACAAAATGAAAGAGAAGTGTGCACTGAAATAAATGTAGGCAAGATTATTATTACTTTTTGTACAGCTCTGACCTATGACCCAATAGATTTTTGAGTATCAGATTGTCCAAACTTTGGTCTTCCTTTAAAACAAAAAGAAGGTAAAGAGCTACAGAAGGACCAGTCAGCTGTGGAAAGATTAGACAGTCTGGGGGATCCCAGGAGAGATGTTCTGCAACCTGTGCAGGTGAACCAGCAAGTAAACCTTGCTTAGTGTTAGCTACCAGAGGGGCCACTCTGCACTGTGGAGCAGCACTTTAAAAAGGACAGCAAAGAGAGATGACAGACCCTCGCTTCAAAAGGATACAACAAAAGATTAGAGAGTTTTAAAGTAAAAGAGGACAGGGTAAAACTGAGGTAGGGACAGAGCGACTCTACTCACCGATGTACTCAAAGACGAAGACGATGAAGAAAGGCGTGACCAGGTCGTTGATGCCCTGCACGTAGCCGCTGGCCGGATGGCGGATGGCCCAGATAAACAGGATCCGCTCAAATATCTTCAACAAACATGACATGAGTTTAAAACAAAAGCGTATTAACACTAAAAGCTTTATTACTCAAACTGCCTATTAAATAAATTTGAAAACAGTAAATTGTTCAAATTAAACTAAGACAACAATGTGCAGTGTTTCCCCTACAACTGTTGGCTCAGCGGGAAAACACCAACCCATATGGGGCACAAACATTGAGACCGTTTTCTGCTCAGGTCAGAAAAGCCTTTAATTAATGTGGAGTAAGTAATTTAAGAACAAGGAGAAAGGGATAAATATTGAATGTAAATAATTTTCAGAGCTCCTGCTGTGTCCTGAAAGTGGCACCAACGTGCCTCCAAGGTAAGTTCAGTGTTCCTGGTGCATAACAACAGGACTGGATGGAAATTATAGGGGAAACAGTGCAGTGTTTTTAATTGCATTCTTTCATTATTAAAGTTTTAGTAAATGAGCGAGGTGTAGAAAAAAATATGACGATAATCAGAACAATGAAGGCACAATACGGTGGGTAAAGAAGGAAATATGGGAACGGTTCAAAACGAGCAGATAACGCAAAAATGTTCATATTAAAAGTAAAATTGCTCGTAGTTACTTTCATTAATGTTTGAACCTGTACGATTTAACATTTGACATTGTGTTGGTAAAACTCATTCAATTTTAATTCTGAGTAACTGTTTCCAACCAAGGGATGCATCAACAGTAGTTACCTACATATTACTTATAAGCTTTGTATTTGTGTGTATTTTACGCTTCCCTACCCTACCTTGGATAAATAATGTTACTAACTGAATTTTTATGTACATGAATGTATTTGCAGAGTGCACTGAGATAACTTCTGTTGTGACTTGGTGCTATATGAATACACTAGTCCCTCACTTATCGCGCGGGGGTTATGCTCCAGACCATGAAGTAAACACATTTATTTTGGTATTTATATACATATATCTGTATATATCGTCCTTCTTGATATAGAGTGTTGCACCAGGTAACAGCTCGAAGCATCGAGGTTTGACAGCGGTGGCTGGAGCGCACCTGAACAGCCTATGTGTCGTCTGCACGGTGGCCTTCGCCCCCTCCGCTGGTCCCAGTAGGCAAATGCGAGGACACGGGCAGCGCGGAGGAAGGTCTCCACCGGCAGCCATGCCATGAGCAACGCAGGCTCAACGGGAGAAGGCGCCCATATCTATCTATACCCCCCATACCCCCCGGTATGGGGGGTATGGGGGGTATAGATGGATAGACCCCCGCTATGGGGGGTATGGCCCACAGATAGGGACCGGGCAGCCTGGTCCTTAAAGAGCGCAGCGAAAGAGAGCATACAGACTGATGCTACGGTTACTCAACCAATCAGCATCCGAGATACAGAGCATAATGCTCTAGTTGGTCGCCTTCCACCAATCAGCCAATTGTGTGTCATGTACAAGCTTACGTTGAAAACCCACGAAACAGTGAGTCTGTGAAAGCTGAACTGCAATGTACAGAGGGACTACTGTAAAAATTGAATTAACAGCCCCCTTTATTGTACTGTGACCTGTTTTATCGCCTATCGCCAAAAGGCAAAACTATCTGTAGTGCTAGCAAAATATAATTAATCACTGGTTTAATTTTACAGAAACTCAATATAATTTTTGCATGTACATCTCCAATTGATGAACATTTGGAGTCAAACTAATTCAAGATAGGCGCCACATGTTGATTTGTGTTCTCTTTATACCTCTCTACTCCTATCTCCTTTCTCTTTTACCACTTCTCTCACTTTTCTAGCTTTGTTTTCTTCTGTCTTTTCATTCCCGTGTCCATTTCATCTTAAACAAACCCAAAGCAAATTCTAATATTATTTATATATCAAGTGGAGCATTAAGGCCAGCCATAATGCTCTGCTTGTGAAATCTGTTGGGCATCACCTCGACACTCAGACAATAATTCTGAGTGCCACAATGCTGAACAGGACACGGGAAGAAAAAAAAAAGATAGGCACCACAACTAAGCTAAACGCAGCCAGTTTAACAGCTAGAATTGGGTGTGGTAGTAGCAGAGTCATTTGCTACAGCGTCATTTGCTAGGGGCTGCTATGGTTGAGTGGTTAGAGTAGTTGTCCTCCAATGCCAGAGTTGGGGGTTCAATTCCACCAGCAGTTGCATGCTGAAGTCTCTTTGGGCAAGACACTGAACCCCTCATTGCCTCCAATGTGTGTCCCATTGGTGTATGAATGTGATAAAGCACTGATTATTCTTTGTATAGATCTAGTAGAGTGCCGTATGAATGGGTAAATGAGAGCACAGATTGTAATGTAAAGTGCTTTGAGTATCCTGATAAGACAGAAAGGCACTATATAAGTACAGTCCATTTACTAATCAATAGTATCTGCAGAATCTCACGTTACTGTGTAAGATCTTTAAAACTAGAAGATGAAACGTGAAATTCTGTTCAACATCACTGCAAAATACTGATAGAATATCTGAGACTAAAAAACAGATTGAAACACAGATTCTGTGTTCTGTTTATCCCCCCTGAGGTTTGATTGGTGAGTAAACAGCAGTAATGTCTTCAGCATACCTACTCGCCTTCTTTCTTATTCTGGCTTCCACAACAGTGTTTTCCCCTCTTCAAACGTGATAAATTTATACAGCTTTTTTTACCCTCTTATCTTAATCTAAAATTTTCAGACTTTGTCAAACAGTGCACCTTGACAGTATGTTGTCACTAAGTTGTTAAGAGTGTGAATGAACATTAACTGCAAATCTTCCAGGCTGAAAATGAAAGCTATGAAATGCATATTATCAGTCCCCGAGACCTGTGAATGTGCATAATAACCCTCAGTGTGCTATTAAAATAGTCAGAACTTCTATTATTCCAGGTTCACACACTTTCCAAGTGCTGCTTTAAGTTATACTGTTAGAGAACTGGGACTTTGGCCAGTTGACGTCTGTTCTCATACTACTCTACTGTCAGTTAAATATCACTGGCCAGTGCCCAGCAGAGTGCAGATAAAGCAGCGACCACAAATGCACAGCACTGCCTAACACAGCCCACACACTCAAACATGCTCAGCCACACTCGTACAAACAGCAGACAGAGTGTGAGGAGGCAACGACTGAGGGGCAGCTCCTTACAGGGCTCTAACAACATGCTGCTGTTTCAGCTGTCACGGGAAGACAGATCTGTCTGTCCTGAGTGAAGAGGACTGGCTTCAAATGTGAAAAGGCTTGAGGTGGAGCTTGAAGGAAAGAAACTCGGTGACAAAATAGATTTAAGGTGAGGAATGGACGTTTGGGGACAAAACTTGCTAATCTTAAATACTATGCAGATAAAGTGCATCACAAACCTGCCTAAGTCTAGCATACCCAAAGATTACTGGGAGTTGTTCTGAATCTGAAACCATAAAGAGTAAAAATACCCAACATTTAATTTCCAAACATACTGTAGTAACACACTGAAAAGAAATTAATCTTTGGTAAACGTATACCTGTAAAATAGCACAGATTTCTTTTTTGTTGGAAGCCGTTTGACCGCAACTACTGCCAAAGTTGGACTAAAATTAGCATTACCAGTCCCTACAAACAGAACACCCAACACATTTGTTAAAAGCAGCTATCTTAGAGAAAGCTGCTGAAATGGTAAGCTCTTATATTACAGATCTTCTTGTTTCATAGTTTCTTAACAGAGCACTTCTCTCTCAGACTGCAGGTTTACTTATGGTTCTTAGAGTTTCCAAAAGTAGAAAGGGAGGCAGATCTTTCAGTTATCAGACTCCTCGCTTGTGAAATCAACTTCCACTTTTTGTCCGTGATGCTGACACCTTGTCTACTTTTAAAACTAGGCTTAAGTCTTTCCTTTTTGATAAATCCTATAGTTAGGGTTGTTTGGGTTTCCTGAACTATCTCTTAATTATGCTGCTATAGGCTTAAGGCCCCCCACATACTTGGGTGCACGTGCGTACTGTCCGCAGATGGTTGAGACTTCATACTCGAGCATACACCCTGATGAGCCTCAGCCCGGCTCTGGAGGTAAAGACGTTTACCTTCGAGACAAATTGAGGTCGCCGACTGGTCATTTGCTGACACGCCTAATGGCTGCCGGCGGCCCTAGGTAGAGGCAGAGCGGCTCAGGAGCAGCAGCATTCTGTTTTATTTTGAATAAAAAAACAAACAAACAACAACAAAAAAACATTTGTATCCTTGCGACTGCACAGAAAGTGGTTGGTGTTGCATAAAAAACAGTCCGTCGCCGGGCAGTTTATTGTGTGACACAGCGTATGCGCATGCAGCTGTAAAAATTGATCTTTGCACAGACATGGCCGGCGGACGTCCACTTCAGGTCCACGTTGAGTCTGCCTCGAGTATGTGTAGACCTCTGCGGAATGAAGTATGCCCGAGTATGGGAGGGCCTTTAGACTACTAGATGACAAAGTGACCACACTGCCTCACTCTGCTGCTGTCTATACTTGCTCTACTCTACTTGTTTGTACAGGCAGTCCTCGGGTTACGACGGTCTCGAGTTACGACGCATCTCCCTTATTCGTGTTACGCGGTTACGTCGTTTTTACGACGTTAAACGTCGTAACGCGGCAGCGCAGCAGCGGAAGAATATAGTACGAGGTGCAGCGGCGGAGGAGTACGAGGATGGCGGCGTCACTAGCATCCCAGTTGGCCATTAGCCCTTCGTTAGCCCTTCATTATGGCTCCCAAAACGCAAGGAGAACTCTTCTGATGGCAGTGCATTGAGGAAAAGGAAGGCCATCACCATGGACTTACGTAGTTTACGCGCTTGGTAAAACAGGTACGTCACATTTATTTACATGCGTACTGACTTACGTCAAATTCGGTTTACGACGCCGCGTGAGAACGGATCTCTGTCGTAAGTCGAGGACTGCCTGTATTATTGAAAGACTATTGAAATATTATTGAAAGACTATTGAAATATTATTGAGATTATTGAAATATTATTGAAAGACTATTGAAATATTATTGAAAGACTGTTCAGTAGAGCAGGATAGATTCTCTCTCCCAAAAGAGCCAGACTGGACTCAAAAAACTTTGAAAACCAACTTCTTCTGAACTTGAACAATAAA
>JARVGS010000814.1:5521205-5533037 GCA_031762315.1 Hypsolebias antenori | reverse complement strand
TGTGCTCCTTTCTGCTTATTTAAACCTAATTCAGCAAGTATGTGTTCTTTCTGCTTTCTTCTGCTAATTTAAGCTTGTTCTTCCATTTCAGCTACATTTCAGCATGTTTGTTTTTAGCTAATTTCAGCAGTTTTTCACACTGCATTTTCACAGGAAATGCAATTTCTCTAGTTACTTAATATATCCCCAACAAAACAGCATCCATCTTAATGTGAAATGTTTTATTCGGAAGCACAAACATAGCAGAACAAAGATATTAGAGAGAGCGTTGAACATGCTGAGTTAAATTTTAACAGCAAAAATTACTTCTGTATTTGTTTATTTAATTTGTGCTTTCATAACAGCATCGTGCAGTGTGCCAAAGCGAGGGTTTTTCCTTTTCAAAAGCCAAGGCAGACAAAAAAACTAAAAATATTTCTACAGCTTAATTTAATTAATCCCATATTTCCTTTTACTGGATTTTTCCCCACTGCACTAAAACTTTAAATCAGTGTGATCCCAGGGTTAAGGTGATTAGCTGATCTGCCTTTAGGCAAAAGGGAAAACCCTGCTACATGAAGTGCATTGTGTGTGCTCCTGGAGGGGTCTCACCTCTTGAACAGAAGCTTGTTGAAAAAGAGGAATAAGAGGATTAGTTCTCGGTATGTCAATGTGAATCTGCAGAGAGAGAAAGGGAGAAAAAAAAAGACAAACACGGAAGCAACGGGCAGGTTAGCACAGATCTGGCCATTACAGACGGTGACAGAAACAGAGCGACAGCAACAGTTAGTGGATTGGTGTTCTTGATTGAAGTCAGACTGGGGTTTCAGCGCTCTGAAATGGAAAGCAGCTGTGGTCTTCAGTGAGTGTGTGCATGAATGTGTTTGCATAATGAGGTGTCTCTGTGATCCTTATGTGCCTGAAAGTGCCATTGTGTGTTTCTGCTTTAGTGAGACCACGTTTCCACCATTTCAGACTGTCTGACCCGCAGATGAACGGCAACAGGCGGATAGATTCGTCAGAAGGGAGCCAGACAGATGCAGGGTAGCAGCTGGAGCCAAGCCAACTGAAATAGCCATTAAGGGTGTGCACGCTTGTTACACGGAGCTGTAACCACTGTCCTATCTGTGGTGGACACCTTACCTCCGTCACCTTTGGCTGCAGCACCAAAGATTCAGGATTCATCCTAGGAATGTCTATTTGGATCTGACAGCAACATGAAGAAGAACGGTGTTAGACATGAAGTTGAAAATATTTCAGCATTTTTTTAAATATCTGGAACCCTCCAATGTTCTGAAAATAAATCTTGACATGAGCACAGTGACACCTAAACACTCGTAAGTTTAGCAACAGAACACAGTGATGAAAATGAAATGCACACGTTGAAAGGTCATGTGACTGTTTGCAACGATTACAGTGATAACAGAGTTCGCCATACAGGCACACAGAAGATTCAGCAGCAGCAGGAAGTAGCACCCCCATGGATTTGGATACAAAGGATGAATTGGTGCAAAATGGGGATGTACAGCTGTTGTATCCTCTCCTTTGGTGAATCACCTGACAGCTGTTGTGTCTGGACGTTGATTTCTGGCTGTTTGGCGCTGGGTTGAAGTTGACATTCAAGCTGATCTTAAACACATTAAATTTGGGAAAGATCGGGACTTTGTTGACCAAAGGAGGACCTCAACCCAATGCAGGCAGGTTATTGAACGGGTGTTATCTTGGTAAAAATATTAAACCAGGGTGCTGTCTCAGGAGAATGTCACTGATATGGCACTGTTCCTTCCATAAGGGTCAACTAGAAGTGACCAAAAAGTCATATACAGTACATGACTTGCCATGTCACAGTCAGGAATAATGATGTTTCTCCACAACATTGGCAGGCTTGGGTCTCACCCCTCAATGCCATCATTTGCACAAACAATGGAGACCTGTGGTAATGCAGAACCAATATTCTGTATACATTTGGCAACCGTTGTCATCAGTCCTTGCCCATAGCTAACGGCAACTCCAAATGTACGGTAGTCGTCTCTTATCTGGTGTTAATGACAGCCTACACATGGGGCAGTGAACTTGTAGTCCACCTGACGCCAGTCATAAAGGCTGATTGCAAGCAGACATGAAGTGTTGTAAAGATTCCAATACATGTGTCTCAATGGGAGATGTCATTGAGTTTTGCATTACTTGGCTCCCAAAATGATTTTTCATTGATGTGGCATGTCTTTGGCAATTTTAACCTGTACAGCAAGTGTAGATACCCACATCCCTGTGTACCCACTGGTTCAAATATCAAGCATCAGTGACATCTGTATAAATACCTGAACTCACATAATGTTCAGGTTGGGCTGTTATATGATGAATCTATGAGGCATTTTCTGCGTCTGGTGACTCCCTGTCACACTGTAACTTTCAAAAGCATTTGTGAGCCAGGTACCTTAATCCTAATAACAGGCATGTCACAAGACCAATAATGTAAGTTTAAGGTGCAATCCATGAAATTAAATACGCAACCACTTTTTATTAAAAATGTGCAAAGTGGATCAAGTGCATCTGTCTGCAGTTCAATGTCCAAAGACAACGCAGCACTGCTCACTGATGGTTTTTTCATAATACAACCATATCATTCCAGCCTCTTGTCAAGTACCGGAAAAAGGGAAAAGCAGCAACAACAAAAGCTTTTTACAAGCATCTGCTGAAGGGTAAGATGACTGAGACGAATGAACACAAATGTATGTAAATTGTGATTTCATAAATAAAAGATATTTAAAAACAACAGTCATTTCACCCCATCAATTTCAACACTACACATTTAAAAGTTCGTTAAAATCTACAAAACTTCAAGAATATTAGAAATCTAAAAAGCGTTTGTACCTTTGACCCCCTGATTAATCAAATATATTCATATTCACTTTAGCAAAACAATTAAAATATTTTAAACACAAAGTCAATGCTTTTGAACCAGCCCCCAGGGCACTGCTTCTACAATTTATTAAATATTTTATATGTAAAGTAAATGAATCTAGAAATATTGAATACTTATGGGACAAAGTAAAAAAATATATATATTGTGGACTTAACTGATGGTTTGACATACATATATGCATATTATAATAATTATACTGTAAATGAGTACATCTAAAAAATATAAGTTGTAAGAAAAGTTCAACATTTTTTGTCAATCGCTTCAGAAAGTAAAACTTACATAGACTGATCACACAGTGTGAAATATTTCAAGCCTTTGTATCTTGTATTTTTAATGATTATGTTTAAAAAATAACTAAAAAAACAAAACCCAGTGTTTCAGAAAATCAGAATATTGCATTCTGTAGCCAGCTTTTGGTACCTTTGGCAGTGTGGGCAGGAACGAGTCCTGCTAGAAAATCAAATCAGCATCTCCATAAAGCTCATCAGCAGAAATGAAGTCTCTAAAGCAGCGATCCCCAACCCTTTTTGTGCCACGAACCGGTTTAATGTCAGACAGGATTTTCACAGGCCGGCCTTTAAGGTGTGGCAGTTAAACACGGCAAAATAAAATAATACGACCGGCATAAAAACTGGTATTTTCTAAATAATAATAATAAACATGAATCCACAGTGTATGCAACTTTATTAGCAGCATCCTCGTAACATTGCGCCAACATCGTAACATGAGTAACGGCCTCTCAGCCCCACACTCTCTGGTCATTATAGTAAAGGTTAAACATGCCTTCAACATAAGATGCACCAGAAAAACAAATATAGTGCATGAAAAATACAACTCACCATAACACTTTATTAGTGGGAGCCCTGAGCTTGTTCATCTAAAACGAGACAGTCCCATCCAGAGGTAATGGGTGACAATGACACCCGAAGTCTGGTGCTTATGTCCGGTCTGCTCCGTAGTTTTATTTTGGTTGCTGTCACTGCAGAAAACCCTGCTTCATACAGATAGGATGTCGGACATGGCAACATGGTTTTCAGCGCTGTTGTGGCTATCTCAGGGTATTCTGCCATGACTTTAATCCAGAACCCAGGCAGAGATGATTCAAACATACTTTTAAAACTGCCGTCATTTGTGATCTTCAGCAGATGAGTAATGGATTATGTGTTACCCCTCCAGGAAGCAGCCCCTGTAAGAAGGTAGCCATGTGACCGAGGCAAGCATCTTGACCTGCGTCAAGCGCGAGTCATAGACAGATATGGCGGAGAGAATCCAGTAACGCTGGAGGTTTCTTCCTGTTAAAAGGGAGTCTTTCCTTTCTACTGTTGCCATTGTGCTTGCTCAAGATGGGAGACTGCAACGAAGCAAAGATCCAACTTGTTTGCTGGCTTCCTTAGATAGAGAACTTTACTAATTGTTTTTTTCTATGTACCGGTATGTGAATGCTCCTGTAAAGTGCCCAGAGACAACTTTGTTGTGATTTGGCGCTATATAAATAAACTGAATTAAATTGAATTAATTTTTTTTTTTTATAAAAAATTGTTCAGAATCAGATACTAAATAGAACAAAGGTTGAATGAATGAATGAACAGAAATAATGAAAGTTATGTATTCTTTCTGTGCGGCCCAATACCAATTGACCCATGGACCGGTACCAGTCTGCGGCCCAGGGGATGGGAACAGTGGTGTTGTGTACATGATACGCGGGTGTACGGAGTATACACACTAGAAAAGCTTAAGAATTTCAGTATACCCACTTAAAAATGCCCAATGATACATGACATATCATTAGGCACATGTCATTGATACGTTAAATTGTAGTTAAATGCTTCCATAACAATTTTTCTGTATGCAGCGCTCATTTATTAAATTTGCTTATCCAGCAAATCATTGCATAATTCTATACTTAATACATGAACATGTTTTGCTTTGATAGTTTTTTTTTTTTTAATTCCATAACATGTTTTTAATACAAAGTCAACTGTTGTACAAAGTTTGTTCTACATTTATTCAAACGTAAGAATCAGAGAAATTTGTAAATGTCCAATATGTTTAAAAACAAAACTAATTGATGATTACATTGTACTAACTGGTGTACTTTGGTTTGTAAGCACAGTATACAGACCGACCGCGGTAAAGTTAATTTTACGCTGGACATGGGCACTTAGTGGCTTCGTCCAACGTCCAACGTAAAACTAACTTTACTGTGGTATACCCACTACAAAAATGTAAACTAGACCACTAGATGGGGAACACTGCTCTAAAATGTCCTGGTAGATTCTGCATTGACTGTGGACTTCAGAAAGCCCAGTGGACCAGCACCAGCAGAGGACATGGACCCAAACCATAACTGACTGTGGAAACTTCACTCTGGACTTGAAACAATGTGGATTGTGGATCTATCCACTCTTCCTTCAGGCTCTGGGTCCTTGATCTCCAAATGACATGAAAATTTACTTCATCTGAAAAGAGGACGTTGGACCACTGAGCAACAGTCCAGTTCTTTGTCTCCTCAGCAGGTAAGAAGCTTCTGACCTTGTCTCTGGTTCAGGAGTGGCTGGACTGGAGGAAGGAGACATTTGTAGCTCATGGCTAAGAGTTAATAAGCTGATCAGGGTTTGACACCAGGAATTTACGATATTGAACCTTGTCAATATTCTAAATTTCTGAGACACTGAATTTTGTTTTTTCATCATTTGTAATAATCATTAAAATTACAAGAGAAAAGGTTTGAAATATTTTTGAAATTAATGACAAAAAAACTGAACTTTCACAATATTCTTCTTTTTTGAGATGCACCTGTATGCACACAAACAAACAAGCTGTTTGGGCAAGTTACCAGCAATACAAACAAATGTGTAAAAACATGGACAAACTCCAGAAACAGCTACAAATAGATGATGCACCACAAAACAAAGAAAGATTGTTTAAATCACTGAACACAAGACAAACAGAAAAAAGTATATGCAGTCATGAACAGTCTATGAAACCTACAAGGGATAAAAAAACAGAATAGGAGAAACAAATCCAAATAAGTTATTGGCAAAAAATATTTTAAAATGCTTAAATTGACTGTCCAATCAAGAGTAAGCATAATCTGGCTGAAAACAAGACAAGACATGATCCAAACAATCATTAAAAAAATAAAAATAAAAAAGTGTGCCAGCTTTTTGGCAATGCGAAGAAATCTACGGAAAAACAGATGGAATATGAAAAATGTGCATTTTGCAACTGACAACCCACTTTCATATTTCTCATCAGCTTGACGTGAACCGAAAGTAGAAGAATGTTAAAAATGAACACATGCAGGTGGAAAAATAAAAATAAACTCAGAGGTAGAAGCAGTATAGATATGTTCATAACCATGGGAAAGTACCCATTCAACCAGCTCTTTGAAGCCGGCTGTCTTCTCTGAGCAGAGCTCGACCACACTTGTCTATCAGTAACACAACCAGTCTCAGCAAGAAGAGGAAGAATGAGAAAAGAGCACGATAGAAAAGGAGCATGGAAAGCATTTTTTTTTTTTTAACATAACGGTCCAACAATAGTAAAGGATTCTCAAAAGGATACCATTCATAGATTGAACACAATTAAAACTACTATCTGATAACATGCCCATTATTAACTGTATCAATAGTTTGATGTGACCTCCTTTAACTGACACACAACTTCACACCACACTGCTGAGGACACACAGGCATACTGCCATTTGGTTCTAATACATTGTAAAGTCCCCAGACCAGGGGCAACACTTATTTTATCAAGATATTTAAAGAAATCTAATTAGGTTTAATTTTCCAAGCTTTATCTTGTAACATAATTAGCATATTTGATAAAAATGTGTCTCCCCAATATGCTTTAAGAATATCAGACATTCTCTCTGGAACCTGGCTCTTGTGACAATAGATTTGTTAGTACAAAAAGAAAAGTTTTACGTTTGCTTTTTGGAGTCTTTAAGCTTCATTCTAGTTCTGGAAACACAAACTAAAAAAAGTTATAGCCAGTCTTATTTCAGTGGTTTTTGATGTATTCATCCAAGAAGTTGAATTAAAACTTATGATGTATGTTCAACAATTCAGGTAGAAACATCTAACAAAATAAAGTCAGGTCCTCTGGACGGATTCTTCTTGTTGAAACATTTAGTCTTTTATCCAAAAGACTTTGTCAGTCTGACAAGTTGCAATAAACTCAGTCTTATAAATGGCACCTTCTCATAGTGGATCAACCAGTTTGCTGGTGACAGCAGAAACTAGTTGTTCACATGATAAAGGAGTACCATCAGCCTAATGACCAAATGGTTAAAGCCCTGATGGCTGCTTGATATACACAGAGGGCTAAGTGATACTAGAAATAGCATAATTTGTGGAAGGAGACTAATTTAAACTTAGTTCAGTTTCACTGAACTGAAAAAGAAGATGGTTTTCATCAACTTATTTAATAGATGTATTCCTTTCAATTAAGAATGTTAAGGGCCAGACGTAGATTGGCCAAGGGCCCTTTTAGCCTCTAACCAGTGGTGTAGTCTACATTTTTGCAGTGGGTATACTGTGCTACACCGGTTAGTACTTAGTACAATGTAATTGTCAATTTATTTAGATTTTTAAGCATATTGAACATTTCCAAATTTCTCTGATGCTTCTGTTTGAATAAATGTACAACAAAGTTTGTACAACAGTTGGCTTTGTATTAAAAACATGTTATAGAACTTATAAAACAGTAGCAAAGCACAACATGTTCAAGTATTAAGTAGTAAGTACAGAATTTTACAATAATTCTCTGGATAAGCAAATGTAATAAACAAGTGCTGCATACAAATACAATGATATCAAAGCGGTTAACTGCCATTTAATGTATCAATGACTTGTGCCTAATGATATGTCATGTACCATTGGGCATTTTTAAGTGGGTATACTGGAATTCTTAAGCTTTTCTAGGGGGTATACTCCATGTGCCCACATATCACGTAGACTGCACCACTGCCCCAACCATAATTTTGCCCACGTCTGCCTCACTGACATTTAGTCACAATATGATTAAATCATCATCCTATAATTAATAAAACACCAAAAGGGATATGTGTAGCCATATCCATCTCTCCTGTGAAGAAAGACAACAAATCCATCATCAGCACAACAATGACCAAACTGTGGAAAATAATCCCTATCAACAGACACCGTAAAACACTCAAGAGTTTCTTGTTCATGCCCTGAAAGATCAGAGCTCATTTGATGACAGGGGTGTGCTGTTCAATAACGGCTGGGTGGTCATAAAGTTACAACCAGTCATCAGTGTAGATTCACAATCATCCAGATCATGGTAATTCTAGGCACTTGAATCAAAGGCAATTGAACTTCAATCCAAAAGTTCAGTCCCTTTCTCTTAAAGCTTCTACCTAGATCATGGTATACGATTCAGTTTTTACCTGTCTGTAGGTGTCTTGATGATGTTCTTCATTGTGCGAGTCGTAGTATTGCTGGATGAAGCCAAAATATTCTTGTCTCTTTCTTTGTAGAACACTTTCTCTCCTTTCGGCATTGGCTGGTAGATAACCCTGATGAAGTGGGAGAGAGAAAAAAAAATATTGATTGGTCTGATAACTCTATTTAACCTGTTCTACATTTTGATACACTTGTGTTTTAAATTATACCGTACAGTTCAGTGCAAGTGCTGAACCTTAATTGAAGCAGTGGGGGCTTTGTTATGAAGTGAAGTTGTGGTTAGAAAAGAAAAATGTCTTGGTAGTTTTCAGTGCCAGTTGCCTGGCAACTCATCTTTGGACAGAAAGTATATAGCACTTTCCAGTTCCTATGCTAAGCTAATAAACTATGAGCTGTACCTTTTTCAGGATGCACTAAACAGGTATAGCATAGGTACTGAGGTCATTTCTCTGGGGGGAGTGGTGGCGCAGGGGTTAGAGAAGGTGGGTCTGTGATTGGAAGGTCACCGATTCGACTCCCCAAACAGACACGATCAACATGTGGGTGGGAAGCGTGAAGCACCCACACCTGCCTCCACCATCATTTGCCCCACTCTGGGCCCTTGAGCACGGCCCTTAACCCTCACCATCTACTCCCCTGGATGGCAGCTCTCTGCTCCACACAGAGGGCTGTGGTAGCTCAGTGGTCTGTAGTTTCATCAGGAAGGGCATCCGGCGTAAAAACAATTGTCAATTCTTTGTGCAAGTTAGTTCACTGTGGTGGTAGAGTGATTACAATAACCAGAAAGTTTTACAGAAATGAAACTTTAAAAAAGTAATTGTGTATTCGTGAATAGATATCTTTTGGTAGCATGCATGCATTGAAATGTTCATAGTTATGCAGATGGACAATGTTTATTATATACATATATTATTACAGGTCATTTTTCACCAACAGCTTGTGCTCATTTATTTGAGCTATAATAATTATTCTACAGTATATAATAAAGATGGGTGGCACGGTGGTGCAGTTGGTAGAGCCGTTGCCTCTCAGCAAGAAGACCGCTGGTTCAAATCCCAGTAGAGGGCCTTTCTAGGTGGCGTTTGCAATTTCATGCGTGGAGTTTCCCTGTGTACTCCGGTTTACTCCCACAGACCAAAAGCATGCACGTTGGGTTGATTGGTAACTCTAAATTGTCCCTGGGTGAGAGAGTGAATGGTTGTTTGTCTCATTTGTGTTTGTGTCCCTTGTGATAGGCTGGAGACCTGTCCAGGGTGTCCCCCGCCTCTCGCACAGTGACTGTTGGATATGACAACCAGTGACCCCTGGGACCCGAGAAAGGAAGAAGTGGGTAAATAAGCATGGGTGGGTGGGTGAATGGATGTATGGAATAAAGATGTGAAGGTTGGTAGATGAAAAGTAGTTTTGTTTGAAAGGCCCTTCCTGGGTTTAATATGGAACTAAACTCTGCAGAGAAAAGCAAAAAGTGACTTTTCATAGAAAATTCCCTTTATTTGTTTATTTGAGAAAGTCTTATTGAGCCTTTATTTTGAAACTTGGTTTAGTCTTAAAGTCTTGCTCTGAGGGATTTTTTTATTTATATTATTATTTGTTTTATAAACCAGACTACAACACCTGGGATTACAATCTGAAAAATATAAAAGTTTCTGTGAAATGACTAAATGTTTTATGTTTCTCAGGGGGTCATCATCATCCCTTGTGTGTTTGGCACCGAGTTTGTCGGACAGATTATGTGAACGTGCATTTCTAGAAGAGTGTTTCCCTTTTGCTCAGTCAGGCTTACACAATGAGGAGAAAGCCAAGTTCAAACTGAAGAACAAATGTGGAGTAAAAGCAGCAAATTATAAGGGGGGGGGGGGGGGGGGTTTCTAAAATTACCACAGGACTAAATTTTTCAAAATTACCTTAAAACATGCCCGTGGGATTAAAAACTAGTGTGTCTATCTTTGTAGCTCACTAAAGGCACTTTTTAAAATGTTTTTTTTCTTTTGAACTCTTATTTTGACAAAGTCACAAAAATATGCAATACGCTTTTTAAAGTTTTGCAATTTCTTGTTTTATTGACCTTTATTCAACCAAGTAAACTACACTGACATCTCAGATCTTTTTTTGCAAGGGAAGTCTGGGCCTGAAAGCAGCCTAGCATGTTTGTTTTTGGACTGTTGGAGTAAACCAAAGAGCTCTGAAAAAACCCACAAGAACAAGTAAACTCCACACAACGACACCAGTGTCAGCCAGGAACTAGAACCCAGGAACACTTTGCAGTGATGCAATAATGCTAACCACTAATTCACTGTGCTGCCCTAAGCTATGACAAAATTCTTGTCCATTCATCCATCCATACCCATTTCTTCTTTTTCGAGTTGCGGGGGTCACTGGTGGTCATATCCAGAAGTCACAGTGCGAAAGGCGGTGGACACCCTGGACAGATCTCCAGTCCATCACAGGGACACATAGAGACAAACAACCATTCAATCTCTCACTCACAACTAGGGACAATTTAGAGTTACCAATCGGCCTAACATGTATGTTTTTGGTCTGTGGGAGGAAACTGGACTACCCGAAGAAAACCCATGCATGCATGGAAAGAACGCAAAGTCCACCTAGAAAGGTCCTGGGCCAGGATTTGAACAGACACCTTCTTGCTGAGAGGCAACAGCCCAACCAACTGATCCACCATGCTGACCAATGTTCTTATCCTAAACAAGTAATTTTGTTGCCTACATTTTACCAGATACATAGCAAGCATATTGAAGTACGTAGTGGTAAAATTAACAAATACAAGAGAAAAATTGCTGGACCAAAGTTGTTCTCAGACAGAAGTCTTGTGTTATTTAGTCCAGCAAATTTGCTCAAATCTGCACAACAATTCCTAAAATCAGCATCTGACCAGTTTGCAACTGTTGGCGACTAGCTGGAGAACGCTAATCACTCACGAGTTACAACTTCTGATGAAAGTCACAAAGGCTTGAATTTGAAAATTTGCCAAAGAAAAGTATGCTATGAAAACCCCTTCTCGGTTTAGCTTTGTAAATGCTGGAGCCACCTGTACAGTTTCTCTTTTGACAGAAAACCCTTAGGCTACAACTTCAATGTCCAGGTAAAAAAAAAAAAACATGATAATAATAAAAGTTTACTCATTAATTTTCATTTGTCAAGTATATTTTGGTAGGTTACATCAAACTTGCGGTCTACTAACAAATTGGATACCAAGCAGGCTAAGTCAGGAATAATGGTCAATGGACTATACTGTACTTATATAGCACATTTCTATCTTATCAAGATACTCAAAGTGCTTTACACGACAATCTGTGTTCTCATTTACCCATTCATACAGCACTCTACTATATCTACATGAAGAATAATCAGTGCTTTATAATATTCATACACTGATGGGGCACATATCAGAGGGGTTCAGTGTCTTGCCCAGGGACACTTCAGCCTGTGACTGCTGGTGGCCTTGGGGGGGGGGGGGGGGGGGGGGGGGGGGGGGGG
>JARVGS010000814.1:5451880-5465394 GCA_031762315.1 Hypsolebias antenori | reverse complement strand
CTGTTGGACTCCTGGCAAGAACCAATGCAGACATGTTCCTGTTTTTAGTTTTCTACATTTGCCTTACAATCTAGCTGATTTTGCTACTTTTTTGACATTTTATTTTAACTTGTTAAAAAAAATCTGTATGCCTCTTATGATTGTCTATTGTTGTCGCTGTTGTCATCATTCTTTGTTGAAACAAGGTCTCTCTTGTAAATGAGTCCGCAAGGCTCAGTGGGATTAACCTGCCTAAATAAAGGTTGAATGAATTCTGCTACTTTTGCTTTTAGCTAGCCTGTTGCTGCTTTTAACTAGACTTTGGCTACTTTTAGCTTCTAGCTAGCCTTTTGCTACACTTTTCAGTTGCCATTATGCTACTTTTTTATTGCACTTTTTCTACTTTTAGTTTGCCTTTTGTTACTCTTTTAGCTGTTATTCTGCTACTTTTAGCTTCTAGCTAGACATTTGCTACTATTTTAGCTACTATTGTACTACTTTTGACTTTTAAGTTACTTGTAGCTAGCCTATGACAACTTGTAGTTTTTAGATTTTATTCAGCTACTTTGGGCTTTTAGCTATCCTTTTGCTACCAGTGTTCTGATAAATTTAACTTCAAGTTAATTTTACTAGTTTTAGCAAATCTTTATATATTTTTAAGTTTTAGTTAGTGTTGTGCCAATTTTAGCTTTTAGTTAGCCTTTCAAAACTTTCAGATTCTAACCAACTTTTCTCTATAGTGTTTACGAAGCCTTTTGCACCTTTTCATTTGTAGTTAATCTTTTGTTAATTCCAGCTTCTAGCTAGATTTTTTTGGTATGTTTAGTTTAAGAATATACTTTTATTTACATTTTTTTAGTCTAACCTTTGGCTACTTTTACCTTCCGTTACTGATTTTTTTGCAAGTCGTTTGCTAATTTTAATGTTTTTGTTATTATGTTTAGCTTTTGGCTAGCTTTTAGCTACTTAAAATTTTAAGTAGCCTTTGGTTTTTTGTTAGTATTTTGCTAGTTTTAGTTTCTAGCTAGCCTGTTGATTCTTTGCTAGCCTTTTGCTAATTTTAATGTTTTGATACATTTAATTTTTAGCTAGCCTTTTGTTACTTTAGCTTCTAGCTAGCTTTTTGCTACTTAAGTTTTTAAGTAGCCTTTAATTCGTTTTTGTTTGTTTGTTTTTTAGCGTTCTGCTTGTTTTAGTTTCTAGCCAGCCTATTGATTTTTGCTAGCCATTTTTTATGTTTTTGTTAGTGTTTTGATACATTTAGCAAGTAGCCAAATAGCTAAATTCTGGTAGCCTTTTAACAGCTTAATATATTTGCAGCCTCAGTGCCATCGGCAGAAACACAGTTCATGCCCAAGTTGAGAAAACGGTGACAAAATTAAACACAAAAATCCAGCAAAAGTGTGTTCTTTCACATTGATGTTTCTGAGAAGCAGTTGTTTACAAGTAAAAAAAAAAAAATGATGTAAAAAATTAGCACTTACTTGGCTAGTCATTAGCCTAGCCTGGAGGAAGACTTTAGCCTCTTCCTCCATACTCGATGCTCTGTGATCTGATGCATTAATAACCACTTCTAAAATGATCAGACCATCCCTTTAAGTTTGACACATGATCCATGTCTAGGGCCTCACTTTTCTGGGCCCATCAGTATTTCATCACCTTTGCCCTGTCTTAACGCAGAAGTAAAATGAAATGCAAGCATTTTATTCCTCTCCCTTTACGTTTCACGGGGTTGTAAAGCAGCCCTCTGAATGTTTTTGTCATTTGCATCAGACGACTTCTACCTAATTGGGACATTCGTCCACCCCGGGGGCTAATGTTTGCTCTACGTTAGCTGGGTTCCCTGGTCTGCAGCAGCATATGGAGTGAAGTGATTACAGCCGCTCCTCAGTTCAAGCCCAGCTATTGACCTTCTACCAAGTTGTATCAAGTGCCCTTTAATAACCTGCCATAAAGACTTCCATTTATTGAGTCAGTGTTCAAAAAGGATTCGTCAAATTTCCCTGGTGATCTCCACCATGAGCGCAAGTCACACACTGGAATTAGAACTCAAACGACGACACTTAGCCAATAAAAACACGTGACAAGTTTAAACACTGCTGTTAGATAATGATGACATTAATTTCTGAGAGGTCTGTACTCACAGGGAGATGTCAGCCTCTGTGTACTTGTACTCTAAGTGTAAAGTAAGTGTTATGCCTGTATATGTGTGTTCATTTGTCTGTTAGCAAAATATTTCATGAACCAGTAGTTAGATTTTATTGTAACTCACAGGAAGTGTTGACTGGATTTCCCTGAGGCTCAGTGGGATTAACCTGTATAATAAAGGTTGAATGAATACCTAAAGTGGATGGACCTTTGGAGTCAAACAGATGTAAAACAGCCACCTTGGCTAGTTGATGTTAGTAAACATAAAATCGCTATCACTCTGTCGGTCTTACAGATATTAGGCTAAAATTTGGTGGGGGGTTATCCCCAACACAGATGGAGTTACCGGTAGATATTTTATTAAACCATGGCAAGGCATGTGATAGTAATTAATTTAATTAATGCTAGTTATAAATTATAATAAGCAGACGGGGGGGGAGGCGGGGGGTGGGGGGGACAGGACAGAGTCATGTCTGTGTTGCCTGCCTGCTAGCTTAGCGCTACGTTGCTGCTGGTTTTTATTGATGATGGGGGGTGGTCGAGGAGGACGGGGTGGAGTGGCATCTGTGTTGCACGCCTGCTAGCTTAGCGCTACGTTGCTGCAGGTTTTTATCAATGACGGAGGGTGTGGGGGTGTAGGAGGAGGGAGAGTCACATCTGTGTTGCCCGCCTGCTAGCTTAGTGCTACGTTGCTGCAGGTTTTTATCAATGACGGAGGGCGTGGGGGTGTAGGAGGAGGGGATATGGATCACATCTGTGTTGCACGCCTGCTAGCTTAGCGCTACGTTGCTGCCCGTTTTTATTGGCTGGGGGACGACCAGAGCGGTACATCAGCAGCATTTTTGCTAGCACATTTGTATTGCGCCCTGCACTACATCAATACCAACAGTTGTCGACTGGGGGAGTTCAGTAGACAGGGAGCTCAGTTCTGTTGATGGGGTGGGGTGCCCTGTCCACTTGTATAATAGTAGGGGAAACAATGACAATAAGGATTCAGTACAGTTTTAGTTATTCTGCAACTTTGCTGATAATTTTAATTTCCCTGTTAAACATTAAATGCACTCAGTTTTTCTGGACTTCCCAGATTTTACTTGAAACACTGAGCTTTTCAAAGTGTGGCTCATTTGGAGCTCAAACAGGTTTAACGCAATAAGCGGATGTGTTTATGTTGCAGCCGCAGAGAGAAAGAAGATAAAAATAATCTCAGCTGAAATACAGCAGGACTCAGATTTGACAGGTCCTCATCAGCAGGTATTGTACAGTATGTTTTCCTGCATATTTTCCTCCACATGTAGCTGACAAAAAACGTCAGAAAGGCTGAAAGAGATGGCGGCCTGGATAGTTTAACTAAGACAACATTGATAGATGTCACTGCTTGGCCTTTAAGCAGAGTTGCCTGAACCAGATGAGATGAATGCTCAGTCAGACGTGCAGACAGACAAACAAGAAATCCAGTGATGGATTACGTGTAGCTTTGTCAAGCTTCATCGTATCAGTTTTTAAAGCAAGTGATGTAAACACCAACAAGAAATGAGATATTCATGATTTTTGATGCTGATACTTTCCTATCCATGTTGCTCTATTAACTAACTGATGATGCGTTTGAACTGTGACAAACTGTTAACTTTATCTTCTTCACCTGTTCAGCCTATTTCCTGTCCCAGCTCTGTGTTGGACACTTATTCATCCTCACCCTCTATTCTCTCCTCTCATTCCCTGCCTGTAAATGGGATAGGATTACACTTTGACCAAATTTATGTAGCAACATTGATATTTTCTTATCTGATAAAGAAATCACATTTCTAAATTTAAGAAGCGGTACCTGATGTCGCCCATCGCTGAAGGATTTGAAAATTGAATCTTTGTAGATATCGAGATTGTAGATGCCTCCGATGTGCGTCCCATCGATGTATGAATGTGATAAAGAACTGATTAGTCTTAGTATATATACAGTAGAGTATGAATGTGATAAAATCACTGAGTATTCTTTGTATAGATGCAGTAGAGTATGAACGGGTAAATAAGGGCACAGATTGTAGTGTAAAGCACTTTGGGGATCTTGATAAGGTAGTAAGGTGCTCTATAAGTACAGTCCATTTACCATAGAATATAATAATACATGGCCACCCCACTGGACACCTCAGTCATTCAAAGAAACTAGTTTTTATATTCACCATAGACAGTATGATTCATTTCATCAAATGACTGAGGTGGTCAGTTTACATGGTGGTAAAAACTGGTCGCTGGTTGATGGTGGCCAACTTCTTGGATTTTGACGTGGCAGCCAGATTTTTGATAGTGACCTTCCTTACGTTTAGATGCAGCCATACACCAAAATGCGAGTTGGCGCTTGCTTATTTTTCAAGTTATCCCACTCACAAGACAGACGGACGAAGGGTATTTCCAATTCCCCTCTTCGCACCTCTAAGGGGAACAATGAACTAATGGGTTTGCAGAAAAGCAAGTGTAAGATTATTTACACGTTGTCTTCTGCTCATCACCAAGCAGATGTGCCAGATCTCCCTGACTTATGTCCTTCAGCTCATCCAGAGGCAGTCTGAGGTGTTCACGTGTCTTGCGAGAGATATTTCTTTAATGAGTCCTGGGACTGCCCTGAGATGTCATCTCAGTGGGACATGTCTGAAACACTTCTCATGGAAGACCTGTAGAAGGCATTTTTACCAGATGACCAAATAAACTCAGTTCCCTTCTTTCAACGAGGAGGAGCAACAACTCAACTTGAAGCCTCTCCCAAATAGTTGAACTTCTCACCCTATCCCTGAGGGTGAGTCCTGCTATGGAGGAAGCTCGTTTCAGTCACTTATGTACTTGATCTGTTTTTTTTTTTTTTTTCCAGTTCATGTTAGATGAGGATCGAAATGTTGACTGATTTATAAATTGACAGCTTTTGCCTTTTGGCTCAGATCTTTTTTCACCATAATAGTGTCCACATCACTGCACATGCTGATCCAATTCACCTTTCAATCCCCTGCTCCATTCTGCCTCTTGTGATTGAGACCAAGATACTTCATCTCCTTTATTTGAAGCATTGGTTCTTTCCACACCTGCAGTTGGCCTCGTACCATTGTCTGATTAAGGACCATGACCATAGACTTGAAGAAAAGGAAAGTAGAATAAAAAAATATTTTAATACCAGGCACCCTTGCATGGGTGAGTTTTTTTTCTTGATTGCTAAAAACGCCAGGACTTAACACCCGCACATATCACAGAATACATGAACAACAACAAGATGTGATGGATGGTTGTAGTAGCAGAATGGAGGTGCTTAACTTAATCCCAGCTGCCAGAGCATGCTGGCGTTTCCAGCTCATTGAGGCCAACAGAACCACATCCTCAGCAAAACATAGCAATGCAATCAAAGGTCCTCAAACTAGAGACCCTCGGCCCCTTGCTGTGTCTAGAAACTTTTAGTTACAAGAAATAAATAGATATGAGGAGAATTGGAGCCAAAAGTAAACAGACACATTCTTGGAAATGAGTGACATTTACTGGGAATGCAAAAAAGGCACACAGTTTACGCCTTCTCGAAGTCAACAAAACATGAAGACTGGTTGGGTCAACTCCCTGTACCCTCAGATATCCCTGTGAGGATAACGATAGTTCATCTTTCTTTAGCCATTATTTTATTGAGAGTTATATTTAGTTATATTTTCATAAACCTGTTGTGTAAGATCAGAATATCAGTCTACTTTGAAACTGTCTAAAATAATTACAGTCATTTGTGTATAGGTGACGCTTCGATAAACTTGTTTTTAATGGCATGGCATGTTCCAACAGGGTTTTTAAGCCACTGAGCAGGAATAACAGGATCAAATGTATTAGTGAAAACTACAACTCATCTAAAAAGTTGCTTTTAGCTGCTCTATACTTTATGAAGGCACAAAGACATTAATGCCAATTCTGTTTACTACCATCATCATCCATCTGTGGATTGAATCAGTCTAATTAAATTAAACTAATGTCTAATTAAACTGGTGGTATTGAATGTAGCTCTGCTGCGACTGCCACTAGAAATACTTGAATTGCAAACACTGCAAGTAGCTACTGAGCTGCTCTCATATTGTATTTTTAAAATACACCCATTCCACAGACATGTCAAGACCTTACATCCAAACATTTTACGCAACCTCGTGCAGCTGATGTAAAACCAAAGACAGTAGGTCTGCAACAGAGACGGGAATGTCTTGATTGGGGATCTCAATTCAACACATCCTATCAGCTCGAAACATTCCTACCACAGTGTCAGATCACCATAAAGGAAAACAACAGACATCATCAGTGTATTTGCATCTCTTTAAGAACAATTAGCCATTGTTCGATAAAAGCTTGCAAGGATCTACAGAGGAATCAAACTTCTTTTAGGAAGGAGCTGTGAGTTAGTGTAGCCAGAGTGCTGGTTGTTGTTCTCCTTTTAGCTGTTCCCTTTTGTATAGGTCGCCACAGCAAGGGAACTTTGCATGAAAGGTTTGGCGGTTATTTCTACATTGGACGTCCTTCCTGACGTAACCCGGACTCAAAGCTGCAGCCTCGGGATTACAGGACCGCAGCACTGGCTACTGAGCCACTGCAGCCCCTCGAATGCTTTAGGTGTTATTTCTTATGTCAAACTAGGCCTGTCGCAATACAACAATAAATCAGTTAATCGTATGATAAATGAAAATTATCTACCTCATTTTCATCGGCTTTATTGTTACTTTGTGTCTCTGTCTTTCTACTGGACACTGGATGGCAAAAGGCTCAACTCGGTTGTTCTTCACTGACCCCTCCCTTTCTCTTTTCTCTTTAAAATCTGTTTTAACTGTCCAAAATCGCATTTTTGAATCGCTAAAAGCAGCTAAGCTGATAAGCTAAGCTATGAGCTAAGCTAACAGGCCAACCTTGGGGAAAAAAAAATCCTCCGTCCTGTCAAAGTTCCAAAATTCACAGTTGAAACCCGTGCCTGCGTGTAAAAAGTTTTTTCTGCAAAAAGAAGCTGAGAACTTGATTATTGATTTTTTTTAATTAAAATATTTGTGTGAAAAATGCTATGCTAAAGCGCTCAAACCACACACTGAGTGTCCACCATTTTGAGAACCAAAGAGAGACAGCCCATGCCACGTCAAGGGGCCTCCCTCCCATTTTTCTTCAAGAGACACGCTGTTCGCTCCCTCACTATCCATCCTTCGGTTCAGTCTTATACTGCCATCCCATGGTCAAAAAAGGTACTACACATAACAAATAAAAAAAATTTCTTCTTAAATTTGACAATAATTACCAATTACTGTATTGTCAAATTTCAAGCAATATTTTTGTTTATCGCAATAATTTCTGAGACAATAAATCGTCCAGCAAAATTTGTTATCGTCACAGGCCTATGTCAAACCTGCAAATGTCATTAACAGTTTGGTGCCAACAATGGACAGATGGACGGATGGAGAAAGGAAGGAAGGGTTGGTTGGTAGATACTTTATTAATCCCAGAGGGGAAACTTTAGTTAACTGCTCCTTCAGTTCAAGGCAGCAGATCAAATCAAAGTGACTGTGGTACAAAAATATCCAGGAGTTGTGTAATTAGTTACATTTACCAGAGTCTGACCCAAGATGAAAACTCCAGTTTGGGGAAGTCACAGGCATCATTCACTGAGTTTGACAGCTCACTGTAGGTCTACTGAAAACTAAGTTAATATACTGACAAACGAAGGAGCAAGTGTCGGACGAGCTGACATTTTCACTGCAAGGTTAAAAAAATAATAAAATACACTGGGGGGAAAAACTGACTAATAACTCGTATTCACTAGAACTTTTAACAAAATTAACTGGCGGCTTCATTGCACCACTTTGTTGTCTTTCTATACCTGCTGCCATGCTTGTCCTTTCTTCTCCATCTGTTTGCCTAAGCATTGGCTCAACAAACACCACTGTGCCCAGGAGAAATCCACATGTCTTGTTTGACAGCTCACTGCCATGTGTACCCAGGCAGATCTGTGCTTTGTAATCTAAAGCTGGTGCTCAATGCACAGGCCTGTCTAAGCGTGGAGAGACGGCTGCCGAGGGAGGGAGAGAGAGATACAGAAAAATAAACACTGGCAGCACACGACAGCTGCAGATCGAGTAAACTGTGTAAGTTTGTGCCGCATCACCGGCAGCATTGTAGGATCTTTGCTTGCATCGATTGTATTTTTCAGAGGTTAATGCTATCAGGGAAAAGCTAATTAAACTTACATGGTTATGTGTTTTGCAGTGTAGTTCTGCAACGTTTGTCCAGCTAGGTTTGTTTCAAAAGCCTTTGGCATTTTTCTCAGCTACATAAGCAGTTTTATCAGTTTCACACCCTCAGTTAAGTCCTATCCCACCCGTTGCACTTGCGTTATTTGGCTTGAAGTGCAATATGTAAAAGCAAAACAGGAGTGACATAAACAGTGCAAACACCTATGAAAGGAAGCACTTCCTCAGGCTTGCAGCAGCTTGTCCTCCAACACATTGTCAGAGCCGAACCGCAGTAACAATAAAGGGATTACAAAGTGATCCGCTGTGTACAGGGAGAGGTGCAGAGAACAACAGCAGAATGTGAATCTGATGACAGCTTGTTGTCGGAGGAATGAAGGCAGGCGAGGCCAGGCGGTGTGTGTTGTCAGTAAAATCATTATCGTATGCACAACCATAAACACAAAATCTCTAGAGCAAACACACACATCCAGTAGGTATGGCGTGTTAAGATTGAAGATTGTTGATCGGGATCTTTTATCTTTACGTCGTCGTTTTGCTTTTTAAGTTGATGAGAGAAATGTGGCGTGTTGGGCCACTTAAGCACTCAAGGGGTGGTTAAGAAAGAATTCAGATCTTACACTGATGCGATGCGCTTTATTTGAAAGTTATTATCGGTGAAATCCTGTCAAACAGGATGCCAGTCTGGTTGAATAAGCAGAGTAACGAGGAAAACAGTTCAAATGTAAACAGATGTGTTTCTTAGTACCCTTATGGCTCATCGAAACAGCGCTTCATTTCCCATGAAAAGTGGTTCAGTTTAAAGTAGCTGTCTTCTGTATACCCGCACGCGTTTAATACGCGATAAACAAAACGAAATGTTAAAAGGATTTATTGTATATTTTACAAAAATATGCCAAACTAGTAAGGACAGATTTGTTGGTCACCATAAAGAAACTTGATATTTACATTATAGTTCATCTGACCACACCTGACAAAGTCATTTACAACTTTAAGTTTGAATGGACCGTAGCCAACCGACCTGGATGCAAGAGCAAATGCGACCCCAGGTTGATCAGACAAGTAGTGTGAATGGGAGAAAATGAGCCAATGAAACTATCCAAAACCATTTAAGCTGGACTTCAAGGTCAAGGTGTGTCTCTTTCTAATTGCACAATCTCTTGTGAATCACACATAATGAGCTTCATGAAGACCAAGGAGAGCAAAATAAATCACAAAGGAGCCGGACTGGAATTCACCAAAATGTGTTGACAAGAACTAAAGTTTCTGGGACTGATGAGACAAAACTGGAGATTTTCAGCCATTCCATCTGATTGTGGCAGGGTACCACTACATTTATCAGTTTGCAAACACTTACCGGTACTAGCATTTATCCAAAATGATCAAAGGGAGTCAGATTTGTCAGGTTTTTTATCAATTAAGTTATAACTGAAAGTACTGCTCAGTCACGTCAAATACTTCTTTTGGCTGTGTCATGTTGATGAGCTCTTATCAGCCAAACAGTGACAGCTCAGCATCAACAGATGAAATAACAGATGAGTCAGGTGAGCAGCCACAGTCATTTCTGCTTTTTAACCACGAAAAAGGAAGCTTGTCAGTGATGACCTTTAAGGGATCCTGACACAAGAAGTCTGATCCAATTCGCTATGTTGAGTTGTTAATTATTTTTTTGATTATTAACTTTCTCATTTCTTAATTATCATTTGGTTTATAATCCTGCCCTTTATAACGCATCACAAATGTCTTATTTTTCCAGAAACGTTCATTCTGGTTTCACATTTGATTGATCAGAATGTCACATTAGTAACACCGGAGCGAATGTTGGGTTTGTTTGCCATTAATTACCTAATTTGTTGCAGTGTTTACAACTGCTGCTGTACTCCATAACCATGGCCTTATCTAGAGAAAACAAATGTTTTTATGTTAAAAACTGCATTCCTTGAAGGAATGCAACCCTAAAGTTTTAAACTCTCTTAGTATTACCATGCCAAAGTTTAGCTCAATGTCTGTAAAACCAATTAAGTTAAAACCATTTGTGTGTTTGTTAAGATCAGTGACGGCAATGTGGAATCATGTTGGCTCCCGAAAACTCCATGGTTCCCAACTGTGGTCCTGGAGGAACGCCATACTGCATGTTTTAGCTGTTTCCCTGCTCCAGCACAACTGATTCAGTGATTTAATTAGTTCCTCAAGTTCTGTCAAAGTCTGTTAATCACCCACTCGTTCAAATCAGGTGTGGTGGAGCAGAGATCACTGAAACATGCAGGAAGGCGTTCCTCAAGGAGCAGGGCTGGGAACCACTGCTAAGTTCATCAGTTATAGAGCCATAACCAATAATTTCCTTCAGATCTGCCCTCTGCTTTATGGGAAAACTTTCTAACAGACAAATTAACACACAGCGATATCCTTATTACCTGCATTTCATGCCAAAGGTATATAATAAATAAAACAACTTAGAAGATGTTTAGTCATTTTGCATGTTTTAACACAAATAAAACAAACCAAAAGGCAGGAGGACAGATCATGTCACCCTTAACTGTATCCAAACATTTTGTGCATTCATGCAGGATATTGGAGGTGCCCCAGTTCTTGTCCTGTCCCTTCAAACTGATTTTCAAACAGGGGAAATTTCAGGGGAGCATGAGCAAAGAAACTAACAACATCCATGGGTTTTACTGGTTAAAAATACATAACTGTCTCAACATTTATTGTAATGTGTATTTTGAGCGGCAGCACGATGGCTCAGTTGGTAGAGCTTTCAGCAAGAAGGTCACCAGTTCATATCCCAACTGGGGACTTTACTGGGTGGAGTTTGCATGATCTCTCCTTGCATGCGTGGGTTTACTCCAGGTACCGGTACTCAAGTTTCCTCCCACAGACCAAAAACATGCATGTTAGGCTGATTGGTAACTCTAAATTGTCCCTAGGTGTGAGAGAGAGTAAATGTTTGTCTTGTTTGTCTCAATGCATCCCTGTGATGTACTGGAGACCTGTCCAAGGTGTCCCCCACCTCTCGTGCAGTGACTGCTGGACATTGGCACCAGTGACCCCCGTAACCCAGAAAGAAAGAAGCAGGTAAAGATGAAGGATGGACAGACGGATGGACAGATATTTAATTAAATCATCAAACACCATTATGGGTCCATCACTTAATTGGGGTGGCTGTGGCTGAGTGGTTGGAGCAGTCGTCCTCCAATGCAAGAGCTGGGGATTTATTCCACCAGTAGTCACATGCCTAAGTGTCCCTGGGCAAAACACCAAACCCCTTATTTCCTCCGACATGTGTCCCATCGGTGTATGAATGTGATAAAGCTCTGATTAGTCTTTGTGTAGATGCTGTTTGGGTAAATGAGGACAGATTGTAGTGTAAAGCACTTTGAGTAACTTGATGAGATAGAAAGGTGCTGTATAAGTACAGTACATTTACCATTTCGTTTAATTAATGAAGGAAACAATGTTTTTACATATGGGCTTAGCAAATAGGTTCAGTTTTATTTTCGGAGATAAATTAAAACAATTTGAATTGGAATTTCAGTTAGATATTCCTTTTTATAACTATAAATGAGAGAGCGCGTGGATTTGAAACTTTAAATCATGTTTTCATTTGAACAAATTATAGGAAGCTGTCAGTGTTTTTACCACTGACCCCCCCATGACCTGAAAAGGAAGAAGCAGGTAAAGATAATTGATGATTTTATAATGGACTTTGTAGGATTTAGTGACATCTAAAGGCCAAATGTACAGATTGGAAACATCTGATTGGCTCCTGCTCTTCTTCAAGCATGAAATGGAATGAAATATAGTTGTAGCTACTGAAAACATGGAAAACTCTGCAAAACCACAGTTTGGTTTGTTCTTACTAAGCTGAAACAAGAGAACCAGCTTTGTGAAAAGCTTGTAGTTTTTTTTAATCCAAACTTTAAAAAAAGACATTCTAATTTTATGTAATTCAGCATAGACGAAAACATGGATATGTAGAATACATTGCATTGTGGGTAATAAATATTCCTATGAATGTTGCACTTGAGGCAAATGTATTATCTCTGTTAATACATCTGAAAGTGTATACTTCACTTGAACCTTTCTGAGTTTTGTTGTCCATTTATCTTCTGACCAGTCGTGCTTGAGCAGGCTTTGACTGCTTGCAACAAAAGCAGGGGTGTGAAGAGCTAAAACACCACATTAGCTTCAGAGATCCCTAAAAAAACTGTAAAAAACAAATATTTTTAAAGAAAGTATGACTTTTCTGTTTTATTCTCTTACTAAAAATGAAAAAAATATATATATATTGTCTTTGTAACTTAATAAAGTTAGAAATACACTATTCTAAACAGAACAGAACTCTTCTTGAGTCTAACCTGTATAAATAAAGTTTGAATTTGAAAAATATATATATAATAATCAGAAACAATGTGTGTTTTAAAAAATAATGAAAATAATAAACACATCGGCTTTGTTGCGTTTCAGTCATGTCTCGTAGAAGTTCTCGCCTGGTGTCCGGTGGCTATTACAATTCAGATGAAGAGTCTGACTCGAGCACTGTGACAAACATTTCCTACAGAGAAAACCCTGTCAAGTAAGTAACTCTGTATTTGTGTGTAAAAAGTTAGAATTCTGGTCAACAAATCTACTTGACAACTTCATTCACAGAAGTTTTTGTGTTTTTTTTTTTTTTTCTGATGCTTTTCTGTTCTTAGGGTTTTCAAGAAGTCGGGGGCTCGGAAGTCTGGCTCCCAAGCGTCCAGTAAAGCCAAAAGCAATGCTAGTTATGCTTCCTCAGAGACACCTGTCACTGCAGGCCAGTATGACCTCAGCATCCAGACACAAACAAATCAGAACTAACTAAATCAGGGGTGTCCAACTCTGGACCTCGTGAGCCACTATCCTGCATGTTTTAGAAGCTTCTCTGCTTCAAAGCACCTGATCTGAGTGAATGGTTTAACAGGCGTCTGCAGAACTTGCAGCGGTGATTCAACCATTGAATCAGGTGTGCTGGAGCAACAAGAAACAAGTAAAACATGCAGGATGGGGGCCCTCATGGACCAGAACTGGACACCCCTGATATTCTTTGACTTTTAATTTGTACTGTTATACAAACCGGATTCCAAAAAAGTTGGGACACTAAACAAATTGTGAATAAAAACTGAATGCAATGATGTGGAG
>JARVGS010000814.1:5441394-5451780 GCA_031762315.1 Hypsolebias antenori | reverse complement strand
CACAGTACCCTCAAAAAACACTGTGTGGAGCTATTGAAAGTCAATGGGAGGTGTGATGATGTCACTGGGGAGGCGGGTCGTAAGTCCAAAATGCCGTAAGTCGGGTGGGGGGTGGGTGGGCGTAAGTAGAGGACTACCTGTATTTATAATATATAATAAATAATAACTATTTAACAGACCATTACTTCAAAGAACCATGATGCATGCTCAATAATCCATCTATCCATCCATTATCTTTACCCGCTTCTTCCTTTTTGGGTCACGGGTGTCACTGGTGCTCATATCTAGCAGTCACTGTGCAAGAGGTGGGGGCCACCTGGACATATCTCCAGTCCATAACAGGGACAGATAGAGACAAACAACCATTCACTCTCTCACTCACACCTAGAGACAATTTAATTACTTATCAGTCTAACATGCATGTTTTTGGTCTGTGGGAGGAAACCGGCGTACCCGGAGAAAATCCACGCAGCACGGAGAAAGCATGCAAACTCCACCCAGAAACACCCCCTGTTTGGAGTTGAACTGGGGACCTGCTTGCTGAGAAGCAGCAGCTGTACCAACTGTGCCACGGTGCTGCCTGCTCAGTAATCTAGGTAGGAAAAAAAAGTTGTGTCAGGTCCTTTGGACGATCACTTCAAAGAATACTACTTTGTATTTAGAACCTATTTGGTTAGTACATCCAGAAAGCCAGGTCATATCATTACATCACAATAAAAATAGCTTCCAGTAAATAACTGATCCTCCATGAACTGTATTCTGAGTTTCTACAGATCACAGAACAAAGAGGCACATTATCTCCACAGATCACTGGGTTTGTGTCATTATTCAATGTCTTAATATAATGTCTACATTTTAAACAAGGTTTTAAACAGCTACTGATGCTCTGTCTGTGAGGCTGATACATTATCCAGTTTTAAGACTGGACTTAAGACTTTCCTTTTTGATTTATCCTATAGTTAGGGTCGGCTTGGGTTTCCTGAGCTGTCCCTTAGTTATGCTGCTATTAGACTGCGGGAGGACAAACTGACCACACTTTTTCACTCTGCTACAGTCTTTACTTACTCTGCTCAACCTGTTTAGTATTTGTAATTATTTATTATATCCTTAACTTGTGTTTTTTTGTCATTTAGGTACACCTGGACCTACATCTGGACCTGCCATTCTGTGTTTGTTTGTCTCTCCTTTCTGTCCTCTCAAACCAGCCGGTCAAAGGAGATGACTGCTTGTCCTGAGCCTGGTTCTGCTGGAGGTTTCTTCCTGTCAAAAGGGAGTTTTTCCTTTCCACTGTTGCCACTCAGGATGGAAGACTGCAACGAAGCCAAGATTCAACTTGTCTGCTGAATTCCTTAGGTAGAGAACTTTACTAATTGGCTTTTCTATGTATGTGAATGTTCCTGTAAAGTGCCCTGAGACAAAACTGTTGTGATTTGGCGCCATATAAATAAACTGAATTGAACTGAATTGAAATGATGTTTGTGAATCCTCTGACAAGCAGAATTTCTGGAGGGAGGAGATACACAGGAAGGAGGACTGGATGTTAAGCGTCTATAATACATAAAGCTCAACTGGTAGACAGTGACAAACAGAAGGATAGTATTGAATGAGGCTGATGAGAAGAGTGGTTGACTACCTGACTAATGAAACCAGGAGCAGGTGTGACTGGTCATGGCAGAGCTGAAGAGCAGAAATTGAATGAGAAGTGGCTGGTGGTGCAGAGGAAAACTAACTAACAATGGGGAAAAATAATGAACCGAAGGAAACAGAAACAAGACAAAAACACAAAAACTAGCCCAAAACACCGCCCCCCCCTCAAAAAAAAAAAAAAAAAAAAAAAGATGGTGACAGTTTTTATTCATTTATTAACCTTTATTTAAGCAGGCTGGTCTCTATGAGCCCACCTTCACCTCTCGGTTGAAGCAGGGGCTAATGGAGCTGAGGCTCTGGTTTAGTACTAGAATCTGTTTGGGAGCAAACTACTTTTGAAATACGAAAATTACAAAATTTCCTCCCACCAGTCCAGTCTACTAAGGGTACATAATTGGGTACCACTTTACAAGAAGGCTCCTCTTATAGATGGCTAATAAATAATTTATAGCTAGGCTATTAATTCCTCTATAAACACTTTATAAATCATTAATAGCTACTTAGTGTGCATTAACTAATGGTGACAGAAGGACAAAACTGACCTGTTTCTTGTCAAATATTGAGCCAAATCTAGAGTTGTGAAACATTTCAGACTACCTTGTAAGCACAATAAACATTTGTAAACCCATTTCTTGAGCATATAATAGTATGCTTTACCACTGCATTAAGTATCTACAACTAATATTATATCCTAAAAGAATTAGGTTTACAAGTGCTTATTGTGTTTACAAGGTAGTAACGTAGTCTGAAATGTTTAGTATAACAACTCTATATGAAATATATAGGGGGCAGATTTGGTTCACTATTTGGCAAGAAACTGGTCACTTTAGTATCTCTGTCACCCTTAATTAACACATAATAAAACAATTATTAATGATTTATTAAGTGTTTATATCGTAGTTAATAACATCTATATCCATATATATTATTATTATTATTATCCATGTCTATTAGCTAGCTATAAGTGGTAGTGGTGGCGCAGAGGTTAAGAAGGTGAGCTTGTGATCGGAAGATCGCCGGTTCAAGCCCCGGTACCGACAACATCAAGAATGTGGGTGGGATAGGTGAAGCAGTCACACCTGTCTCCACCCTCATCTGCCCCACTCTGGGCCCTTGAGCAAGGCCCTTAACTCACACCATCTGCTCCCCCGGGCACCCTAGATGACAGCTCTCTGCACCACACAGAGGGCTGTGGTAGCTTGGTGGTCTGTGGTTGTGTCAAGAAGGGCATCCGGGATAAAAACAATTGCCAAGTCTTCGTGCGACTAGTTTGCTGTGGTGACCCCTGATAAGGGAAGAAGCCGATAAAATAAAATAAAATAAAATGGGAGCATACAATGATGACAACACATAGCTCTTTACTTTACTGCTACCAAATTTCATAGCTCTCTATTTATGGTTGAAGTGCATATGATAATTGATTTGACTGGCTTTTTCCCAAAGCTGCAGAAGGAGTAGAGTATTTAAAACAAAAGTATAGATATAACTTTGCTTTGATCAATACATGTTGGTACATTTAGTTAAAAAAAGAAAACTACCCTAGCAGATGAAAACATAACCAAATTCACACTATAATCAAAGTTCAGACCAACTATTGCAACAACAACTATAAAAAAAAAATTAATGTAAAGCAGAAGAACACAAACTGTGGAGCTGGATCCAGTTTCAAACCTTAGCAGTGATTTTTCCATAATGAGAGAAAGGAACAGAGCACGAAACCAAATGTCCGCTTGTTTCCAAAGTCAGTCCTTCACACAAAGACATCAGCTGGAGGAGAGCAACAACAGGTATGTTCATACCTTTGCGCTCTGAGCGTTTCTTTCTCCTCCTCTTGAACCTGCGGCGCATCAGGCAGTGATATGCCGGGGTGCCATTAAAGCCGTTCAGAAGCAGAGCCATGGCTGATCCGTCCCCTGGGCTGAGCCGAGTGATTCTGCTGCTCTCCTTATGCTCAGTCTAAAGCCAAGTGCACGTAAAGATTGTGTTGACACAACTTTGTACCGAGGAGGAGGAGGAGGAGGTGTAGCCAGTGTAGCGTGAAGCCACAGAGAATTGTTGGCACATTGGATTTGCCGTGGTAAATGGCTGTCAGATAAATGGGCTGAGATGTCTCCCAACCTCCTATTGCTCTTTTCTCTGTCAGCCTCTCTGGCTCCCCAGTCATCATCTGCTACACTTTGGGCATGCAGAGTCCCTAACAATTCAAAACATTGCCTTTTGAACATTCTCCGGACAACACAGAGCAACGAGGCTAAATATTATCCACGTAATACCAAAGCAGAGAGGAAGAAGTCAAACGGTCACAACAACTTGACGACACCTGTTTCAAGTTGTACTAACCAGGTCTTGAATTTCTTTTTATACCAGAGTTTAGACCAAAATTATCTTATATAAAGAGAAAAGAAATTGAGAAATTATAGCTTTGTAGTTGTTTTGGTCAAATCTGGTAAAAAAAAAAAAAATGTTATACACAATCTTAGTAGATTGTGGCTACTACCACACAAAATTTTACCTGAATATCTGCAACAAGAAATGCATGTGGTACGTTATACACTCGTCAATAAACTATTAAATATCAATGCAGCATGTATACAATACTTGTATAATCTTTGACCATGATATGTGACCTTGACCTTAGAAATGGGGTGATTAAAAGATCATGCATCATGCTGTCTAGTGGTGTTACAAATGACTATCATCTATCCATCCATAATCTTTACCCGCTTCTTCCTTTTTGGGTCACGGGGGTCACTGGTAGGCCTGTCACATTAAGCAATTTTGCTGGGCAATTAATTATCTCAGAAATTATTGCGATAAACGATAGTATTGTTTGAAATTCGACAATAATTAGCAATTGTCAATTTTAAGAAGAAATATTGTTTAATTTTTGTGTGTGGTACCTTTTTTGACCACTGGATGGCAGTAAAAGACTGTTTGAACAGAAGGATGGATAGTGAGGGAGCGAGCAGCATGTCTTTTTAAGAAAAATTTGAGGGAGGCTCCTTGACGTGACAAGGGCTGTCTCTTCTTCCTTGTTTTTGTGCTCAAAATGGCGGATGCTCAGTGTGGTTTGAGCTCTTTAGCATAGCATTTGTCACACACAGCTTTTAATTAAAAAAATCAGTAAACAAGTTCTCATCTTCTTTTTGTTGAGTAAAACAACTTTCTACGTGAAGGCATGGCCATCAGCCATGAATTTTGGAGCTTCGACAAGATGAGTTTTTTTCCCCAAGGTCGGCCTGTTAGCTTAGCTCATAGCTTAGCTTCTCAGCTTAGCTGCTATTAGCAAAGAGAGAAGAAAAGAAGAGCAAAAACGATAAAGCCAATAAATGAAAATAAGGTAGATCATTTTCATCTATCATGCAATGAATTTATTGTTTATTGCGACAGGCCTAGTCACTTGTGCCCATGTCCAGCCATCACTGTGCGAGACGTGGGGTACATCCAGTCCAATACAGAGACAAACAAGACAAACAACCATTCACTATTCACCATTCAATAGAGACAATTTAGAGTTATCACTCAGCCTAACATGCATGTTTTTGGTCTGTGGCAGGAAACTGGAGTACCCGGGAAAACCCCACGCATGCACGAAGAGAACATGCAAACTCCACCCAGAAAGGTCCAGGGCTGGGATTTGAACCGGCAACTTTCTCACTGAGAGGCAACAGCTCTACCAACTGAGCCACCATGCCCAAATATGCATCAAGTTCCGTTAAATCATCTTGAGCAGATCAGACGTTATGGTATGGACAAGCAGGGACCTTCATTGACCTTGATTTTTTTTTTTTACCTTGACCTTGGAGCTTGGGGTGATAAAAAGTGTATGTGACACTTCTTTTTAGTGATGATGCATTAGCATGTGACGTTTTGTTAAATTATCTCGAGCAGATGAGAAGTTATGGGTGGGACAAGAGAAATTTTACAGACGTACAAACTGTTGAATGGATTGATGGAGAATATACCGTATCATGAGTCTGCCTTTTGACAGGGGTATAAAAAAATGAAATAGTAATTTTTGTGTTTTCTAAGGTCCCACAGACCAAAAACATGCATGTTAGGCTGATTGGTAACTCTAAATTGTCCCTAGGTGTGAGAGAGAGAGTGAATGGTTGTCTCGTTTGTCTCTATGTGGTCCTGCAATGGACTTGTGACCCATCCAGGGTGTCCCCCGCTTCTCACAGTGACAGCTGGACATGGGCAACCAGTGGTACCAGTGACCTCGGCGACCCAAAAAAGAAGTGGGTAAAGATAATGGATGGATGGATGGAATATTTTAAGGCATTCCATAGTCCTGTTTGTCATCGTTGGTGCTCTTAAGAGAGAAAACAAGTTCACGCTAAAAGTCCACTCAATCAAAAAGCAGCCGACTGAAAGAAAACAAATCAATGCTTCAAATCAGAGGGAACTGTTGAATTAAAAATAAAAATTAAAAAAATCTGCATTTGAGTTTTGTTTGGGGTTCAGGTTAACAAACAAACCAAAAATAATACAAGCTAAAAAGTCTGTTACAAACTAGACTACTTGGCGTACATGTGCATATTGATGCATCCGTTTAAAAAGAAATGTTCAATTATTGATGGTTTATCAGTTTCTTGATGGTGACTTTACCCCTTGTGGCTTCAAATGAAGGGCAAAGATGAACGAGCAGAGGTAGCTAGGAAATAGTACGCTGTATTTATGATATGGGAGTATTTGACCTTTGGCCCAGACGTCAAGAGTTACAACACATTATCTCTGTGAACAAGAACGTTTTATAGAAACCTCTTTAGTTCCAATTGTTGTCACTGAGCATTTAGTCAACAATACAGCTTGAAAATTTAGGTCATCTTTAATAAGTACTGAGGGATTTCTAAGCTTTTATACTCCAAAAGGAACAAGTTCGACCTAAATTTGTATCTCTGTCAGATCGACCAAAAGCCTCGCTGAAGAACACTCTTGAATTACAGGAAAGGAAGTATTTCTACTGAACCACGTGACCTTGTTCTTAGATAATAATTTAGCTTGTGGTTCAAAGTCTGATTGTAGAATGTCTAACTTTCTTTGCAGTAGAACTCAAATTGTAGATTTTATTTGACTAAAATAATCTAAAATGGAGCCGCTGGTTTAGGCTGTCTATCACCAGCAGGGTAAATGGGTGGAACAGAGACTATCTGCTGCTTATGACGGCTTAATTATCAAATAAAAACCTAATCGAAGTGATACAGAATAGTTTCATGGCAGCAGTTTCCTGTCTGTGAGTCTGCACAAATGTCAGCAGAAATAATGAGTTCATTAAGAGTGTTTTGTAGTGGATTGCTATCTGGATGCACAGATTAAAGTCTCTGCATTTTTGCAAAGATGGTGAAAAAAATTGGAGGTTGAAGTTTTATAGTTGGCTAAAAACTTGCAATCTGTCCTTGTTTTTCAGAAATGCCATCAGTGATGGTAAGTATTTCCATGTGGTTTCAGTGGGCACCAGGTATGTGTCGCTAGGATTTTAATTAAAAATGCCACTGAAATTTTAATATTGTATGTTTGCGTTTACTTTTTCAGAGTTAAAATATATTCAGAATACATTTTTAACTAAAAAAAAAGTCATTATTTCTATATCTAAAAAAGTTAAATCTAGTCCTCTGGACCTTGATTATTATAAATTTTCATTTATTTTCACTTTAAGCTAAAAAAAAAAAAAGTCACACTATTATTTGAGTGATCATATTTTCAGTAGTTGTTGTTCAGTTAAACTTTTCAGTGTTAAAAAATATGGCACATAAAAAAATTAAGTCTTTTGAATTTCATACTCAATGTTTTTAGTCTCCTGAGATTCAACTGGCTCAATTTCACTGTCTGAAATTCAGCGTCTAAAAATTCAGTGTAAAAAAAGGCAGGGTTACTTCAGGTCACAGACATTAGCAAAGGATGTCAGAATCCATCACCCACGTCTGTTTTCTTAGTCATGTGACGTTACGCTTGTCGCACTGATTTTGAAGGAAAACAGCATGTCATGGAAGCTAACGCTAACTCAATGGTGAGTTTGATGCATTCATTTTTCTGTACTATGGTTTATGTAGCATCGAACTTGATACGCAAAAAAAAAAAAAAAAAAAAACTTACAGAAAAATTAAACATTAAACTCACTGTTAAGTTAGCATTAGCTTCTATGACCACCTCGGAGAAGCTGTTTTCTTTCAAAATTGGCACAACAAGCGTAACGTCCCCGTGACTAAGAAAACAGACATAAGTGTTGGATTCTGACATCCTTTGCTAATGTCTGTGACTTGAAGTAACCCTGTCTTTTTTACACTGAATTTTTATACGCTGAATTTCAGACAGCGAAATTGAGGCAGTTGAATCTCAGGAGACTGAAAATGTTGAGCTTGAATTTTGAAAAAAAAAAAAAATTATGTGCCAAATTTTTTAACACTGTAAGGTTAAACTGAAAGACAGCTATTGAAAATATGATCACTTAGAAATAGTATTAATTTTTAGCTTGAAATGAAAATAAATGAAATTTCAAACGTATGGAAATAATGTCTTTTTTTAAGTTAAAAATGTATTCTGAATATATTTTAACACTGAAAAATTAAACGCAAACATACAAGATTAAAATTTCAGTGGCATTTTTAATTCAATTCCTAGCGATACATATTTACTTCCATAGTGGCCTAAATATTTTTGTATAAATTAATAAGCTGACCAATCCATATCAGGAGATTAAAAAAGAACGTTCTTTAAAATCTGAATCCCAATGTTGGACATGGCAGGTTCAGCCAGTCATCGGTTCTGCTCGTCCTTGTTCCCTGCTTGAGTTTGACCTGATTCCCGTGACATTTACCTTGAGCTTCACGTGTTAACACACCTAAAATCGAACCTGATACTTCAGTGTGTAAAATGCACACAATGTGGTTTGGTACACTTTTTGTTTTTGGACTTTTGAGCCAAACATGAATCCACAAGCGCTTAACATGAAACCAGACATGTGATGGGCCTTATGTTTCAGAAGACTGTCATTTAATTTACATAATAAATAATATATTAAAGTTCTAAATGTCATGTGTAGATTGAGTACATTTACATCTACATGTAAAGATTTATGTGTTATAGAAATATTTTAAATGGTAAATATTGTAAAAATAGATTGCACGTGTGTTGACAGCACATAATTTGTATTTTATCAAAATGTCATCTGTTTGAAATCAACTTAAAGGCTCAGAGAAAACTAATCCAACTTATCCACATATTCACTTCTGTTTATATATTTTTTTTTCTTTCGTGAGAATAACAAAATGGCCTTTGTTCAGTTAAATGAAATAAAGTACATTTTCATAGTGAACCAGCTGTTTTATTGTCTAATACTGAGTAAAAAGAAAATCCTTGTTCTAGTTTTCTCAGTCTTTTTTTAATTGGAATTCCAATTTTCTATCAACAAACATTAAATCTTCCCTGGACAGAAAGTAGTTGTGAATGTTAGCTGCTAAAAACTCAGATGATAAGGACTTCATCTGCTGTACTGAAGGCATTGCTCCGGTCCCTTATGGCAAAGGAGCTGAACCAAAATGCAAAGCTCTGGATGTGCTGGTCCATCTAAGATCTAATGCTCATTAATGGTCATGAGGTATAAATCATGACTGAGTGAGCAAGAAACCAGCCGCACAGAGGTGGTTCTGGCATCTGAGCACCTTCTACTGGAGGTTTGTTTGGCATGTCCTACTGAGAGGAGAGGGATTTTCTATCCTCTCTGGCCTGTGTGAAAGAGATGTTTGGGTTTCCCTCCTGGTCCTGTTCCCTCCTCATCCCAACATCATCCAAGAGGAAAAGGATGGATGGATAGATTCTATAATCATAAATGATTGCACTGTGCAACAGAGTTTATGGAGCCAGTATGCAATGGATGCTGCCTTGAGCTCTCAGGTTCAATACTTGTTGTTCCTCAGGCAGCGATCAGGTGCTTTAAGGGTTGTTGCCTGACTTTACTGACTTTAAATGACAGAAGAGAGAGGAGAGGAGTCGAGTACTCTAAAACGGTTTGCTCTAAGTTAATGTCTGTTAACACCTGAAGCAGCCATTTAACTGACAAACTGTCAGATTATGAAAACACTTACTTTATTTTTATCAAATCTCAGTGACGAAAGTTTAAGTTTTCATTTGAAACAACAGGATCAATCACATATATATATATATATGTATATATATATATATATATATATGTATATATATATATATATATATACACACAGGTGGTCACCGACTTACGGCGCCATCGACTTACGGCAACTCGGACTTACGGCGCCACCCCAGTGACGTCATCACTCCTTACGTTGTCTTTTTTATGCAGCACTTTATGTTTTTTTCACATTTTTTTAGGGTATTTTGTTAGCTAATTGCTTGGAAACACATTAAAACGGCATTCTAAGTACGCTGTTGTTGTTTTACATAGAAAAAAAAAGTGTTTAAAAAGACGTTACGGCCGCCATGTGGCCGGCGCTCTGAGTTACGGCCGAAAAGCCGGAGTTACGGCAGCCACGTGGCCGGCGCTCCGAGTTACGGCAAAATCGGGTTACGAAGGGGCCATAGGAACGGAACCCGTTCGTAACTCGGGGACCACCTGTATACATATATATACAGGTGGTCCTCGGTTTTCAGCCGAGTTCTGTTACAACGGCCCGGTCGGAAACCGATTTGAACTTAAACCGGACCCACTTAGACAGTACATGTACTGGACTGTACAGTTACAAAACACAGTACCCTACATAATGT
>JARVGS010000814.1:5414916-5430318 GCA_031762315.1 Hypsolebias antenori | reverse complement strand
TCTGACAGGGCTAGAGCAGAAAGGTCGATGCAGTGGTTCGTGATCGTGTCGTTGGGAGGGAACAACATGACTTCAGATTTATTTTCATTGAAACTTAAGAAATTTAAAGCCATCCAGTCCCTGATGTCAGCCAGGCAGTCGAGCAGAGGTTGAAGAGAGCATGTACCATTGTGTCTTAGGTGGAAGTAAATTTGACAGTCATCGGCGTAGAAGTGAAAAGGTATGTTGTGTTTCCGGAAAATAGCACCAAGTGGCGGCAGGTATAAAGAGAATAGGAGAGGACCCAGGATATTTCCAGGTCTCTCTTGTAAATGAGTCCTCGAGGCTCAATGAAATTAACCTGCCTATATAAAGTCTGAATGAATGAGGACCCAGGATATTAAAAGCTTTGTGTGACAAATGCTATGCGCTCAAACCACACCGAGCATCATTTTGAGAACCGAACAAAGGAAGGACAGACAGCCCATGTCACATCAAGGGGCCTCCCTCCCATTTTCCCTCCCTCACTATCCATCCTTCGGTTCAAACAGACCTATACACTGCCATCCTGTGCTCAAAAAAAGGTACTATATTCAAATCAAATTAACCAACATTTCTTCTTAAATTTGACAATAATTACTAATTATTGTCAAATTTCAAACAATATTATAGTTTTTCGCAATCACTTCTGAGACAGTTAATCACTCGGCAAAATGTATTATCGTGACAGGCCTAGATGAGAGCTCTGCGATGAAGTTAGACTCAAAGCAGACTGCTTCTCAGTTAAATAATGTTACTAACTTATTTTTTATGAGTGTTTCTTTTCAGTGCCCTGACATGACTTCTGTTGTGAACTGAGTTGACTTGGTCAAAAGGAATGGATCCTTAAGTTACAGCTCTCTTCAAAGACTCTTAACTCCATCTGTACTTGTGTTGTAAAGAAGTGCATAGTGGGATAATTTGACTGTGAAATGCTGACTGAGTGGATCTGCTGTCAAAGTGCTTAGTGAGGGAGTTTCTGCTGCTTCATGTAAATATTTCAGGAATGTTCTTTATGAAGATCCACTTTTTGTACCGTTCTGCCTCACTTCCTCCTCGTTCCCTTCATTTTGTACTCTTTCATTAAAACATCTGATTGACCCACTTGGAAAAACGAGGGTTCATGTTCGGGTCTGGGCTTAACTGTAGCAAAACTCAACTGCATGCTGGGTAGTTGAGGATTTAGATAATACTGTACGTCATGATAGGAGAACTTGTCTCTAATCGCTGCATAAGGTGAAGGCTATAATGTTTTTGGGCTTGTCTGTCAGCAAAACATCACATGACCAGCTTGACAGAATTTAACGAAACTCTCAGAAAGTAACTGTTACATGTCCCTCTAGAAGGGGTTAACTTTTAGAGCAAACCAATTCAAGATGGCCACCATAGCCAACTGAGCTTAAAAACATAAAAACACCTAAAACTTGGTCAATTTTACAGATATTGAAGTAAAACTTGGTGTGGTAGTAGCTGAGGCTGACCTCAAACATATAACCTGAGCACTAATTATGTTAAGACCGTTGTTTAAGGATGAAGAACCATCAGCTACTGTACTACAGTATTTCTGTTAGCAAAATATCACACATTTTGACTAACAGAAAGACTTTACTGAATGTGCATCTATAACTACATTTGGAGCAAACACAATTCAAGATGGCTGCCACATCCAGCTGACATTAAAAACACAAATACAGTATGTTTATAATTTAGTCAGTTTTGCAAATATTATGCTAAAACTTGGAGTGGTAGTAGCTGACAGTCATTCACAACATGTACGTCAAGTGCCACTCATTGCACAAGACCTTAGCTTAAAACTCTAGCATCAACTCCTGGACTCAGCCCATGTATGCCTGTTTGCAAAATATCCCATGAACTGGACGGATTAAAATGAAACTCTCAGAAATTAATCAATGGATGTACATCTACAGCTGATTAACATTTGGAGAGAACCTGGTTCAAGATGGCTGCCACAGCTAATAGGAATGATCAATCATAAAAATGGCTCGATCTCAGGTTTGTAGATATTCAGTTAAGATTTGAGCCGGCACCTCTTGCAGTATCACATGACCAAATTAGCTCTACCGCTGTCATTTTTCAACACACGCTCTTAGTCCAGCACTCTGGCATGAAAGGTTCTGAAAGGTTTTCACGGTGCTCTGTTGTGTTTCTTTCCAGTTTCCTTCGTGAGGAAGCTCCGCCCACACCAGAGGCAGTGCAGCGACGTCACATTTCACTGTGCCAACCAGGAGCAGTGTGAGCAGTGGATCCGAGCCACGAACGAGCTGCTGTCTTTACTCAGTATGTGCGCTCTAACAACCTCCTCCATCAGATACGGTGATGAACTTTGACCTATGAATCATAAATGATGGAACATCTATGAGCGTCCTGGACAAAACTGAGTGGCTAAGCTCCACTCAGGGCAGATGAGGACAAGAGAAAGATGATTATGCAGCATATCAAAGATCAAAGTCTCTTACATTTGTATAGATCTCCAGAAATACGAGTTGATGACATCATATATCTGTCATGATATCAATATGCTAATTGTCCTTAAGTGTGTGAACTGCTGCAGTTAGAAGGATAAATTCACAGCATCTGTAAAGACAAAGACTTTGAGTGATTGGGTGATGCGTTAGTGCTCAGACAATGTGGTAGAGGTAACTCTCGGCTACTACCACTCCAAATTTTAGCTCAGTACATGTAAATCTGACTGAGTTGTAGCCTTTTTTATGCAGGCTATACAGTGGTTCCCCTAGATACTAGACAACTTGTCATGGCGGCGTAGGATTCTCAGTTTCTCTCTGTCGCTATCCTAGGTTGATCTCGGTACCTTCGAGAGTTTTTATGGATCTCACCAGAGGGAACTGGGTGATCATACCATTCTTATCAGAACTCTTACAGTGCCTCTGGGTGTGTCCTTGGACACGCTCACCACCCTTGTCGTCTCCCCTCCCCTGCAGAGTGTCTGCGTCACTCTGTGCTTATTTGCAGCGTTATTTTATATATATATATATATATATATTTTTTTTTTTTTTTTTCATTTTCAGGCCATCTTTCCTCGGTCAAGGAGTGAGAGTGTGTTAGGAAATTTTTTGCCTCCAAATCTTATACATGTCATTTTCGTAACTTTTTTTGTCTGTCAATGAGTCGTCGAGGCTCAATGTGATTTATCTGTGTAAATAACAGGTTGAATGAATGAATGCTAACTTAGCACTACGTCATTACCTACGGGGACGTTGGGGGGGTGCACACAGTTCGGTTGGCAGGGCGTGACATGGCGAGGTGCCCCGCTTTTACTATGGTAGGTGAAACACTGCTAAGGTCAATTAACAGTGGCAGCCATCTTGAATTACATTGACCCCAACAATGAATGGGTTGTAATGAATTGTGTTATGTATTGCCATCATTGTATTTTCTCATACAATGGCAAAATTGGCTCTCTGATTTTAACCCATCCACCACCAGGTGGAGCAGTGGGCAGCTATGGAAAGTGCCCAAGGAGCAACTGGGGATAAGGTGTGCTGCTCAGAGGCACCACGAGATGTGCCATGACCGGGGATTGAACCCAGGACCTTCGGGTCCCGAGTCGGCTGCCGTGCCCCTACACCATCTGTAGATGCTCATCCAGTGATTACTTATGTTCATTTGATTAAACCTGTCCAGTGGTTCAATAGATATTTTGCTAATAGACACATAAATGTATGCACACAGAAAATTGCCTGGTGGCACCTTTCAGACCTTCAAAATAAGAGACGGTTTAATCCATCTGATATGGTCCTACTGCTCCTACTTTGCTTGACAATTAAGCAGCAGGAGAAAATTGGCCACATTCATTGTGAAGATGAAGTCTGTTTCCAGGAGTCAAGTCTCCTCCAGAGAACACCTCTACATCACCCACCGACAACCCATTTATGTAATCTAATGGAACTTTTGTCTTATTGCCAAACAATATGGAGCACTTTTTGCTCGTTTAACGTTTGATCCACTCCAATTTCCTCAGTTTGTTTTGGTCTCAAATCCAGTCTTGTACACACGCACTAAACAAGCCATTTAGTATTCTCCATTGCAGCATGCTGTAGGTTTATCACCAAATGATGCAGTGCTCCTGCTTCGCTTCATACTCCTTTCACCGTTAGCGGAGGCGCCGTTTATTCATCAAGCGGCGTGCTTCGAGTTCACGACAGGTTGAATGTGTCTTTACTTAATGAAAACCTAATCAAGCTGTTGTCAAAACAAAAATAAAAATAACGTTTTCTGCGACCATCATTCACTTTGCAGCCGACCGTCCGAAGAGCCTGCTGGTGTACATCAATCCATACGGAGGAAAGCAGCGCGGGGAGCGTATTTACGAGCAGAAGGTGGCTCCGGTGTTCCGGCGAGCCGGCATCTTTACGGACGTGATTGGTGGGTCCCTATCAGTGGCATTCCACAACATTTAAATAAAAAATGAGCCTCGCCAGCCGCCGTATAGATCTCTGCTGCCACCGCGGCCTCTCGGAGGGGTCGAGGAGCCTCACAAGGATATGAATTTGCTTATGGCTGCATTAATCACTCCACCACCTTAATGAAAGCCGTGATACTTGATAGGCTCGGGTATCCAAACACATCTATTATTCAATAAGTGTTTTGCTACTGCAACACAGAGTCTGGAGTATTGATGGTCCGTCAGAGTGAGCACTATTCACTCCGGGGTTCCTATAGCTGCTTTGAATTGCAATGATTATATTTGTGCCGGCATTATACGGCTGCTAAACAGATTTACTGTTGAAATGCTGTTTTTGTTTAGTCTGTCTCAGGGTTCATTTTGTTAATATACAGTACAATCGCTGAATTAGGCCGTTTGCGCCTCTGTGCCTTGGCGTTTTCTGAATATTAATCTGCTCAGTGGTGAACAAACATACACAGCCTTTTCTTTGACTTGTATATTAACGTGCCCATAAAAGCTCACTTACTGTAGTAGTCAAAAAAAAAAAAAAAAAGTTCAGTGATTTTGTTTGCCTATTAGTGCACTAACGCTTGCCGTTTAATTGGTTTCTGCAGTTACGGAGCGAGCTAATCATGCCAGAGACCACTTGAAAACAGAGGCCGATCTAGACAAATATGACGGGTGAGTACTTCATAAAGAGAACTGCAGCTTGCAGCATTTTGACGTCCATTCTTTGCTTTTGTATTTTGCTGACTCGTCATTTTAGGTTTTAATAAAGCTGACGTGAAGCCTTTTAAAGATCCTTTGTTCTGTAATCTGTGTAAAGTAGATTAATAATAGCTAATGATTAGTACAGGAAATATCTTACATTGATCTGCCTTCTGTTCAGTTTATTTACTGTAATGTCTCCTCTTGATGTTTTGTTTGTTTTTTATACGCCCTTCAAAAGGCGGATGTATAGTCTACATCTGCCCGTCAACTTTCTCTTCTCCCGCCCATAACTTCTGATCCATTTAAGACAATTTAGCAAAACTTCATGCAAGTAATAGATGGAATGTCACAAATATGTTTAATCACCCCAGCTCTAAGGTCAAGGTCACACATCAAGATCAAATATTATACAAGGTTGCTGCTTGTTGTCTTTAATAGTGTGAATGTTTATGAAGCATTCATACTATTGTGATCCATTTTTCTTCCGTACGTTTTTCGGTGCGTTCTCATCCCGCAGTTTTCAAGCTATTTCAACAAGTCATAAATCAAAACGTTCAGCTCGTTCAGGACAACCCCGCTATGACTTTTGGTACTGGTGCAGCTTTAGCTTTTTGACATATTTAGCCTTTTCTGCCATTTTTTCCTCATAGAAAATGAATTGAGCTCATTTTACATCCTTCAGATCTTTGGATCTGTTTACAACCTTTTACTGATCCTTTCACATTTTGTTGTTCTTCAGCTTCTTTCTGCAAATTTAAATTTTGTTTCAGCTACTTTCAGCTAATTTCAAAATGTTTTTTTCCAGCTGTTTTGTGCTCCTTTCTGATTCTGCTAACTACAACATGTTTGTGGTTCATCTAACTTCTTTCTGCTAATTTCAGCTTGTTATGCTCCTTTCAGCTTATTTATGCTAGTTTAAGCCTTTTCTTCTATTTCAGCTTTTATATAGCTCTTGTGCCAATTTTAGCATTTTCAACTAATTCCACATTTTTTGCACTCATTTCAACTTTTTTCAGCTTAATTCAGCAAAAATGTGCTCTCTCCACCTCTTTTTTGTAACTTAAGCTTCTTTCTGCCTGAAGCTACTTTTCAGCTGTTTTTGTTGTTTTTGTTGTTGTTGCTGCAGCTAATTTAAGCTTTTCCAGATAATTTCCACTTTTTGTGTCCATTTCAGCTTCTTTCAGCCTAGTTGGACAAACATGTATTCTTTCTGCTTTTTTCTGCTAATTTAAACTTGTTCTACATTTCAGTTACTTTTAAGCATTTTTAAGCTAATTTCAGCTGTTTCAGATAGATTCAAGTTTTTCATGCTAATTTCAGCTTGTTATGCTCCTTTCAGCTTATTTTGGATACCTTCAGCTTTCTCTGCTATTCCAGCTACTTTTTAGCTGTTTTGTGCTCAATTTAGCTTTTTCTGCTAAATCCACATATTTTTAGCTAATTTCAGCTCGTTACACTTTCTTCTAGCAGTTTCAGCTTCTTTCTGCCTTTTCAGCTACTTTCTGGCTTTTTTTTACTCTCATTTTAGCTTTTTCAGCTAATTTCCCAATTTTTGTGCTCATTTTTGCTTATTTAAACCTAATTCATGTGTTCTTTCTACTTTCTTCTGGTAATTTGGGCTTGTTCTTCCATTTCAGCTACATTTCACCATGTTTTTTAGCTAATTTCAACCGTTTTTCAACAATTTCTTCAGCAATAAGCATTCACACTGCATTTTTGCAGGAAATACAATTTCTCTAGTTTAGAATGCTGCACTACAGTTTGTCGACGGGCTGGATGTGGTACTCTTGTATCACTTACTGCTATTTTTTTTAATTCAACCTTTATTTATACAGATTAGTGTCATTGAGTCATGAAGACTCATTTACAGGAGAGACCTGTTTAATTTTAAGCTTGCTGTATAGCTCCCTCTGCTCTCTAGCATGCTGTAACTACAATACATTAAGAGTGACAAATCTTTGACATGCATAAAGGCTATATTTTCAGTTCAAATTGTAAATTGTTAGAGCAAAGCGAGAAGCCAAGTGAACTAAAAGGGCTCTTTTTTTCACCTCTCTGAGTGCCTTGTCGTTTCGACTCCCATTCATCTTATATTTGTTACACCAAAAGCAGGGTTAGAGTCCATTATGATTTTTTCCTGCAGTACATGTAATTTATAGATGCATTTCAGTGGGTTTCCAGTTAGATGCAGGAAGCTGTAATGCCTGGTGGCACAGTGTGATATTCTTATTTATTGTAGGATTTCACAGCTGCCTTGTTTCATTATTGTCAGTGTTTTTTTTTTTTTTTTTACTATGAAGTCATTTTTTTCTTAAGGACTTTGTGCCTTACTGTGAACACACGTGTATGTAACAACACATTATGTGACAACCAGTAGAGAACTATGCTCTGAGGTCAATCAGAAAGCAAACTCCTGACAAATTTAAGTTGATCATTACCTTTAATCTCTCCAGGGTGGTCTGTGTGGGCGGAGATGGGATGTTTAGTGAGATCCTGCATGGGTTGGTTACCAGGACCCAAATGGACCACAATGTAGACCAAAACCAGACAGACGCCGAGTTGGTGCCATGTTCTTTACGCATCGGGATCATCCCTGCAGGTGGGCTTTGGTAGATGTTTTGAATCAGCAACTTTCTTGCGGTACAGTAACCACTACTTTGCTCTGCTGCGTGCTTTAAATCAAACTTATTCTAAATGGCATTGTACTTTGGTGCATCAATTCTGCTCATATATCTTTAATGAATCTGACTGGTGGAAGTGCATCAGCCAACAATGCACAAGGACATTGATAAGGCTGAGGGAAAAAAGTGACTAAAAGTGTCTAGCCATGTTCATAATGTTTGTTTTGATTAATGCTGATGACATTGCCATTATAGCATTTTGTTGGAAAACCAAAATGTTGTAATAGCAAGGATATGCCAGCAGGTGGCAATGTACACTGCAAGTTATAATGTGCTGAGAGTGCATGCTGTACCTGCACTTACAAAGTGACATGTGAAAATATATGACAGTAACAAACCAAAAAGTGATTTAAAGATGAAAATGTACCAGTGAGAGTCTGCATGAAGTTAATGATGACCAGTTAATTACAGGGTGCAACGATGGGTACGGTAGTTATAGCCAGTTATGAATCTTAGTGCACCGTGATAGACAGCATCCAACATCTGCAGGGTGCTTGCAGGAGCATTCATGTAGATAATGTCACCATAGTCATTGGAGGGAAGGAAAGTTGCAGTTACATGGTGTTTCTTAGCATTCAGAGTTAGACAGGATCTATTTCTGAAAAATAAATAATTTTACTTTCAGTTTACCAAGTTGTCGACGTGGGGCTTAAAAGAGAGATGCGAGTCAATCAAGATACCCAAGTATTTGTAAGAATCAACAAACTTAATAGGAAGACCATTCAAAGATAAAACTGAAGGAAGGACTAATGGAACAGACTTCCTGTTTGAAAGCAACATCACGCTGGTTTTGTCAGCGTTTAGCACCAGGTTGAGATGGAACAAATCTGACTGGATGATGTCAAAAGCTGACTTTAAAAGTTGGAGAAGCTTAGCAACTGTTTTAGCTCGACAATAAACAACTGTATCATCGGCATACAAATGAAAGGATGCATCAGGAATGATCTGACTTACATTATTTATGTAGATTGTAAAGAGGGTGGGTCCTAAGATTGAACCTTGTGGAACACCGTTGTTAATAGATAGCTGGAAGGAGTACCGTACATTCCCCTCCAGTCTGAAAGATACATGTAATTAAAGAACCAACTGGTGTGATCTGAGAAACCCATTTCAGATAACTTATGACATAAGATGTCAAAAACTTTTGACAGGTCTAACTAAAGTGCAGCACAATAATCCTTAGCATCCAGTACTTCAACAACATTGCTAAAAACCTTCAGCGAAGGTTTTCAAGCGGAGCAATACATTAATTCATGTTGCTCAGGATTCACAGCAAAAATTTCCTTTTGAATCAAAGCTAAACATCACAAAATTCATTGTAGCTAAAGTGATAAGGATGATTAGACTGGCGAGACATTTTTAAGGGAAATGCAGATAAAACTGGAGTTTATCAGCTGAGGATTGTGGCAGTTCTCTCCTCTGAATATGCCAGAAGCCTACTGAGCTTAACTGAAGGGGAATAAAACATCAAGTGTTTGAGGGCTGATCGTCATGCGCACCAGTTGTACTCTTTCAAAGAGACTTGGCTTGTTTGGGGTAGCTTTAGAAGACTAAAACTGTGGCTTAATGTCACAATTTTTACATCCAGTGGGAAAAAAGAAGCACTGCCTGGCATCGGCAGCAAAGTGTTAAGATGAGATTATGGAGCTCAGAGGATAGAAAGCAAAGGCCAGATAAGTGATATTCATAGAACGCTCAAGAAGGCAAAGAGGGAGCTCATCTTCTTATTCATCTGTGTGTCCGTCTTCAAATGACAGCCTGATCTCCCCGTCACGCTTCTGTGAGCCAGCTCAAAACATTACTAGTTAGATTTCTCTCTCTTCCCTCCACTCTCACTCCGTCTTTCATCAGTGGCAGTAGCTCCATATTACCACTTGAAGATGATCAAAGTTGGGTAGATAGGTCTAAAATTACTCCGCAAGGGCGCAGAGAGAGAGATAGAGCCTTATTACCTCTCAAGTTGAAAGATTTAATATCAAACTCAACATTTCTCACAAGGCGGGAATGCTTCTTATCCTTCATTTGTTGGCTGAAGAGTACTGATGAGAGCCCAGAGAGACGAGATTAGTTAACTTCTTGACTGCCGTCTCTCTTTACTGCTGCCTAATAAAATCATTCAGCCAAGTTTGGCTTTCTTGGTTGCAGCTTTGAAAGACATTTAATTCTGCTCATCACCAGCCTTTCATGCCATGAGTGACTACCACTTTGTGAGGAGTAACAGAGACCTATTGTACTAGTCCTTATTCCAGTGGAACTCAAGAAAACTTTACTATGTATTCAACTTTTGCATAGAATAAATTCAGTATATGTTTCTTTACTTTCTCTTAGGAAATTGGACCTGTAGCAAACAAAGACACTGCCGAAGTCCTACGAGGATGGCATTACTGCTTTCGGGCTTTATATTTGTAGCCTGGCTAGGACCTCCTATACACTTAATAAATAAATAAATACATCATCTGCATATTGAAAACTCTGTAGACTCTTCATAATACATATTTCCACGATGGTTGCTAAACTCATCTGTAACAGCGGTGTTACAAATTATGGTCACAGTGTTTTGTTTCCATGTGTTACCCATGCACCCATTGACAGAAACATAATATATATGTGTTATTGTTGGGGAAGTTTTGTACCATTTTAAACTTTGTAAGTCTACAGGTGCTAGCAAGAAAAAAAACAACACCAAGTCAGAGTATTTTGTCTGTTACTTTCCTGACTACCTACCAGTAAACAAAATGTACTTTAAGGTAGACGAGCCAAACTGTGCAGGAGGAGATAAGGTGTCTCGCAGCTGCTTGTAGATGTGGTAACTGCAGACGGGGGAGGAAATCCTCCTTTTTGTGTCCTGAGATTGTATAAATAATGGGATCTTTGTACTGATTGTCATGTTACTGTAACAACGATACTGTGTTGGGCTCTGATGTCATTCATTTGGATGTAGGGGCAATTTTTTTAAAAACCCATGTAGCTTCATCATTGAAAATGTGAAGCAAGATTGGCCACACTGGTCTCAATTTACAGCCACACCATTCTAGTAACACTGCAAATAAGTCATTGCTGTAGGTTCACAATGTGGCTGCAATGTGCCAATGAATACTAAATCACATTCAACACTAAAATATACTAATGTATATCTCAAGGCCAATTGGATATTAAGAGAATGGAGTAACATATAGACCAGTGGTGTCCACACTTTTTCATCATGTGAGCTACTTTTAAAATGACCCAGTCAAACTATAAGACCCTGTTTACACAAGAACAACCTCCGGAAACGTTAATGTTTTTTCAATGGTTATGGAGGTAATAAACAAAAATGAGCAGGTTTACACGAAAACGCTGTACTCAGTTGGGTTGCCAGATAAGAAATTATGAATGATAGTACTGTGACTTTAAAATGATAGTATTTTGACCTAAACTGTCATATGTGCTGAGTAATGATTATCTGCACTGAAAAGGAGGGGGTAAATAAGACATTTTAAATTTATCTGGCAACACTGATGCAGGGCTCAGCTCCATTCATTAGGCATGCAGCGTCTGCATGACAGTTAAGTCCAAACTGGTGAATACACAAACCTCTCTTTGGACCCTGTACATTATTAGTTTTGTATGGGCACAAATTCTGGTCATAAATATTTTGCACATGTAAAAAAGATTTGTTAGCTTGAAAAAAATAAATGTGTGTAAAAAAGATTTGTGACTGTTAAAAAAAAAAAAAATCACGTTACAAAACGTTTTCACGATGTTCTGTTTACACATATGAATCCAAAAAACTAAATGTGAGTCTCTTCCTGCGAGTTCCATTTTACGAGTACGAATTCTGACCTGAATTTTCCTCCTCTCAGCTGATTGGTCAATGTTATGTCAATCACAAATTCAGTGATCCAGTCAGAGAACAGAAGGGTTTGACTGTAGATGCCTCGTTGAGCGGGCTGACCGTCACTGCCCGATCTGTTACGGAAGTACGAGCCGTAGTGAAGCTCATTTGCGCATGTTTTTCACTAAAACAATATTGGAAAATTGAAGGTGCATTGTGGCCTTATAACTCCTGACAGTGTTGCTTATAAAACAAAATCGGTATCGGCCAAAATTGGAATTGGCAAGTCAGATTTTTTACAAGTTGGTGACCGACAGGAAAACTGCAATCGGTGCACCCCTAGAAATAATTAATTCTCTATCTTGCGGGGTTTTCTCATTCAGCCCAATGCGTCACATATCATCTTAACCAATTATGTAAATATGTCAAGGATTTTAACAGAAATACGAGAGGCGTAAATTAGCAACATAAAGATCGGCTGAGATACAGCACGTACTTTGTACTTTTCTAAGTAAATTAAGACAGTACTTATTCATAAACAACGGTGATCCATGCGATCCGGAAGTATTTCTTTTAGCGCACGCACAAATGAGCTGACACTATGGATCGTGCTTCCATAACAGATCGGGCAGTGACATGGCCCGTTGCAGCGGTACGTCGGAGCATCCGCCATATTGAATATGGCAGAGCTGCCGGTCAACTAATAGAAGGAAATGGACTGAACTTCATAAAGCGCCGTTCTACGAAGTGTTTTAAGTTAATCCCTGTCATTCACACACTAATATATTTGGAAAACAAACAGACACCAAAGACAACATTTGTTACTTTTAACATGATTATTTAAAATGCTTACTCCTTAAATGTTTAGGTTAAAGGTAAGCACTAAACCAACAACTAACGTTCAAGGGCGATCAAGAGTACGTGTTACTGACAAAACATCACAGGAGAATGCAGTTTGCTGCCGTCCACCAACATTCACATTGATTGTGTCTAGTATCAACAGAGTGTTGTCATTCAGTGTAAAGAAAGCCTCTGCCAAACGCTGCATTTAGATTCGTACCACTCCGCCTGCTGAGTCTTCCTCTCTGTACAGTCTGAACTCATGGTACAGGGGCAGAGTCAGAAAAGCATACCTTTTATGTCTTACATAAGCACATTATTATGCATTGCTGATGCTCCTGCTGTGTATTTGACAGTGCACCACGGGGAATGTAGGGTCTTAAAAATGGATTTGAAAAGCTCAATCAGCTCCTCCAGCATGTAAACAATTTGCCTGTTTTCTGGGTTAGACATCATAAACACATGTTCACAGTTGTCAGTGGTAAATGGAAATCACTAAAGCAGTGTCCTCTAAACAAGCGTGAAATATTCTCAAAAGAAGGTACAAGTATTGAGCCGAAACAGGTGTGGTGCCTCTCTTGTGCATTATATATGTTGTGTTGCATCGTTTATTTTCCGAAGTACAGTAGCTCATGAACCATTGGAAACATCTTAAATAAACTCTCAAAGTAATAATTTAGTGAACACCTACAACTCAACTTTTAGTATCAACTTGACCAATGCCCTTTAACTGACACAAAAATGGCTAAAACCAAGTCCGTTCTACAGATGTTTAACTTATGTTTAGTTTGCTAGCAGATGAGAGACTTCCTGAACATTTACTCCAAGTGCTAACAGACCATGCAGTATCTTTGTTTAAAACTTTAAGCATTCCTTTAAGAAATGGTAGTTTTGTTTGTTTAGTGTGATTGTTCAACACAATGACATCTTTAGCTCTGCAGAGTAGATTGTGAAATTTGAGAAACATGCATGATGGTAACTAGAACAGGTATGTATAAAAATAAACTCATCTATGACCAAAGTGAACATTAATGTTCAGAATCATGTTCTTGGGAGTGATAGAAACTTTCATAAACAGCTAATCTGTTTTCTTCTTGCGTCTTTTGATTAATAGGGTCAACTGATTGTGTCTGCTTCGCCACTGTGGGAACAAACGATCCAGTTACTTCCGCCTTACACATCATTGTAGGTGAGTGGAAGGCCCAAATAAGAATATGTGCTATCTGATAATATTGAGAGAAATTTGAAATGATCATTATGGCTGCTGGCTTTAGATCCATCTTGGATGCGGATTACAATCACCAAGAGGCTGACTGTATTTCCCACCTGACAGGTGATTCCCAGCCCATGGACGTATGTTCAGTTCACCACAATGACATCTTCCTCAGATACTCCGTCTCTTTGCTTGGCTATGGTTTCTATGGGGATGTACAGGCAGACAGTGAGAGACGGAGATGGCTCGGTCCTACCAGATACGACCTGTCAGGTATGTCAGCAATTATTTTCTACACCTGCTGAAACAATAATGTAAAGGCTAATGCACAGTTTTCCTTCTTTTAGCACATGTTCATGACTTGGTTTCAATTTCTTTGGCAAATTTCAGCAAAGTCATTAAATTTCTTCAGAGAATGCAACGTCTCTGGTCGTCTTTAGAGCTTACCGATCTCACACACCCTTGTTTTATGACAGCGTAACTTTAAGTTTCCTCTGGATACAGACTTTGGAGGATTAAATGTATAAATCTAACACAGCCTCTGGTCTGTAGAAGTCGGTGCTTCTGCTACGTCTTCGCTGAGACCAACGAGTTCACCCATGGAGACTACACAAACACTGGAACTCATGCGGTTCTTGAAAAAAAATGCAAGATATGAAATCCAGCTAAATAAAACTGAGGCCAACCATACAGAGGGATTTTTAAAAAAATCAGAGCCACACTTGAAAAGGGTAAAAAACATCAAAACCTGTGTTGTTATCTCTTACACAGAAAGACCCATTTGCAAAAAACAACTGACTGACTGAGGAGTAGTATGTTTAGCAAAGTATGTGTTAGGGATCTCTTATCAGCTACTAACACGCCAATATCTGTAGAAGTGACCGAGTTAGTCATTTTTCTGTTTGCTAAGGCTGATGAGCATACATACAGGTGCTGGTCATAAAATTAGAGTATCATGAAAAAGTTGATTTAGTTCAGTAATTCCATTCAGAAAGTGAAACTTGTATATTTCAAATGTTTATTTCTTTTAATGTTGATGATTATAACCAACAACAAATGAAAACCCCAAATTCAGTATCTCAGAAAGTTAGAATATTGTGAAAAGGTTCAATATTGAAGACACCTGGTGCCACAGTCTAATCAGCTAATTTACTCAAAACACCTGCAAAGGCCTTTAAATGGTCTCTCAGTCTAGTTCTGTAGGCTACACAATCATTGGGAAGACTGCTGACTTGACAGTTGTCCAAAAGACGACCATTGACATCTTGCACAAGGAGGGCAAGACACAAAATGTCATTGCTATAGAGGCTGGCTGTTCACAGAGCTCTGTGTCCAAGCACATTAATAGAGTGGTGAAGGGAAACGATGTGGTAGAAAAAGTGTACAAGCAATAGGGATAACCACACCCTGGAGAGGATGGTGAAACAAAACCCATTCCAGAATGTGGAGGAGATTCATAAAGAGTGGACTGCAGCTGGAGTCATTGCCTCAAGAACCACCATGCACAGATGTATGCAAGACAAGGGTTTCAGCTGTTGCATTCCTTGCGTCAAGCCACTCTTGAACAAGAGAGTGTCAGAAGCGTCTCGCCTGGAACTGCTGCTGAGTGGTCCAAAGTTATGTTCTCTGGTGAAAGTAAATGTTGCATTTCCTTTGGAAATCAAGGTCCCAGAATCTGGAGGAAGAGGAGAGGCACAGA
>JARVGS010000814.1:5380459-5396788 GCA_031762315.1 Hypsolebias antenori | reverse complement strand
CCTCATGGATGAGGTTTTAGGACAGAGACCTTCCACTGCACCTCCTGTCCTAACTGTCTCCATCACTGAGGACACTCCAGGTCCAAGCGCAGCAGTGGGTGAGCCAGGGCTGAGGAACAAAGAGGAACAGAGACTGAGAAGAAAAATGCACCAGGACAGAGATAATTATTTATTTCAGTTCATCAGAAGAGCTGAAGCAGCAGAGAGAAGAACAAATGTAAGTAGAGAGAATGAAGAGGCTTTTCACAATTCTCAGAAGGATTTGCAAATAAATGAATTAATTGGTTGTATTTTTGTTCTTGAAAACGCTGTTTTTTGTTTAAAATTTGAAAATAAAGTGATTACAAAAACTAGTAGTTGTCAATAATTCATTTTATTAACAGAAAGTTCATTCAAAACAACAACAAAAAGCTCTGTGGCGTGTCAGCCCTGCAAATCCACGGGACACCACCTCTAGGTCCTCAGGGTTTTCAGGCAGGTGGATGACCTGTTGGTGAATGGCCACCACCTCTTCTGTATGATGAACGATGCAGTGGACAGTAGAACAAGGACGATGCAGTGGACAGCAGAACGAGGCGTCCCAAACACTCCTGAAACCACTCTGCAGGATGCTCCACCTGCCAGCCAGAAAACAAATACCAGGGTCTCAACTGTGGCCCCCCAACCATGTCATGGATCCAGGCCCAGGAGATGAAGCAACACCGCCAGAGACTCTTCATTAGAAATCTGGTCTAGGATCTTCTTGGTTAAAGTAACGGTCCAGGACTGGGACACTCAGGTTAATCATCCAGTACAGTACATCTGGTTCAGGAAATGTAGAGAACAACAAAAACATTATTAGTTTAAGATTAATTTTTTATAAGATATCAAAGCATTATAATAATGAGGCTTAAGGTAAATATACTGATGCTCAGTGAAAACACTTCAGTGCTATTTTTATTAATAAAAGAAATGGAAAAACCCTGTTTTTAACATTTTTACAACCACTTTATGTACCGATGGATTTTATACAGTAAAATATTGGAAAATGTTCTGCTGTATTCTAAATTTAAGATAAGTTAAAGATTATAATATATTAAATTTTATGAAATTATAAGATAAATTTAAATTTTATTTATTATGCACAAGTTAATAAAGTTAATGCATTAGTTTGTCAGTCACTGAAATTATCCATGAAACCAGCTGAACATTTATTCCTGTAAAGTTTTGTAGACAAAAAAAAGTAAGTTACCTGGTTATGATTGTCTCTCAGCAGAAGGTATAAAACATGACGCCAGCGGCGATAAAGTTCCTGTATTTCCTCTAGAATTTAAAAAAGCAGTAAAAACAACAACATTTCGAGCTCCTTTCTTCCTTAGGCTGAGAGCTGTCACGGTTGCTAGGCGACAGGACATACGCCGATGTAACCGTGAGCCGCTGACTTCCGGTCTACGTGGTCTTTGAAGGACCCGGCCTACCTGGTCGACGTAGGCCGGGTCCTTGGAAGTATGCAGCTGTTGGATTGAGACACAGCTTCTTTTTCCTTTTTTTTTTCGGTTTTCAAAATGGCGGACACCCTGTGTGGTTTGAGCTCTTTAGCACAGCGTTTTTCACACAACCCTTTTCATTAAAAAAAAAAAAAAAATCAGTAAACAAATTCTCAGCTTCTTTTTGCAGAGAAAAACAACTTTTTACACGAAGGCACGAGTTCCAACTGTGAATTTTGGAGTTCGACAAGACAGAGTTTTTTCCCCCCAGAGGTCAACCTGTTAGCTTGTAGCTTAGCTTCTCAGCTTAGCTGCTTTTAACGATCCAAAAACACGATTTTGGATCGTTAAAAGCGATTTTAAAGAGAAAGGGAGGAGTCAGTGAAGAACACCGGAGTTGAGCCTTTTGTCATCCGGTGTCTTCAGTAGAAAGAGTCACAAAAAAAAAAAACGATAAAGCCGATAAATGAAAATGAGGTTGATAATTTTCATTTATCATGCGATTAATTGATTTATTGTTTGTTGCGACAATTTTATACAATACACGTTTGTAAAAGTCCTACCTCATCATTTTAAATAGTAAACATCACTGTTTCCACTTTTCATATTCTTGCATAAACCAACCTGGTCACACTTCACATCCGTCTGTGACTTTATAAATGACTGTCAAAGGAAAAGTGTAAAAACTAAACAAGTCTCGTGTCAGTTGACTGTGTAAAGAAAATAAAAGGTGTGATCAGCTGTAGCTGTTCGTGAAGCAGTCTGTGTTTGGTCAGACGGAAATTTATATGCTCTAAAAGTGTCCAACAGTCTCGCTTCAGGACAGCCTTTTCACAGGTAACTGGATGGAATTAGCCTTCATTATTCTGGTTCTGTCCACGCTCCAACCCCCCCCCCCACCCCCCCAGCTATCAGATCTGCACACAGCTGGAGCAGCGCACTTGATGCATCATTTATTTCATGCTCCATTGTACTTTGCCAATGATGCATGGCGTCATAATGTTGCTAATTTAACGGCCCTCCCCGCGGTAAATGGCTACTCCCCTTTAATTAAAGCAGAAGTCCGTCCATTTATTGCCTCTTCCTCGCTGCTAATCGTTCTCAGAGCGAGCCAAGCAGAGTGTGGTTCAGATAATTAATGGTAATAGCTCATGCGAAACAGAAAAGTAAAAAAAAAAGGGGGGGGGAAGATCAAGAAGAGAGAGCGGAACTCAAAGCCCGACAATGATGAACCAAAACTTGGAGTCAAATGTCTTGCTATATATATATTTATTTATTAAAGGAGCCTAAACGTACTGACCTCTCTATGGCAGTGTAAAAGATTTTATGTATTAATGGGTGCTACTAAAGCTAAACAACATATGGCACCACTGAAGCCATTTTATCTAGTAACTTCTTTTATTAGTCTTTTTCAACTTTTATTACAGGCAGCTCTTTAAAAGCATTTGTGCTTTCAGACTCTACATACACTGTCCCATTAAAGGCAGTGTCTCATGGACTGTGACTGTTGGGACCTGGAGACACAATAAAGAGAAAATGCACACATGTTTATTATTGTACACTGCTGGAAACATGGAAATGTTATGGTACATTCTCCATCCGTACAAACGTTAACTTTCTCTTGTCCTGCCCATAACGTCTGATCTGCTCAAAGAAATTTGACAAAACCTGCCACACACACATGGATCATCACTAGACAGTGTCACATACTGTACGTAATGTCATCACCCTAGCACTACTGTGAAGGTTACACATGCCTCAGGGCTGTGTGTTGAGCCCCCTCCTGTTCGCCCTGCTCACATATGACTGTGTACCAACCCATCCATGCTGTCAGATTGTAAAGTTTGCAGCAGTGGTTGGATGCATCACAAAACAATGATGAGTCCAGCTACAGGCAGGAGGTGGAACACCTTGAGAGCTGGTGCAGGAAGAACAACCCTCACATCAATATGAAGAAGACGATGGTCGTGGTCGTAAGCACAGACCATCAGAATGCACCTTAATCTGTCCATTTCAGACCTTGGAAGTATCAGTACAGGCTCAAGGCTAACAAGAAAAATAGTCTGCCTAAATAAGTCAACAATTGTGGTTATCTGAATCTGACTCCCTGGTCGGCCTCGAAACAGGCCGACGTATCAATTTCTCCTGGGAAATGCGTAAACTAAGGAAAAGCTTAGTGTATCGCAACCCCCCTATCAGAACTGTGCCAGTTGACCATCATCTTATCAGAACAATGAACTTCCTGGAAGTGCTTCATGGTCCACCTCATCATAAATGTTCATAAATGTGCTTTAGCTGCTAAGAGTTTTTTGATGTCTTAAATCATGTCCTGTTAGGACAAGGTGTGAAGAAATCTTTTTTTGTAATGCCACTATCCTCTCCTCATGGCTTTGCCCTTTTCTCTAACGCCACTTGATTGGTGATACAGTATGTACTGCTGACTATCCATGCTGCTGATTATCTCACGTTGTATTGTTTAACATTATTAGTGTTTAGCATATATCTTAGTGTATATCTTAGATCCTTATATACTGTTTCTTTTTACACTTTATATTTTGCTATTGTTTGATGTAACTAGGACCCTGAGTACATAATTTCTTTCCACCTCATGTACCAAATGTGTTGTGAATGACAATGAACTTGACTTGAACAAATCAAGATCAAGGAACTTGCTTGTCCAACCATTGCTATTGGTTTCTGTATGATGGGCGTATACGGTGCCGTAGGTGGTTCTCTTGTTGGGAAATACAGAAGACGTTTGCAGCTACATTTTGTTCAGAATATGCTGGTAGTTTATATACAAATCAACAAAAACACAGCTCTGATGTGCTAAACAGGACAAGGGTATGAGACAAATTTTAAGATACAGTATGTTGCATGAACTTGGAGACGATTCTGGAAAACAAAATAACAAGAACTGGCCCTGGCCGATCTCTGGAACTGGTTTCGTTGTTGAAATCCTCTTACAAATCTGAGCATAGTGCTGCCGTCCTGCTGCTTTTATCTCTGCCTCGTAGTCTTACTGGAAAGATGGTGGTCATTAGGATGATGGTTTGTTATTCAGATTAAATGATGCGTTATGTGTGTCCGTGTGTTTTGTCTCCACAGTGTCCAGCACCAGCTGATCCGGCTGTTTGCTCGGGGCATCGAGGAGCAGTGAGGAGCAGCAGTCAGAGTGGGAAAAAAAAAAAAGAACAAAGATTTCCCATAAACAAATTGAATCCCAAAACCTGAGACTGAATAATCTCTAAAAAGTAGAATTGCAGAAGAACTGATAGGAATATTTAAATGTAATAGTTTTTGCAACACATACAGTATATATATATATATATAATGTTTTTCTTTTGACAAAACAGAGGATCTCAAAAAGAGCCAAACTCTTACTGCAGCCGCTGCAGAAGCTTTCCACACAGCTAAAGGACATAAAAAAGGACTTATTCTGTTAAGTGACGGTAAAGGAGAAGCTTTGTGGGAGGGATAAAGAAAAATGCCGTAAAGTTCACCAGTGAACTTTGAGAACACAGACACGGGAGCTGATCGTTCTTTTTGGGAATGCAAAGGTTTGACCCAGGTGAAAGCCGATACGAGCCGCAGGCGCTAATAAAAAGAGGTAAATAGCTGCTAATGCACTAACAGGACCCTGGTGGCTGCTGCTGATAAGGCAAAGTGGTTGTTAAGTGATTTGGTGAGTTTCAGCGTGGCGGCGCTGCACCTGTGGCTCCGAGCTCAGCTCCTCCAGAACCAGGAGCAGACAGGCACATGGACTGTTCCTGTGGTTGAAGATGATCTGCTGCTCTGATCTGAAATCAACCTCAGTTAACGCTCAACCTCAAGCTGGTCTTGATGCGAAGATGAATTCAAGTTTAAATCACAAACATAATCAATTGTGTTGTTTTTGTGTGTCAAAGTTGTGTTTTCTTCCTGTAGTTACTGAGTGCGGGTTTCAAGTTTCAATAGAATCTGTTGCGTGATTCGCACGATATTTTCTTAACAGACTGACATCACACACAGACATGAGCCTGTTTCTCTGCAGGTGACAAATATCGGTTCCGGTGTTGGAGCTCGATGTCTGAATGAGTAGAAAACACTTGAAGGATTTAAGTTGAAGCTAAATTTGATGATAATTTAAATTTATGTTGAGCTCAGAATAATTAAATAACATTAAATCTAAACGATTTGAAGATAATCCTAAAACAAAATGCTTGAAACTTCAAACATGTTTGTACCACCACATGATGGCACGTCATACACTTTTCATCACCCCAACTCTGAGGTCCATCCATCCATCCATCCAACCTTACATCCAATCTTCCAACCTTCCATCCAACCTTCCATCCATCATCCAACCATCCATTCATCCAATCTTCCATCCATCCAACCTTCCATTCATCCAATCTTCATCCATTCATCCAATCTTACATCCAGCCAACCTTCCATCCATCCAACCTTCCATCCATCCATCCAATCTTCCATCCATCCAACCTTCCATCCATCCATCCAATCTTCCATCCATCCATCCAATCTTCCATCCATCCAACCTTCCATCATCCATCCAACCATCCATCCATCCAATCTTTCATCCACCCAACCTTCCATCCATCCAACCTTCCATCCATCCATCCAACCTTCCATCCATCCATCCAACCTTCCATCCATTCATCCAATCTTCCATCCATTCAACCTTCCATCCATTCATCCATCCTTTCATCCAACCTTCCATTCAGCTAACCAGCCATCCAACCTTCCATACATCCATCCAAACTTCCATCCATCCAACCATTTGTCCATCCATCCAACCTTCCATCCATCCATCCATCCAAACTTCCATCCACCCATCTTCCTCTTGTTCCAGAGTCAGGTCTCGGGGGCAGCAGCCTGAGCATGGAGGCCCAAACATCTCATTCCACAGCCACCTCTTCAAGCTCTTTTAGGAGGACTCCAAGGTGTTCCCAGGTCAGCTAAGAGACAAAATCTCCCCAGCGTGTCCTGGGTCGTCTCCCAGGGCCTCCTCCCAGTTAGACACGACCATTAAACCTCCCAGGGAGGCATCCTTGCCAGATGCATGAACCATCTCAACTGGCTCCTCTCGATGTGGAGGCGCAGCGGTTCTATTCGGAGTCTCTCCTGGATAACTGAACTCCTCACCATATCTCAAAGGGAGAGTCCAGCTACCCTGCGGAGAAAGCTCCTTTCAACCACCTGTATCTGTGATCTCGTTCTTTGGGTCACTACCCAGAGTTCATGACCGTAGGTGAGGGTAGGAATGTAGACCGACTGGTAAACAACGAGCTTTGTCTTGCAGCTCAGCTCCCTCTTCACCACAATGGACCAGCACAGAATCCACAACACTGCATACGCTGTGCCAATCCCTCTGTTGAGCTCCAAGGTCAAGGTCACATATCAAGGTCAAAGGCTATACAAGCTTGTCTACACCATTGCTATAGATTGCGCTATAGCTAATGCAGTATAATGGTTTGTTGAAGGGTTTATAATGTGGTGTATGCTGTACTCCTGTTTTCTCAATGTTTTCCCCTCACACACACACACACACAAACACACACACTCGTTTTCAAAGGTCAGTGCTGCTCTGTGCTGTGTTTCTCTGCCTCACTTCTTCACTCCTCCCTGGATGAGTGGGATTTAATGGGGCGCTCTGATGGGAGCGAGATGTTTCATTAAAGAACGTCAAACATCTCAGCAGCTATGCGGTGATATTTTGAACTATTCTCATTCTCTGTATCTTCCCACAGGCACTGCAAAGATGGAATAGTTGTACTGGAGCCCTATGAAACTTTAGATTTGGTTTAAAAAAAAAGGTTTTAAACGAGTGGCACAAAATATTTTTATAAATTACTGTCATAAGTTATACTTTATAATTCTTACACTAATGTTCTGGGGAAAAAAAGGAATAAAACTGACTGAATTGTTAAAATTTACAACAAAGTACCAATGGCAAAAATGTGTATTGAAATTAAAATCATTTCTATTTTCACATTACTTTAAAAATATGCTTAAATGAAAAGTTAGACAAACTGCTGGGAGTCTATGACTATATTTATATTATCTTAATAAACAACAATCATAAAATCTAAAGTGTATTAAGAGTTCAGTTCCATCGATGTTTGGTTTGAACTGTGCCTTTATGGATTCAAGAGATGTCTAAATTTGTGGTTCTCAACTGTGGTCCTTGAGGAACACCATCCTGCACATTTTTGTTTCCCTGCTTTGACACACCTGATTTGAATGAATGGATTAACAGGCTTCTTCAGAAGTTGAAGTAATTAAATCTCTGAATCAGGTGTGTTGGAGTGGGGAAACATCTAAACCATTCAGGGTAGTGTTCCTCGAGGACCAGGGTTGGGAACCACTGGTCTAAATGGTACAACGAGTCAGTCTGAGTCAGATGTTTTATTCTCATTTCAACTACTGTATATATTGAAACAAAACAGTCCTCCAGGATCATGGTGCAACACAGAACATAAAGAGCAAAACTGTTAGCTAAGCTAGTTAGGCTTAAATAAGGACTGAATTTGGTCCAAAAATAAACTTTTTGTTGATGTTTAAACATAAATTTTGGATAAAAGAACAGGAAAACATACATGCAAAACCTTGAGTGGACTAAAAAAAGAAAGCCAATCCATTCATTATCTTATACCTGCTTCTTCCTTTTTGGGTCACGAGGTCATTGGTGCCCATATCCAGCAGTCACTGTACAAAAGACACTGTCATATATTGCATATTTTGTATGCATTGAGTATTTGGAGATGGTATGTCGTAATTATAAACAGCTGGTAATGCAGTTATGGTATTTTAAGGACGACTCATACTTAACACTTTTATACTGCAAAGTGCTTTGTTTGTGTGATCTTATTTTTGCCTCAGGCTTAAAGTTTACAGATAAAGTAGATGTTTGCATTTAGTCGAAGTAAGGGAAATCAAAAACCATGTTGAGGGAATAATTTTAGGCATCTGTTAAACTTCCCTTCACAACAAATTTATCCTAACGTTAGTCAAGATGTGTACAGACAGTTTGGAGCGTTTTAGTCTTTTTAACCTCGAAATGTTCAGAGCTGGGGAACAGCTCCACAACATCTGCTTCATTCCACTCGTATAAAGTCCAATTCAGATTTGTGGCATTCATTGTGGTTATCGTTCACTTTGTAAAGGTAAAATAAAATAATTTTGCTTAGCAAAATATCTCTGAAACATTGAACGGATTTTAATTTCAGGAAGTCTTCACTGGACCCAAATCTACAACTCTTTTCTGTTGGAGTCAACCCAATCCTAAAACTCGGTTCATTTTACAAATATGAAGATAAAATGTGTTGGTCAGGAACTCCAAGCACCAACTAATTAACCAAGATATTCCCATTTAATAAGTGACATTCTTTCATTCCTAAAAGGCTATGCAAGACCATTTTAGTCCAAGGCTTTGGCACAAAAGCCAGCAGGAGATGCTTCTGATTAGAGTGCTGGTGCGTTTTCTGAAAATTATACCATTTAATGCAAATTTAAAAACCTCTTTTCATCCAATCAGCTTTCAAGGGAATTATTGGATGATTAATCAGGCTCCAAAAAAGACTAAAAGATGGCACCAAATGCCAAATTTAAGGCTTCTAAGCAGCCGTTCAAACTATTTTATGATTTAAAGCGCACAGGAATGCACCACCACACATTGTAACACTTGTGTTGCATTGTGTCAGAACCGGTGTTTCTGTCATTGTAGCCCTTTTGTGTTACATTATCTAGGTTTGGGGATTCTTGTGTTTTATGTACAGTTTTCCATGGTATTTGTTAGTTTCCCTTGTATAAATTAATCTCTCGCCTGTTCCCGGTTGTCTCCCTGTCAGGTGTTTGTGATCATGTTCATTTGTGTTTGTATATCATCTCGTTTTTGGCATGATTCAAATCTTATTTAGCTGACAGGTCCTTTTCCATTTCCATGGGGGAATTTTCTTCCTCGGCTTCTTTTCGTTGTGGTGTACCTCAAGGGTCTATTTTCGGTCCTACTTTGTTTTGCTTATACATGCTGCCTTTTGGGGATTAGTATTTAGAAAGTACAACATTCCACTGCTACACTGACATCCATTTTTTTTTTTCCTTTTAAATGTGATGTCTCTGCCCCATTGCAGTCTGTTTCCAAAACTGGTTAAATCTGAACTGTCAGACCCTGAATGAAAACAAGACTGAAGTTCTTGTATTTGAAGACCAGACTCCTGTCTTTGGGTGTGCTGAAATTTCCTCTTTGTTCCTTTGTGGTTAAGAATCTTGGGGTGATTCTAGACAGTTCTTTTAAACTTGATAAATATCCTCAGATGTCAAAAACAATTTTTATCAGTTACGTCAAATAGTCAAAGCAAAATCTTATATTCCTCTTAAAGACCTCCAAACTCTCATCCACACTTTCATCCCCACCAGACTGGACTACTGCAACTCTTTATATGATAGTTTGGAACAATCATCTCTCCATTGCCTGCAGTTAATCCAGAATGCTGCTGGACGTCTTAACAGGAAGGCAGGACCACATCAGTCCTGCTTTAGCTGATTTATACTGGCTAGTTTTTATACCTGCTTTTTTTTTAATGGCTCTGCACCCAATTTCTTACTGGATTTTTTTGCCATTTTTAAATCCAAACAGAGATCCTCCAGTCGGATGCTTTTGGTGCAGCAAAGGGCAAAATTAAAACGCAGAGAGGATCGGGCTTTTGCTGTGGCAGCCCCCAGACTCTGGAACTATCTGCTCAGTGACATTTGTTCTGCAGAGTCCATAAAGTCCTTTAAATCCCGCCTAAAAACTCGTTTTGCTCTGGTTTATAACATGTTTGGTCGAGTTCCATCTATACCTCTGAGGTTCTTTTCTTGTTTTAGTTTGTTAGCCGTTTATTACTTGCGTTTGCTCTTTTATTTATTTTATTGCTGATTTCCTGTTTGTGAAGCACTTTAGTCAATGTCGTTTTTACATATGCTACATAAATAAAACTGACATTATTATATTCTTTGAATCTTTGTGCAGGGCTGTTCCTCCTCCTGTCTTTGCGTTTTCACCTGAGCGTCCTCAAGTTGATCATTAAAGTTCTTGGTCGTCCCGTCAGCATGTTTCTTTGTTTTTTTTAATAAACCGGTTTACTTTTTAAGGTCCTCACTCATCAGTTTGCATTCTGGGTCTGACCGTACCACAAACTGACAAGTTGTGTACCTTGGCAGTACTTTTTACAAGAAAAAGTCATTTTGTATTCCCTTCACGTTAAAAAAAATCTTATCTCCTGCTCCCACTTCGGTTAAAAGCACACATCAAGAGATCTGTAATGCAACTGTAAGACTGACAGCCGACAAAGTGTTTCTTTACTAAAGGACAAGAGGGATTTTCCAGCCAGACGTCCGCAGCAGCAAACAAATTGTTTTCTCTCCTTCACTCGCTCATTTTCTTGCTTCACCACTGATTTATTTTCCATCTGCTTGTCAGCGGCCCGCTGCGAGCCTTTATCTCTTTCCCGCATCCCACCTGAGACACAAGGTGAGTCCAAAAAAAGCCTCCCTCTGCCACAAATGTTCATTCTCAATTCAGCGTTTTTACCACAAAAAGGGCTCTAATAGGAGACGACAGCGTCCCCTGGACGTTCGTTCACACTCTGTCCAACTCTCGCCTTCACACGCTTGCATCAACATGTCTGTTTTCTCTCACACAAAGATTCACACCTTTCTTTGTGTAGGACACGCGCTCAGACGATGACCTACTTCGAGGCGATCATTTTTGGCCTTTTCGACCACTTCTTCCAATCAGCAGACGTTGTTTTACTGCAACCTTTTCTCATGCGCACCAACAGCACAGTCTGCTGTTCCACGTTGTTCGTAAGGAGAGGTGAGACTGAGAAGGAAAAGGTGCTGCAGTGGCACCGTGCTCCGTCCATCCTCAACGAGGTTGTTGCAAGACACCAATAACTGAAGCCGCCAAATCTGAGTTAACAAGAACACCTTTGTCTCAGCAGGCTGTCCAACAAGATCCAAACCCAAACTCAAATATGTACGAGGGAGAAGCAGTGAGGTTGGTTGTGTTTGTAAAGAATTAAAAAAAAAAAAAAAAACCTTTGGCCGCCCCTCCCTGCATCAATAGGATCAGCGTCCCCTTGAGAGTTTTTGGATCAATGAGCTTCCAACAGTCCATCTTCTCAGTCCGAGGCCGAGTCTCACACGGCTTTCCTCATGCCACTCCTATGAGCTGAAGGTCAGATGTGAAATACTGAACCCTGTGAAAATGGTGTGTTGTGGTGAGAACTATCTGAACAAACTTCATCCTGGGTGGATCAGAGGAACCTCGACACACGCATGGAAAAAGTCTCCAGCAGAAACAGAGTCTGAAACGTTGAGCATTTTGTTGATTTAAACCTGATTGGGCTGGTCTAACAACGTTAAGTCAAGTCCTCTGGACGTATTGAAAAAAATAAATGTTGAAACGTTTCATCTTTTATCCAAAAGTCTTCTTCAGTCTGAGGAGCTGCACTAAACTCAGTCTTATAAACAGCAACGTCTCATAATGGAGCAACCAGTTTGCTGGTGACGGCCAAAACCAGCTGTTCACATGATAAAGGAGGAGCATCAGCCCAACATTAACGCCCAGTGCCCTGAGATGACTTCTGTTGTGACTTGGCACTATTTAAATAAAATTAATTGAATTGATGGCTGCTTGTTATTCACAGAGGGCTGAGTGATACTAGCAATAACAGCATTGTAAGAGGAGGACACCCTGTTTAATGATGGACAGTTTCTCTTCACAAAGATGGCCTCTTCTCTCAAACCAATGTTCCTCTCTATCAAGGACGTGAACATCTTCATCCCTTCATCCCTGTTTTGGCTCAGTTTTAAGTCTAGCTACTTTATGTGACTGTTTTTAAATCACCCATAAGAGGGAGGTGGAGATTTTTATTTTATTATATTTATTTATTTTATTCATTTCAGATTTAAAACACAAAGACAATTTACAAACCTCGTGAAAAAAAAGTCATAAAATGAAAGGTAGCAGAAGAACAAAAATCTTATCATATCTGCCCCTTCTTTAAAACAAAATCAATTCAAACATTCAGTTCAAACAATAATCTATGAATAATATAACAAAAGAAATAACTCATCACAATTTTCCATTTGTAGTACATATGATATTAACTAATTTATATGTTAATATCAAATCAGAAGCAAACCAGAACCACTGGATTATCAGTACTGCATACGACTTATTATTCAGCAATCGATAGCAAGCAAATACCTTCTATAACATTTAACCTTCATATGTGACCTTGACCTTAAAGCTGGATACTCATGTCAATTTGCCCCAAATGCAAGTTTTTGAAGCCTGGGGAGAACATGTAAACTCCTCACATACATAGAGACCTTATTCAAGGCGAGAGGGCGAACCAGCTGCTCTTAACCTTAAACTTGATGGTTTTTAAGTCATTTAGAATCCCTGTGACAATGTTTCAACTTATCTTTACATATTTTGGATATTTTTAGGAAGCATTTTGATCCATTTTAAGTTGGAAAGCATCAGTGTGGATCTTAGTTTTTGTTATTTTTATGCATTGTTTTGTTCTACCAACAGACTAAAGTGAAACAAACTAACAGTCATCATCAAGTGACGGGCCACAGGAGCGCCACTGCCAGCTCCCAAGGGTGTTAGATGGAGGTGAGGGCACCCACCCACCCACAAGTGACTGAAGGTTAAACACAATATGAAAGGGACAAATTGATCATATTTCTTCACTCTGCTGCTGTATTTACTCGCTCTACCTGTTTGTGTTTGTAATTATTTCTATTTTAACGTGTTTGTCTTTCCTCCTATAGAAATCTGGACCTGCCATTCTGTGTTTGTTTGTTTCTCCCTCCTGTTCTTCTCAAACCCCAGCTGGTAGAAGCAGATGGCTGCTCGTCCTGAGCCTGGTTCTGCTGGACGTTTCATCCTGTTAAAGCAAGCTTTTCCTTTCCACTGTCTCCTTTGTGCTTGCTCAGGAAGGATGGCTGTGATGAAGTAAAGATTCAACACAATCTGCTGCTTCCTTAGATAAACTTTTATTAATTGGCTTTTAATATTTGTGAATGTTTAAGTACAGTGCCCTGAGATGAATTCTGTTGCGACTTACTTGAAATAAACTGAATTAAACTAAATTAAAATAAAATCAGTTTTTTAATGTTTGCATTTATTAATTTACATATTTGAGGATTAAACTGAGTCCTTGTGAGATTTTAGCAATCAGACAGCTTATTTACAGCAAATCTGATTTTACAGCTGTAATACTTTTTATAACTCTTTTTTTTGACAGTGTCCTAACACGGGCACAAAATGCAAAAACTTGTAAAGACCAAAGGAGCTTTCAAAAATCTATAAAACAAAAACGGCCTCACTTGTGCTAAATACAGTAATGACTAATTCTGTGTTTAAACCCCAACGCTAAAAAACACGTTGAATTATTGGGAGAAACCATTATTTCCCTTGAAGACTAACCTCTAAATGACAGCTATGAGGCTTTACAAATACCATTATCATCGTTTTGTTATAACGGGTAAAGGTCACATGAATCAAGGATTATTTAAAATAAATGATGAGTAGAACATTCTAATTAGCTAATAATTAACAGAAAATACCACTAATTTGATGTTTGACTTGATATTAATTAAGCATTTATCACTAGTTGTTACCAGTCCACATCATCAGTTACAGCCGTGGTCCAAAACGAGATCTAAAGCTAAAAAGCCATTTTCTCTATCAGTTTTGAGCCAAAGCCAACACTCACAGTGAGAGGCCCTTGAATCAGCATTAATGCAGCAATTAGCGAGGCTACCCACCCAGCGTCTTCCTAATCTCTCACACTGTAATAATCCTCTCAAAGCAGCGTTGTGATATATAATTTAGCGCTTGATTCGTTCATTTCCAGAGGAGATTTGAGCCAAATGTGCAACAGGAGGGTTGCAAATGTTTTATGAGTTGTGTTGATACTTAGTGCTGGTTTCCTGTGCATCGTTTGAGCTTTTTTAATTACGCCTTTATTTGTACAGGTTAGTTCCCACTGAGCCTTGAAGACTCATTTACACGAGAGACCTGTTACATACAACATACAGGCAGATGAGAAAAAGAAAACAAGAGGATGGAGGAAGCCAAAAAAAAAAAACAAGTCTCACCATGTCCTGGCCAGGAAACTGTATAAAAGATGCAAAAAAAGAACTTGCAACATACAATGACATCATAATACATTTATACATTGAAGGTGACAAAGCCAGTGAGTTGTCCATAAACACTTCAGAAAGTTCCAGAGTTCTTATGAGATGGTTCAGTGTTTATCACTGTCATGGTTCTGTATCCTCCAGGAACAATGAGATAAGTTGGCCTGTCCAAGGCCAAATTCAAATAAGCAACAATTGTTTGGGCCACCAAACTCTGTTTTCTGTCTGCCTTCAAGTTCTGCTGGTACACTCAATGGTGAATCCAAACAGCCAGATGTGTGGACATTCCGTCCGGTCCATGCTCAAGTTAACATTCTCCAAGATTGAATCCTTCATGCTGGCAAGTTCCAGGAGCCGCAAGTGGCCTACGAGTCTCAGAATCACATCCAGCTTGTGGTAGAGTTCATTAAGCATATGAGTTAGAGCGCTTGAGGCACGGATTAGTCCTTCACGTAAGGTTGGCAGCTTTACCATGGCCGAAACTGCTCCAGATGTCTTCCTAATTTGTCAATATCCTAGGTATCCGCCGATTCCAAAAAGCAGAAACCCTGTTATCATAAATCCAATAATGTACACGTCTTCTACGTCCTCCATGGACAGAACAGATAGGCACATCATCTTCCACTCACTCCAGGAATCAATGACATAGCCAACTGTGTGGGTCCGTTCAGGGCATGAGGACTCTCCAGTACACTGCTGTATGGTGGACAAAGATTTATCAATTGCGTTGAGGGACCAGCTGACCAAATCCATAATAATATTCCATTCAGAAGATGTGTAAAGAGAGGCTCTGAGGTTGACATGACAAGAGAGCAAAAACAAAGCAGGATGGAGGGAGAGATGGTAAGAGCGACTGTCTTGAAGAGTTAAAAAGAGAATGGTTTGAGCTTTGATTCACACCGATAACTATTTTATTACAATACTGTACTGTGACAAATGTTTGAGACGTTCATTTTCACTATGATTACACACAAAAGCATACGTTGAAGTTTCTGATCGACTTTTCTACAATCATTGTTGAAGTTACGTCAGTTAAAGCAGCTAAACTCAAATTAGTTTGACTTTAGTTTGGTGGTTTTATTATAAACTAGAGAAATTGCATTTCCTGTGAAAATGCAGTGTGACTGCTTATCAGAACTTGCTGAAAAACAGCGTAAGTTAGTTAAAAGGATGCTGAAATGTAGCTGAAATTGAAGAACAAGCCTAAATTAGCAGAATAAAGCAGAAAAAAAAACAAATATTGATGAATTAGGTTTAAATAGGCAGAAATGAGCACAAAAACTGAAAAACTACGGTAGCTAAAAAGAGCTGAAATTAGTAAAATAAAAAAAAAAACAGCTGAAAAGTAGCTTAAAAGGCAAAAAGAAGCTGAAAATACCTGTAGGAAGTTGAGAGAGCACATTTTTTATGAATTACACTGAAAAAAGTTGAAACGGGTTCATAAAACAGCTAAATAGTGGCTGAAATAAGTTAAACTAGCAGAAATAAGCTGCAAGGAGAATAACAAGGTGAGATTAGCAGAAAGAAGTTAATTTTGTTTAAACTAACAGAAACTAACACAAAAAACTCAAATTTATCTGAAAACAGCTGTTTTAGCTTTTCAGCTGTGTGTGTGTGTGTGTGTGTGGTGGGGGGGGGTTTCATTATTTTAAGCTTT
>JARVGS010000814.1:5365110-5376254 GCA_031762315.1 Hypsolebias antenori | reverse complement strand
ATGTAATGTTCAGCACTTTGTTTCAGCTGTGGCTGTTTTAAAGCACTTTATAAATAAAGCTGATGATGATGATGATGTGATTGAGGGAAAAAACAATTAAGTAGATTTAATTACAACATATTTACATTTAGCAAAAAAATATATATATACGGTATATATACATATACACATACGGTATACAGTATATATATACACAGTATGTATATAGTATATTATTATAGTAGAATATTGTGATGTGGTGACAGATGTTATCAGAGACCTTAGTACTGGTGATGCAGGTTAAATTTTTCAAAAATAAATGTCTGTGGGTGGATATCTGTACAGTAAAGTCAGTTAACTTAAAAAAAAAAAAAAACAACAAAAAAAACAAAACATCATTTAGGAACATTTCGGCAGAGCCAGTTGCAAAAAGTGGTACGAGCAACGTTTAACCAGTCATCTTGCAAAGCCAACAATATAACTGCTACTACAAGCTGCTGATAAAACACACCGAATGGTCCGATTTGTGTTTTAGGTACAAACCAAAAGCCTCGAGTCGTTCAGAATCACAAAAAAAAAAGTTAATTTGTGAGGTAGTCCTGGACAAATCAAGAGCCAGTTCAAGGTCAAAGAGAAGCAGAAAACGTGTTTTATTTGTGGAAGTGATCAACAGCGCCGATGTTCAAATGCTCTAAGCTTCATTCTAATGAGGGCAGAAGTTATTTCAGAGCTCTCTGATGGCAAACTGGAAAAGTTGATGAGGAAAAGCTTCTGGAGTAGAAAACTGAGTGATAGAAGTTAGAGTCAGGCTCCAAACTTAACAAGAATCTGCATGAAGACTTCAGACCCAAAAACGGTACAAATGCTAAAGACGTGGCATTACAAATCAATACTCTGTCCACACAGAAACACTGTTTATGAATCCATAATCTGTTATTACTGTTTCAGCTTTGTGTCCACACAGAAATGGTGTTTTAGGAGCCTGAAACTTTTAACGAGTTCCAGATTTAGAAACTCTTGAAACGCCACCATTCTGTTTTCTTGTAGACAGCCCAAATGCAAGCTTTTGAAAACTATGACATCACAGACCTGCACCTAAACTGACCTTTGACCCCAAAAGTGATGGTTTACATGCTTGGGTTTGTCCTGCAGATGCAAGTTTTTTTATTCAGAGCAAAACCTTCATGTGCTGAATTGCTTCAATGAGCAGGCAAGGCTGATGAACAGTAACAACCCTAAAAAGAGGAAAAAACATTTTTATAATAAATAATTTAAGGCCAACAAGTTTTTTCCCCCTTGACTAAATTGTCAACAATAAAAATAGCGCTGCAGAAAAAGATGCAAGGTTTCTAAAATTTGTGACTGGGAATCATTTTAAAAGACCATTTGTGTATAAAACGTTTGGCTCGATTTGCTTTGATCATTGTGAGGAGAACTGTTCCCTGCAGCCGCCCTTCGCTGGACACTGGACCAGAAATTGTCCATTATGTCCAAGTATTTGGACCGACGCAGCTCATCACCTCTGCACTGCACTTCTTACAGCTTAATGTGAGACAAAGTAGAAGCAACACTCTGTCGTCTGTTCACAGAAAGGAGTTGGTTGTTGCTCTTGCATCTTCTTGTCTTCAGTGTGAAGCCTGATTAGACATTCACACTGTTGGTCCCCCCCCACTCTCTGGACAGTTGTAACTACTTGTGCAACCTTTGAGCTATTTCAGCCAAAGTGTGCATAAATTCAAACCATCAGCTCGTTCAGAAGATGGCTGTTATGACTATTGGATTTAGTAATTTTCATACTTTTTTCAACATTTACAATTATTCTCCCCATGGAAACACACTGAGACCTATTCCAATTCCTTTAGAAGGACAGCTTTTTTCTTTGCTTTAGCACATTTGCATTATTTTTATATCTCTATTGATACTTTTGGCTTTTAGCTAGCTTACTGCCACCTTAAACTATGGCACTGCCACCTTTAGCTGGATCTTTGCCATATTTAGCTAATTTTAGTTACCGTATTTTTCGGCCTGTAAGTCGCAATTTTATTTATTTTTTTGCATAATTTGCATGCCACTTTGACTTATAGGCCGAAGCGATGTATTTATGGATTTATTTCATATTTATAAACCAATTTTTGGCTGAGATATGACTGTTTTCATTCATTTTGACTGAAAAAACTGAATACTACCATTTTCAGCCACTAGATGGCGCTCGAGTAGCATGGCATGCCATTGTATCATGTAATAGGTAAAAGGGCTATTAACAACACAATTAGCTTGCCATAGTCTGCCACCATCGTCTGCCTGGAGCAACCGAATCATCTAAATTTCACTGCACCGCCCTGGCAAAATGCAGCTGATCTGACCGTCAAAGTGCATTTATTAAGTAAAAGTTCAAATGATATACACCTTTGCTATAAAGTCAAGCTAACAAATAATTGTTTTTAAATGTTAATGGGATTTGCCTGGTTAAATAAAGGTTAATAAAAATTTATGTGACGCATCAGTGGTGATGCATAATATAGATGCGACGTAAACGGCGAAGCAACGTATTTATGGATTTTTCCACTTTATTAGACATATTTGGACTGATGAGACTTATAGGGCGGTGCAACATGTACGGCGGAAAATATGTTAATTTTAGCCAATCTTGTGTTACTTTTAGCTAACCCTATTCTACTTCTACCTAGCACTTACCAAATACATAACTATGTGCCACATTTAGCCAGTCTTTTGCTACTTTTTGCCAATGTTCTGCTTCTTTTAACTTTAATAAAGTTACAGCTTCTACGAATTTTAGGAAAACCATTCAGCACTCAGAATCCACACAGCATTTTAAGAGGAATTTCAGTCTCTTTAGTTATGTTTACAGTTGGAATCGTTGGCAGTATAGTATAAAATATACAGCCTATGGGTCGTATGCGCATGCTCTATGTCTTGTTTCCTGTTTTGGGTCTATTTTCGTGGCTGTGCAACAGCACTACATACAGGCCTGGTGTAGCTGCTGTTTACATGTAGATGAAAGCATTTCTAGAAACTGTGCCATGTTTACAAAATATTTCTTTTATAAAAGGAGCATGGTCCAATGTGAACAAGGCCCCAGTCACCATTCAGGTCTATGCTTGAACCAAACCCGTTTGTGCCATGTGCAGCTTAACATCAAAGAACAAAGAAGAGTGCTTTGTAATTCTTAAAAGCAGAGGTGGAAACCATCGTAACGGTGGGGTTATAGGAAGGATACACTTGAATGTGTAAACACAAAGTGAAGGCAGCAGTAGACAAAAAGGGAGGGGGGGAGGCTCCCTCTTCCTCGTCTTTGCACAGCTGGAAATCGGCTTTGTGAAGCGGGTGTGCTCACTGGGTTGTCACTCAAAGACGCTGCGTTTGAAGCGCGCTGACAACTTCATGAGTGCAATAACAGGTTGATGCGTTCACTGTCTGGAGCGGTTTTCCCAGAATGGCTACTGCAATTCTGCAGAGCCTCCGCCACCTAACAGCATTATCTGCGCTCAGCAGTGACCTGCCACCGCGACAGTCTATCCTGTTAAGGGCCGGATGAGGTGGTAAGGAAGTGGGCGCATGGAGGCAGTGATAAACATGCAGGTCTGACCAGAGCTGGAGAATCACAATCAGACTGCAACTGTGACAGTAAACAAATAATAGTAATAATAATAAACTAGCATTCCTTGAAGGAATGCACAGAGCCTGAAACCTTTTGACAGACTTTTAAACTGAGATCATCTTATGCTGAGAACTGATGAAGTTGTCGTTTTGTCAAACTTTATAACTATAAACACAACTTCATGCAATATTATTAGATCTTACACAAATCATCGATCAGAGAATGAATTGTAAGTTTCGTTGTTGTTATTTACATCACATGTGGTAGATGAGGTGGAATGAAATTGTGTACTCAGGGCCTATTTACACCCAAAAATAGCAAAAATATAAGTATAAAAAAACAGTATAGAGGGATTTAAGATATATGCTAAACAATAATAATGTACTATAATATGGTGTACTAAACAGCAGCCTGAACATAAGTATTATAATAATCAATAACTATACACTGAATAAAATGCCCAACTGTACATAAAAAAGAAGTTATGTGCAAAATACAATGGCGCTGGCTTGTGAAAAACGCTAATCCAACGTTCACTTCATTGGTCCAGATAACCCTAGGTCTGGTGCCGGTTACATTTGGGGGCTTGTCCGGGATCCATGAGAAGATTAAAAAAAACTCTTGGCTACTACCACACAAAACCTCAGCTCAACATCTGTAAAACTGATGGAGCTGCAGCCATTTTTGCATTGGATAAATTAAATTAGCTATGGTGGCCATCTTGAACGGGGTTGGCTCTGAATGTTAATGAGCTATGAATGTACATTCGGTGGAATTTCTGCAAGTTTAAATAAAATCCATCTGGTAATTCTTCAAATATTTTAGCAAACAGAGACAACTGTTTATGACAGTTTTATTTTAAAGTGTTGCAAAATGCATGGAGCTCAAAGTATGTGTTGTGCAAGACTCTCGGCTACTACCACACCTTGTTTTAGCTCAATATCTGCAAAATGAACCAAACTATAGATGTTCTTGTAATGATACTTAGCTCTGGGTACTATCTTTATTGGATTCTCTACAAAATTTAATGAATTGTAAATGTACAATCACTGATTATTTCCTTAAAGTTTAATTCAAATTCATACAGTTGTTCATGAACTAGTTCTTTAATGCTACACATACTGGCTTCAAATATGAACAGCTTTGAGCATGTTTGTGTAGAATGCCATTTTTAATAATATTTGACTGCTTTCCCCCTCTCCAACACATGACTCTCAAGCATTAAGGCCTCTGATCTGTTGAGTTTGGAGCATCTTTGTCCTACAAATGGTCATTATATCTGACAGCAAAATGGTGCATCTCATCCGAGCATGGAAGCACTTTTGCTCTCCGAGATGCATTCAGGCGCTCCTCGGATATTTATAGAAGAGCATCCTGCAGCCACACAGTCAGGAAAGGCATTTTAGATTTTACTTGCGTTTCCCATGAACTCACCCATCCAGCGGTGCTCACAAATAGATCTTTTGAGCATTAGGTTGGTGCCATATATCTTTAGCTGAGTGCACTAAAGGTGGTGATTCAAATCATAGCAAGTCCCCTACTGCCCCCAACAGGACAGCAATGGCACTGTTGCTCCCTTCATTTTCAACTTATGCTTTTTTAATTTGTTGTCCCCCTCCCTACTCCACAACAAGAGCTTTTTCAAGTCCTCTCACTCCCCCTTCCGTCCCTCGTTCCTTACAGTGAATTGCCATGGGGCAAAGCCATTACAAACAGCAAACAAACATGTTGTGTCTGCAAACGCTGGTGTACCTACAGGTGGTGCAGAACTAACAGACAGGAATCATTACGCCGTATGACTCTGATCGCTGCTGTTCTACTGGGACCAAGGTGCACAGGAACATGACAAACAAACATGGCGGCAAGTACTTACAGACACGCAGGAAGTGAGCGTCTGTCAGCTGGGATTATTGGTGCTTTGTTCAGGAGCAAATGAAAAGCGAAGGAAGAAGACACAATGAGGTGGAGAGAGAAGGGGGAAAAAGTACAAAAAAAACTTGAAGTCTCCACTTGTTTTTGTACCTGGGGCCAGAGAGCCGGCCCGCTCCACCGCCTGGCTAATGGTGCAACGTTCTCCAGCATATTTCACCAGACACATTTACATTTACATCCGCTCTGACCTAGTCATAGCACATCTCTCCCTCATTTGTCCCCTACGTCTGCCTGAGTGTGCGCAGCAAAGATAATGACTGCATTGATCAGAAACGTCCCCAGTGGGTGGTCTTGTTCCGTCAAGGCTGAGAGAAAACGAGGAGGAGAGACGTGGAGAACAAGGCCAGAACGGGGTGCCCTTTGTTGCAACCCTGCCTCGACGCATTAGCCAATCAAATATCCATCACGGCTGTCGCCTTCCTGCTCCACACACACTATCAAAAACTCATCTGCTGCCCTCTTTCTTCTTTTTTTTTAACCGCCTGACATGTCTCCATTCTTTCCACCCTTCATCATTTCCACCGTTCTCTCTCTAAGTATCACCTTTACAGAAGAAATAAAGAGAAGAGTGCTCACTGAATGGTATAATGATGTGGAAATGATGGGAAGAATATGCAACGTCCTTCACACTGAGCACATCTCAGTCTAGATGAAGATCTGCGGAGGAATTTAAAGGCTTGGATTCAGTTCTTGATCAAAAACAAACGTGTTTCGCTTAAAGTTTCAAACCACCCCCTTTCATTATACTGCTTGTTTTAAGGGCTTTTTGAGTGTCTTTCTTTGGACTATGTCTGCTTTTCCAGCCTTTTTCCAGTCGGATTTCATACCATGACAGCATATTGAGCTTAAAAATGAGAAAAGTAGACAAGTGGAAGACAACGACAATCTGTCAGGCATAGAAAAACTACAGAGATAAACGGCACCTGAAAGTATCGTCTTTTACTACAAAGTGTCTCTGACTCTTCTTGAGAGTTGCATCATTTTTCAGTCAGTAATTTCCAAACTTTTCTTTGTGAGGAGAAACTGGAAGTGGATTGGGCATATGCTTAGAAAACGACTTGGTAAACTTTACACAGCCGTACATTGGACACCAGAAGGTAAGTGCAAGAAAGGCAGACCAAAGAACACATGGCGATGAACAGTAGAGGTAGTGATAAAGACCCTAAACTGCACCTGGGGTACCATCCAGATGCTGGCCCAGAACAGGCAGAAGTGGAGGACCTTTGTGCAGAGGGCAATAATGATAATTTCAAATACGGGCCAACAAAATAACAGTGGAAGAGAACACATTTATCTCTGGTTGAGACACAAATGTCTATAATGCAATTCAAGGCGTAATGACAACACACAGAGCTGAAAGGTTTAAGTATTTTTTCACTGATATGTTTATCCTAACAAAATAATACAATCATGATTTTTTTTTTCTTCATTTTAATTTGGTGTTTCACAACCACTAGCAAAGTCACAGCCCCACCTTTAGGAACCAATTCTTTACAATTTGCCAAGTTTTTAAATACTGTACTGTAGTAGATCTTTGTAATTGTTCCAGTAGGTCAACAATGGTCTTGAGCATGCAAAAAATCTGGAAACCTTGGCACCTTGGTAATCACCTGAAGTCCTGAACGGAGCGTGTTCTAGTCTATCTTTGACTCGGGGACTGTGTACACCAATGAACTCATGCCAAGATTATTCAGAGATTGTGATAAGGTCATAGAAAATAAAAACTGTTTCTCTCTTATGATTGTTTATTGTTGATTGTCCAAGGAAAATCTATTGCTGTATTGTTGCCGTTGTCATCATCCTTAGTTTGTAGCCAGGTCTCTCTTGTAAATGAGTCCTCGAGGCTCAATGAGATTAACCTGCCTAAATAAAGGTTGAATGATAGTGGACTTCAGGAAACAGCGTGGAGGCCAGCACTCCACCATCAACATAAACAACGCTGAGGTGGACCAGGTCAGCAGCATCAAGATCCTTGGCATTTACATCACCGAAGTTTTGTCCTGGACATTACATATGACATTTGACACTGTGGTCAAGGAAGCCAGAGAAAGACTCATCATGTGCATTTTAGCTTATAATACTACCTTGAAATACTTATTCATACTGTAATAAGATTTTTTTCTTCCATCTGCTACCTTTCATTTTATATTTTGTTTTCGTACCATAAATGGGATTGTTTTGTGTTGTATTTTAAAATGAATCAGTTTTTAAATATAAATAAATGTAATATGTTAACCTGTATATGACAAATAAATACAACTTGAACATGAACTACGGAGTTTGACTAGATCTTTGCAACACTTTGGCCCTTTTCTTTTTCAGCCCTTTTCTTAGCTGCTGTGTATGGGATCACTCGACTGTTGAATGATTGCCCAGTTTGGTCCAGTCTTCAGCTGTTGGACAGGTGGCCTCAAATTTGATTCTAGAATCCTTTGGTCTACAGAGGAGTTCATGACCAAATCAGTGGCAGCAAGGTGCCCAGGTCATGTGGCTGCAAAACAAACCAACACCATTACCCTTCCACCACCGAGCTGACCGCTAAAAAGAGGTATTTGTGCTTTTCTGATGGTTGATGTGCCAAACATTATCTGCTCATTACAGTAAGGTGGTGGAGGAGTTTGAGTACCCCTGTGGTCATGGAGTTATCTTCAGGGCTTAATTTGTAAACCGATGGATGCCGGAACGCAAATAGTGGGCAGGCCGGCTGGGGTGGCTGGGGTTCCTGGAAGAGGCGCTTGCTCACAAGGGAAGAACCTGACAAGTTGTCTAAAGACAAAAATATATATATTTTGTTAGCAAATAATAGAGTCCTAACATTTATTTAATGTATAACTTTTGTATTTACAAAAAAAAAAAATCAAAATTGTGCTTTGACAAACTCATCAATAAAACAAAAACAAATGTTGTCATCGCGAAAAAGGAAAAATGGGGCAGGTATCACTCTCGCTTTGAGTTTATGCTCTTTGTCGCATGTGGGATGTGGGTGATAAGTGTCTAGAGTGTCATAAAAACAGAAGCGGATGTCTCTGAGTTTTTTTTTCATCTCAGCAGTAGAGTGGAGCAACACGGTTCAATCAAGCTCCTCAAATGACAAAGTAGTCATAAATGTTCATAACATTATTAATGGTAAACCTGAGAGTTAGCAGATCCAAGTAAACAGCTGCTGGAATGCACCCTGTCAAAATAAGAGCATTCCCAGTTTTTGTTCTGGCAGGATCCGGCTCAAATTAAGCCATGCTTATCTTGTCTGGGCCATTAGCCCCTGGTAGGGTCTTCCATGGCAAATAGGCCTCAGTGCAGGGATCAGACTATGAGCAAGCCAAAATCCTTGATGAATGAAACAATATTTGTATCAGGAAACCTTGCCCAGAAAAAAGAAAGTCTGGCATTTCCCCGGAGCTAAGCCTGGGAGGTGAACTTGCCAGCAAAAGTCTGCTGGTTGAACCATGGCTCATGGGGCTCAAGTGGGCCAAGTCTGAAAGAAAAAACAGGATGCAACCTCCATGTGAGCCCACCACCTGCTAAGAACACCATCAATGTAGGTTGTGATGCAAGCTGAGCAGCAGGCAAGAGAGGGTACCTGGCCATGCAAATTTCTGGTTGTACAGACTAGACATGGAATGTCACTTCACTGGCAGGTACAGTAAGAGCCTGAGCTCATCAGTGTGGTTGAGCTGCACCAATTGTATTGTTGGGATCACCTCTATACACATCTTAGACTCTGGAACCCAACTCCTGGAGAGAGTGGACCTTCTTATATTCTGGAGCTGCTGAGGGAGAGAGGCATCAGGCCAGTATGGTGATACTCAAAATCCTCTGGAGGGAAAATACTGACTGTTGTATAAGCACAATGCAACAAACAGCAGTCCAGATTATGGTACCTGTCCTTCCTGGAGTTATTAGACGGTGTCCTGAAAGGGGTGCTGTCCAGGTTTTTTCTTGTTTTGCTAGGTGACTGCAATGCCCAAGCGGACACTGACAGTTATTTGGAAGTGGGTGAATGGGAGCAAAAACCTCCCTGATCTGAACCCAAATGGTCTCCTGTCAATGGACTTCTGTACTAGGCATGGTCGATCCATAATGAACACCATGTCTGAGCATACAATGGTCCATGAGTGTATTTGGTACCAGGCCACTGTAGGCCACAGGTTGATGATCATTTTTGTTAACTGTATCATCAGACCTGCTACCATATGTCTTAGAAACTTGGATGAAGACAGAGGCAAAGCTGTCAACTGATCGTCACCTGGTGCCAGACAAACCTGATAAACCCAAACGAGTAGTGAGGGTGAACTGGGAACATTTGGTGGAGCCCCCTGTCCATATGATCTTCAGCTCACATCTCCAGGAGAGATTTCTTGTGTCCTGGGGAGGTAGAGGGCATGGAATATGAATGAGCCATGTTCAGGGCCACTATTGCAGATGTGGCTTTTAGAAGCTGTTGCATGAAGGTTAATGGCGACAGTTCATGTAACGAAAGTAAAAAGGGCATTGCTTTGGTCGATTGTGGTTAAGAGTTGAGTCGAAAGGCAAAGCTCTTGATTTATTTGTCTGAATATGTTTCAACCCTTACCTATGGTCATGAGGTTTTGGATCATTACTGAAAGAATGAGATCCATGTATTCAAGTGGTCAAAATGAGCTTTTTCATATAGTGATCAGGCTCAGCCTTAGAGATTGTGAGATCTTATTCATCCATGGTGAACTTGGCGTAGAGCTGCTGCTCCTTCCCATTTACCAAGTTGAGGTGGTTTAGACAGCTATTAGATTGCCTCCTTGGCACCTCGCTTTAGAGGCAGCGTGATGGATTAGTGGTTAGCACTGTTGTCTCACAGCAAGAAAGTCCTGAGTTCAATTACTGGGTGGAGCCAAGGGTCTTTCTGTGTTGAGCTTGAATGTTCTTGTGTTTGCATAATTTTTTCTCCAGGTACTCTGGTTTTCTCCCACAGTTTAAACATGCATTTTAGAATGCCTTCAGGTGGTTTTCACCCACAGTACCATGAAAAACATGCTTCTGGCCTTCTCGGTAATTTTGATTAAGAGGCTAACGCTCAGAGTAGGAGGCTAGAGTAATTTCCCATCATAAACATTGCACATACCGGTAGATGCTCTGTGCAGTGAAAATGTTGGTGGGTGCAAACTGTTTAAACACTGTTCATTGATGAAAAAGTCTGACCAGCATCACATGAAAACAGTTATGAAGTCATAATCGGTAGCAGCAGTTAATCAGATTTATAGAGAAGGGAGAATGTGACACAGGTACAGTAAAATAAAACCCAAGTGATTTATTTGCTGCAAAACAACATAACTTTCAGATGAACATGGTCTGCTCATCAGTAAACAGTGTTTGCACATTTTAACATCAGCTGATGTTCTGCAGCAGTCTGAGCTGTGATGAAAACTAGTCCTGCAGGAGACTCCATACATTTCTCAGGAAATTAGTAAACAATAAATGTATTCAGCAGGTGCCCTGATGCATGCTCAATAATCCAGGTAGAAAAAGCTAAAAAAGCTCAGTCTGCTCCTCTTGACATTCAAAAAACAAAACAAAATAAAGCAAAAAAAAAAAAAAAAAAAAAACCGTAGAAAACGTTTGTCTTTTTTCTGAAAGACTT
>JARVGS010000814.1:5341357-5352411 GCA_031762315.1 Hypsolebias antenori | reverse complement strand
CCTTTTTTTATTAAAGACATTACTGTGTCATCATGCTTGTCTGGCTTGGATCTAACAAGTGGATTAAATAAAATAAAACAACATTTGCAGCTTAATAGTTCTGGTTTTCCTGTGATTTATTTGTAGTATGATAAATGGAAGCAGCATAAATAAATATACATCGACTAGTCGGCGTCGACTTTTACCATGTTTAAGTCAACTTTTAAAAACATGTCGCTGTTCAACCCCTGGTGGAGACATATGTTGGCTTTGATCCTCAATGTGACCCGACGTCCGTCTGAACAAAACGGTCGTCTCACTTCGTCTTCGACTGCCGATTGTCTACAGTTTTGTGGCTCTTTCTTATTGTAAGGCCCGGCCCGGCTCAGCCCAGCCTGGGTTCCATCCCGGTTCTGAGTCTTTGCATTGGGCACATCCGGGGAAGATGGGCCGGGCCCACCAAGGTCAGGCCAGATCATACAATGCAAAAACGCCATTAGGCTGTTTGTCTCTGCTTCCACAGACTCTGCAAAGCGATTAGTTGAAGTGAACATCAAACTGCCTGCTCTTTTCAAACTATAACTTTGTTAATATAACGTTTGTCAGGCCCTTCGGCTGATGTTTATTAGCTTTAGCTCACGTGTCGTGCAGTGCCGCCAAACATTTCTTTAAACTAAGTTTGGACTCCCGTGAAGAAATTACAACAAGGAATGGAAAAAAAAGATATATCCTGTATATTTTTTAACTGAAACATGAGGTAGATGTAAGTTGGTTCAGAGAAATGAATGAAAACCACGTGAAAATGCTCGGAAGCCGAAGAAACAATCAATGTACACAATAAAAAAAGCCACATTGAAAAGAATCCTTGGCCTTTAACCTCCAGGATCTTCAGATCGCTCTGCGGTGGTTCACGTCAGCGTGTGAAGTGGTCGGGATGAGAGTGGGTTCTTCTTGTTTTGCAGGTTTCGCGATCTCAAGGAGCAGCTGTAGAGAAGAGGTTTGGTTTGGGATCCTCCAGGTCTGGTCTCCGCTGTTTGGAGCTGATGTGGTTCTGATGTGGTTCTGTCGGCGCCTTCAGGTCCTGATCGAAAGCCTCAAACAAAGTTCAAGTTAAAGGAAGCTTTGGACCATGTTGTGCTCCATTATACCAATGCTTATGAACAATAAATGTAGGTCTTGTTTGCAGTGATACGGATGTTGCTCCGGTCTGGAAGTGAAAGAGGAGCTGAGCCAAAAGTTATGTGCACATTTCACCCCTTACCTATGGTCATGAAACATGGATCATGATCGAAATAAGGTCCTGGACAAAAGCAGTTAAACTGAGCTTCCTCCATCCCTCCATCCATCCATCCATCCATCCATCCATCCATCCATCCATCTTTACTTGTAGGAAAATTTGATCACAGTGAAGTGAGTCAGGTTTCTTTCCAAAAACAAGAAAAGTGACACACACTAGAATGTGATTAAAAGTGACCAGGTGCTCAATCCTTTAAGATAAATAAAACTCCCCCATCTTAAGAACAATATCAGCGCAGGATTAAAAAAGATAAAGAAAAAAGCTGATAATATTAAAAAATGTTCAAACTACGCTGAATGTAATTAAAGATGCTGAAGGCAGTTGGGAGGTCAGATTGATCTTCAGAGAGAAGACGAGGATCTCCATCAACTGAGGGGGAGCTCCGAGCAGAGGAGCTGCTGCTCCTCGTTGAAAGGAGTCCGCCGAGGTGGTCCAGGCGTCTGATCTATGGGGCTCCTGGCTGCCTCCTCCTCGAGGTCCCACGAGCCAGAACCAACTGGAGGGATTCTGTGTCCTTTCTGGCTCGAGATCCCCAGGAGAAGCTGGAGAGAAGGACTGGGTTTCCCTCCTCCACATGTCTCCACTCACTTCAACAACATCTCCGCTCAATCACTGTGGACTCCAGTGATTTTAGAGTTAAAGCAGCTAAAAAAAGGTCAAAACACACAAATGAGCGGACAGAACGGATCGAAGAAAAAGAACGATCACCACATTTAAATATTTTAAATGTTAGAACGAGAACCAAGAAAAGACAAAAACGTGATTAAAGACTCCCGTGCAGTCACTTCCAACCTCTAGTTTGAGTTCTTCTCCAAACAGTTCCTCTGGAGGGCCGACTGGGAATAAAAAAGAAAGACAAAAGTTGTGTCCAAAAATGTTGTGGTTGGAGTTGCAACGGGTCAGAATCTGTTTAGACGGACACCTGCTTCTCAAAAAGTCACATTTTGGAGCAAAATGAGGACAATTCAAGCCAAAGCTCATCTTTCTTTAAAAAGCTGTCGGTCATGTCCTCATGGAGACAATCCTGACGCCAAGTCCAACCAGGACAAATCCTTGTAACGCTGTGGAGCAGCATCAGAACGTGCACTAACTTTAACTCCTTTTAGTCCTTGGCTTTGCCCTTCAGCGTTCAGACACAAACTGGCCCTTCAACCTCCGTCAGTATTTCAATAGTTCACAGACATGTTCTCTTAAAAAATAAAATAAAATCAATTTGTGTATAACTAATTTTTTTGAATGAGGTCAGGCCAAGGAGACTATTGCACATTAGAAACTTTCAGTCTTGATCACAGACAAGCTTAAAAAATTTAAATAAAGTTGCAGTTTGAAGTTGCAGCTGCTCTGCTCTTGTAGCAGACGGCAACAAAAAATGCATTTAGATGTTTGAGACTTAACAAGTCCACTTTATTTACGCAGCTGGACAGATGTGTGCTGTTCACCAAGTCAAACTCTGCGCTCCGACACTGCCATCAAGTGGACAAAATCAGGAACGTCAGTTTACAAATTATTCATTTTAGGCCCAACGTAGTGAGGCTGCTGCAGCTTTTCATCAGTTCCAGGAGCGAAACAAAGTGAAACTGCAGCAGGGACTTCCTGCTTTACTTCCACTTTCCAAAGACGGTGCGACCGCCATGAAAAGCCGCCGGTTTCACCGTCTTCACCGGATGAGATCATTCATCACCATCGTGGTGCGGCGTGCGGCACGGAGCTGCTGAGAGATGGAGAAATCGCTGAGCCCTCCTTCCATCTCGACCCCAAGTCCTCACAAAAAAACACAACGGAGCAAAAAGTGGACCTAAAGATGCTGCGATGGAGCGGCAGCAATAAATCTCCGTTATAAACTGAGACATTAGAATTAAAGAGAAACTGAAGACTTGACAAAAGCGGAGCGCCTCTCGTAAATAAACGTCAACAGAAAGGTCACGAGTAAAACAAGCCCAAGCCCTTAAAGTTGCAGCAAAACTACAGAGGCCTGAGAAAACAGACTCTTCAAAGATACGTACAGAAAAATAGAAGATTTCTGCCTCAACAGCCAAATTAAAGTCGTATGTCACTGTGCTGCAACTGTTGGAGACTCAATATTGTGACTAAAAAGGTTCATTTTTCAACAACTTCTGCTTGTTTGCAACCAAGACGCCAGAAAGACATGTGGCAATCAATTATTTAAAAACAATTTGCAACTTGTTTCTGTAGAAGTGGACTCAGGGTCGTATGCTGGGGCAGATTCTACTTTCGGTCTTGGACTTGACTTCGTCCCATCTTAGCAGCTGCCAGGGGCGATTCTAGAATCTGGCCTTTAGAGGCGCTCAGCCCCCCATTGCTGATAATGACTCTTGGCTTGAACAACGTGGTGGCCATTGGCGTCAGAAGCATTTGTGAAGTGGTGGTTTTGACACCAATGGCCACCACGTTGTCCCAAATTTACTGTTAATTTAATAGTTTTAGCATTCAGTGTGTGTTACAGTTTCTGTATCTTTTCTGGATCTCTTTGATGTTGTTGTAAAGCACCTTGATGGCAGTTTATCTGTTTTAACTGTGCTCTAGAAATAAAGATGACTTGACTTAACTTATGTAACCAGAAGTTACAACATATATCTACATTTAAAAAAACAAAACAACTAGCTTCAAGCATTAACCTTTAATTTAACCATTAAGCATACAACGTAATTATGACAGAAAATGGAGGATTTACTTGCAGTTACCTTTGTACAGATGAACATGAGGTACTTCCTGTTTATAACTGTTGTACTCAGCTGTTCATGAGGTCAGCCGCAGGGCTTTAGCATCTTTTACATTTTCCAGACTCCGTTTAGGTTTTAAAAATGTAATAAACTCCACTCTCTGAACTCTCAGGGTGATGCTGACTGGATTACATGTTCCCCACTGACAACGTTCAACCATTTTATCTGATGATTTTTCACGAAATCCCTCTGACAACAAAGTGTTTGTAATGAAAAACACCAACAATGTTGTTGGAGAAAAAGGGGGCGGAGCTCCTGCAGGTAAGGGGCGTTTCACTTTGGGACAAAGAGGGATCTCTGGTTGGTGAGTTGCTGACAAGCCTGCTGGGTTGATTGACAGGCGGCGTTAAGGATCTGACTTTTGCATTAAAAAAAGGATTTTACTGGCCTGTTTAAGAGAGTCATCATTTATTTCAAATTTATTTCAAATTCATTAAATATCTTTTTGAATCTAAGGTTTGAGAGCTGAGTTGCCTTACAAATCCTAATGATGATGTCTTAGGGGTGCTAAGTAGAGCCGTCATTCTAACCCGAACCCTGGTCCAACCCAGATTAGGGCCGGGCCCGGGCTTTTCATTAGGTCAGGATCAACCGCGATTCAATTAGAAGATAACGTGGCCTGCCATACCATCACCAGCCGCACGTGGCCATTTCACCGCGAGCTGACTGGCCTTCAAAGAGGTAAAAAGTTCAGTGAAGCTTCAGATGGGACTGAACTACCAGGCAGCGATCCATCGCCCAAATGGACGTTCATTCAGCCGCTGCACTCAGCGGACGCGCGCGGCCGATGACCCAAGCAGGCGCGATCCCAAAGCAGACGCGTGTCAGAGGTGTGTCTCAGTAATTCAGACGGATGCAGGCAGAAACGGTTTTAAATGATTTTTTATGGTCATGAAAGGACAAACACTCAGCTCTGAAACTTCTGTCGCTTTTATTCAGATGCGTGTCCTTGACCGTTAATAACCAATTTAAAATGTCGGGGTGGGTTGTCTGGGTTCGGACCTGTAATTACTGTTAATTTGTCAGGTCGGGTGGGGTTTGGAAATTATGACTGCGGGCTGGGGCTGGGTCGGATCTGATTTTTGGGGCCTAAATACAACTCTAGTGCAGAGTTAAAATTTAGGGGTCCTTGAGCACCCCCCTCCAAAAGAGGCAGCCGCCCCAACTTCAACAAGTTAATCTGCTGGATGACCCTTTTAAAATTAAGAGGGGCAAATCTGGAGCAGTTTAATAATAACATTTGATCAGATTGATTTTTAGAGCTGGACAAGGTAAAATTAAAAACAGTTCTTGCGCTCGAGACGAGTTGGAGACGTTCGACACGAAACTGAGAAGCGAACGTGCTCAAAATTTAAGCAACAAAAAGGCACGCCGCTGAGACTCGCTACTGCTGTCCACCAAAGACTTCCTTAACGCACAAACTGACAGGAAGTGTGAGGGTTTATCAGACAATGTTCAAGTCAACCACAAATCCATTTGAGTTTTACATTTAGGACGACAGACGTGCACTTTGGTCTTGACCTCGTGCACCAGCTGTTGGCACGTCAAACATCTTCACCACACGTCCCTTCTCCAAAAGAGGTTTGCTGTTCCAGATGTTGCGAGGCTTCATTAAGGATAAGAGAAAAGCTGAACAAAATTAAAAACGTGTTACATTTTAGAGGCGACGCGACGTTTGAGGAGCGGCGCCTCAGCGACGCCAGACTGATGCATTTTAAGTTCATTCTTCTCAAACTTGTGGAGCTTCTGACCGGAGATAACCTCAGGTTATTTCAAAATGTAGTTCTGAAAAGGATCAATACCCATTTCTCTTTTGCTGAAAGGCTTAAAAACAGATTTTAAAAAACGGGACGGGGAGCGGACAGAGCAGCTGAGGCCGTTCAGAAAAAAAAAAGTAGAAAATATGATGTAGAAAATCTTTAAAAAAAAAGCCTAAATGTCTTCAAATGAATTTAATCAGTCAGTTAATGTTAGAACATCTTATAAAAACCTGAAAAATAGCAAAGAAAGCTAAAATGTTAGGTTTGAAAGACAAACATTTTAGTTTGAATTTCCCTGGAGAACGAGCACCGTTTGTCTTTGTTACGAACACAAGAAAAGAAGTCAGCCTCATAATCAGAATAAATTTTATTATCATTGTACTGAAATACAGTGAGATTACGTTCGCACAGTCGTCCGAAAGATGGTTGGAGTGCACGTTGCTGCTGCTACTAAGAGCACGACCCCTTGTTCTTTTAGATAGAAAGGCCATGAGGAGAGGATAGTGGTATTAGAAAAAATATCTATTCACATCTTGTCCTATCAGGACATGATTAAAGACATCAAAAAAACTACCAGCAAGCACATTTATAACACGTCACCTACGCATTTGACAACAAGACGGTGAGATTTGTTCATGAAGCACTTCCGGATAGCGCCATAGTCCTGACAAGAAGTTGGTGTCAGCCGGTACCGCTCTGAGAAGCATTCACAGAAGTTCTGAGGTTGGGGGGTTGCTTGCGATAGAGTTTTCTTAGTTTACACATGTCCCAGGATACATTTCATGTCGGCCTGCTTCAAGGCCAAACGGGGAAGTCAGATTCAGATAAGCCACAGTTGTTGATTTTTTTTTCAGGCAGACTGTTGGTTCTCGTCAGCCTTGAGTTCTGCTGGTACTTTTGATCCAAAATGGACAGATTTGTGGACATTCCGCTGGTCTGTGATTATGAGCCCCCTCCAAGGTCGTCCCCAACGTGCTGATGAGTCCCAGAATCCGCAAGTGGCCTGCAATTCTTACAAATTGCTTCCATCTTTCGGTTTAGCTCGTAAATCAGCTGATTGTGAGCGCTCAAAGCACGAACCAAACCTTCACACAGGGTCAGAAGCTCTGCCATGGCCGCCGTCTTCATTAATAGTTGATAATATGGGTGTCCACTGGTGACAAAAAGCAGAAACCCTGCTGTCATTATTCCAACATCTTTGGGGTCCTTCTGAGACCATACGGCACATCAGATCCATGACGTATCATGCTGCGTGCATTTCAGCGGGGCATGAGGGTTCTCCAGGACCCTGTCGCTTTGTTGAAAAATTGTTTTCCATATCGCTGAAAGTCCAGCTGACCAGATCCATGACAGTAGTTTACTTCGGAAGACACGAGATAGAGAGCACATAAAAAAAAAGAACAGGAGAGGGAAGAAGGCATCCGTCTTGCACGACAGCGAGTGAGGAAAAAATAAATAATGAACGAGATTTATTTTGTTTGGAGTCAAAATGTTTGCCAACATCATGAAAACGTGTTTAAATGTGTGACAGGATGCGAGAAAGGTGAACTTAAGGTGGATTTATATCTTCAATAAACACCACAAGTTATTTTTGTGTGGCCAGCGCAGGGCTTTTCAACTAAACTGCTCAGGGGGGCACAATTTCTGAAAACCAACAGCTCAGGGGTTGGACATCCAGCAGTTAAAGTCATTATGTAAATAATGAAGTGGGCCAGATTAAAGTAACCCGCGGGCCGGAAATGGCCTGTGGACCACCAGTTGAATAGCCCTGGACTAGCAGATCCTTGTGAGCCAAGGGTGTTTCTTATTTTTCCCACCACCAGGTGCAATGGCAGAGTTAGGGGGTGGCCAACGGTGGCCTTGGCCTCAATAGATTGGAGTAGTTCTCAGGGCTGGAGATCAGTCATTTGAGGAAAATATACTTTTAAGCAATATTAAAATTAGAATAGTTTCCTTTAATGACTGGGGTGGCTGGTTTATATATGGCGGTGGCCATTTTGGATTTTGATGTGGCAACCCAATTTTCAATAGTGACCTTTCTTACATCTAAATGCAGACACACACACGACTTGTTTGTTTTTCAAGTTATCCAGCTCACAAAATGGACGTAGGGCATTCCCAGTTCCCCCATCTTGGAGGACAAAAAGCCCAACTGGGACTCATACGTCTGTTTTTCCAGATGCAGGCCACAAATGAACACCGTTGAAATGGTTTCATTATGTTTAGGTGAGAAAATGTAAAGTTTTCCCTAAAACTGACCCGGGTATCAGCTGATCGCACAACTTGCATCGTTTTACATCAACAGTTTTTGTTCTTAAGATGAAGCTGCTCATCTTAATTTCACCGTTCGAACATCGTTTCATGTTGCACAGCGTTCTATTGAAGAATATTCAAAACACACATGAGCTTCCATTCTTCCTCCGATCACACCGATGGGAGGGTAAACACAGAAGCATATGGATGGGCAGACGTATCAACCACCACAGAAACACTCCACAGAGCAGCTCATTAGACTCTGGCAGCTGCAGTGGTATCTGCTCCGGACTCAATTACTTCCACCTTCCTTCTTGTTTCCGTCAGATGTGACATGAATAACCACCTTATGATTACCAGCAGCTCTGCACCACAATCGTCCAGCTCTAAAAGATGCGTGTAATTAAAGTTGGACTGCTAAAAGCCTGGCAAACAGTCGAGTTCCAGGCTGGAGGAAGAGTTCAAATCAGACAAATGGGAGGGGACAAAACTGGGACAGGAAGTGGTTCTCCAAATAAAAAATGTCTTCAAGCTGCAGAAAGCTACCCTGCAACATTTATCTCTTTGTAACCGTAAATACAACTTAGTTTAAGAGACATTTCCTTTAAATACTGTGTCCATCTTAATGCTTTTTTCCTTTCAGAACCAGGTAAAAACTTTAAAACACAATACACTTTAGCAAAAAATACACTTTTGTCCACAATCTGCTGGTGTTTTTCTTCCATTTCCTCTTCAGATCAAAGCAAAACTGACACCTAAAACAGGAAACGCTCCTAAAAACACTTTGATCATAGAATCATGATATGGGTGCAGTTTGTAAAGTTACACAGTCAAAAAGTAACAGCAATATTTTTGGTTTATTTCGCATTTACAGTATTATGAAAAAAAGTATATTTATTTTCAAAGTCATATTTTCACCATGTTATTCATACATTCATAAATGTCATTGTTCCAAACTAAATATTTATTTAACAAGATAAATATTTAACTTGCAAGTTAAATATTTAGTTAAACTAAATATTTAAGTGTAAATTAAATGTTTAACGTCCAAGCTACATGTTTATTTTCCAAACTAAACCTTTAATTTCAAAATAAATATTTAATATGCTAACTAAATATTTAACTTTCAAGTTAAATATTTAGTTAGTGAACTAAATATTTAAGTGTAAATTAAATACTGAATGTGAAAAATATTTATTTTCAAACCTAAACATTTAATTTCCAATCTAAATACTGTATTTATTGTCCATGCTAATTATTTAATTTCCAAAATAAACATTTAATTTCCAAAATATTTAATTTGCCAACTAAATACTTAACCATCACCTAAATATTTTACTTGCAAGTATTTAGTTTGTAAACTAAATATTTATCTTGTAAATTAAATATTTAGTTTGGAACTATGATATTTATAAATGTATAAATAACATGGTGAAACTATGATTTGGAAAAATAAAAACTATTATTATTAAAGGCTAAATAAACCAAAATATTTTTGACTGTAACTTTACAAATGGCACCCCATATCATGCAACCCAACTCACCATCACCGACTGAGACAAAGAAACTGATCATGAACCTCAAGGTTTCGTTCATCACCATCAGCTGGACTCAGGAAGGACAAGAGTTAAAAAACAAATAAGACTAAAGTTTACATATTTTTTCTTTTTATCATCATGTTAATTATTGTCCTCATCATAAAATCAGAGTTCTTGCAAAACTAAACTAATGAAATGAGAATATAGAAAATGTAGTAGGATGATTGTGCAATAGTCTGTATAAACACAACACACAGCACTTTTTCAACACAACAGTCCCTTTAGAGATTAATGCATGATCTAATTTAATTTCTGTCTTCACTAAATGAACAAATGTTTAAAGGAAAGTTATAACTTTAGGGACAACACCACATGTGCAGGATGCATCTTCTAAAGTTTTTATTTTTTTTTTTATTTTTTTTTTATTCAGGGCCAAAATCAGATTTATCAGGTTTTATGACAAGCAGTGTACTGTTTGTACACATCAGGAGCTTCAGTGACAAACAATAATCTGAGTTAATCTGGTTCCTCTTATATGCTGCAATTTCTGCCACAAGAGCTCGACTTCAGACAAATCTGAGGTCAGAGGACGATGAACTACACTGACAGAAAAGGCCACAGAGGCTCCTACTCCAGAGAATAAACTTAAGCATGAACAGAAAACGATGGTAGACTGAGACAAGACCACATAAAGACCTGATCAGCCTGAATCCAGGAACAGGACCAGACTTTAACACAAAAAACTCAAGCAGGTCTTCAGTTTAATGCCCAACAGAAGGAAGGCTCATGGGTTCAGATAATAATTATAAAATATTTACTCACCATCTTCGCCCTGCAGAAGATCAGGCCTAAACGAGAGATTAGATTAGATTAGATCAAACTTGTATTGTCTTTGAACGACTACAGAGCAACAAAGTGTGGACAGCATCCAACCAGAATAGCATTCAGTCATAAACCATGAATGATCCATGCACCTGCTGGAACAGGATGTGTTCAGGATGAAACTATCAACTGTTTCAACCTCAACAGGAAATTTGGAGAAAAACAAGAACACAAGGGACTATTTTTTCCCCATACAGTATTTATAAACCAGAATTTGGCTGAGATATGACCGTTTTCATTCATTCTGACATTGAAAATATTGAACACTATCATTTTCAGCTGCAAGATGGCACTCTGAATGAGATTAAGCTTTATAATCATTGCACCGAGATCTGAGAACATGTACGTACAGTCGTCCGAAAGATGGACGTAGTGCACAAAGCTGCTGCTAATTAGCGCGGCCCTCTTCTTATTTATTCATGTCCAGAATAATATTTTTGCTTAGATGAGAAAAATTAAGAAAACATGGAGAGGCTGTATTAAATAAATAAATAAAAAAGGTCTCTTACACTTTGTCCTATAGACAGGTGTAGGGATATACCTCCGTGTCCAAGACGTGTCCAAGACATGTCCACCCTGTCCCAGAAGACCTTCTGAGACAAAG
>JARVGS010000814.1:5321544-5336988 GCA_031762315.1 Hypsolebias antenori | reverse complement strand
AGAACCACTAGACTGAGGAACAGCTTCTACCCTGAAGCTGTTAGACTCATGAATATCTAACCAGAATAATCACTGAAGAATCACATCGTGTTGCTGCTGATCGGTTTCATGTTGCTGCTGATCTGTTTCATGTTGCTGCGCTCATCTGCTCGCACAGACTCATGTTCGTGCTGCTGTTTGGCACATTGTTTTTATACAATCAGTGCTTAGTGTGTTCTCATTTGTCTTAGTTCATATCTTAGATCTTATTACTGTTTTTTTTCTTTTACACACATTTTAATACTTTTGTTGGATGTAACTGATGTAGAAGGCAATAAAGTTAGCGATGAGCAGAGGTTGGGTGAGATTTCCAAACAAACCGTAGAAACATGAAGTTATTTTTAGATCCATCGGGGTGAACGTGTTCATCTGATCCTGGACACATTTAAAACGCACTACGGATCAGTTAGGAGGAAAGAAGAAGGAGACTCGTGCTCTTTCACAGAGTTCATTAGGCAGCAAACAGCTGGAGGCCTCGGGGAAGGTCGGCTGTGTGTGTGAGCGAGTGTGTGTCCAAGTCCTGGTGGGAGGATTTGGACCTAATTGGCAGCGTCAAATGTTGCCCGTGGACCGAGCGGGCACGTCCGCTCGTCAAGTCTTCCCAACAAAACAGGAATTGTGCATGAATCGGTCTTCTGACCCCAAAGAGACTGTAGACCCTCCTGCAGCAGGAAGGTGAAATGTGGATGTCATCAAGTGACGTAGAGAATAAACCTGAGAACAGCTGCTTGGATGAAATGTCAGCAGTCTGGTTATTTTCTGGTAAAGTTTTGTCAATCAATTCAATCTTACCGGTTGTGATGGATGTCCAGGGTGCAGTCCGGCTCATGTCCTGTGACTGCTGCACAGAGAAGTGGGTAAAGAAATTACTGGGTGAATAGTAACTTGTTCAACAACGTCAGTTTGAAGAAACCGCTAATCTGGGTTGAAAACAAAGCGGATTGTTGCCATTTTATAAATTCAACCCCAAAATGTTTCTTGTAGTTGGTGCAAACGACATTTGTCATCGCCTGAAGGCGGGCGATCAATTTTTTTTATCTTTGTGTGCGTTTGTAATCAAAACATACCCCGTGAATAAACGGAAGAATTACAAAATAATTTGCACGGACTCAACCAATTCACTTTGGGAGTGTACCCAATTCAAGATGCCTGCCACTACAACACACAGAAATGGCTGAACCGGAGTCAGTTTTTAAAGACACTGAGCTCAAGTTCAGTGCGGTGGAAGCTGAGAGGTGAGCAGAACAAAACGCTGAGCGTGATACGACATGAAATCAGCAGCAAGCCCTCAGGGCCTTTTACGCCTTCAGAGAAGGCCTAACTCAGCACATATGAGGTGGAACATAATATTTAGATAAAATGAGTTTTTTCATAGTTTTCTAATTTTTTGCTAACTTGCCTAATTTTCTGGAAACTACCAGTATGTTTACATTTGAGCATGAGGCATTTACAATTCATGCAAATATAGTTATCCAATTAGATTTTAAAATGTACGTATCCAGGCAGAAACATGTTTGAAGATCCTCTTATTGGTCAGGACTTCACTGTCAGCAGAGAAGGCTGAGCTCCGTCAGAGGATCTGATGAGTTGGTTCAATGACAGACAGGAAAACTAACCAATCACAATGCTGATGTGGAGTGGGCGGGACCAAAACACAGGGCTCTGAGCCTTCAGGCAGGCCCTGCAAGCTTTTTTATTTTAAAGGTGTGAAGATTTGCGATGCATTTCATTGCAACGTGTAAATTCAAAAATCCACACCGAAACTGTAGTTGCTCTAGTAAAGAAAGGTGAAATACCAATTTTAGGTCTACAATGATGATTTTCAACATTGCAGTTGTATTTTAGTTTCATTACAATGAAACGTTCCAGAAACATTAAGTTCTATGGGTTAGTTTTACATTTCAGTGTGAATTATTGAAATTACACGTACTTGAATACAAGACATTATACCGTACACGTTGCACCGCTGTATAAGTTGCATCAGTCCAAATATGTCTAATAAAGTGAAGAAAACACACACACACACACAAAAACATTGCTTCGCTGTATAACTCACATCTATTACGCGTCACCACTGACAACCCACAAACGTGGGCCGGTTTTGTGCCAAAAATTGACCGGCTGCCAAATGAGATGGTGTAGAGGCAGGGCAGCCGGCTCGGGACCCGAAAGTCCCAGGTTCGATCTCCGGTTACTGCGTACCTCGTGGTGTCTCTGGGCAGCACAACTCATCCCCAAAATGTCCCCCGGGCGCTTTCAATAGCTGCCCAGTGCACCACCTGGTGGTGGATGGGTTAAATGCAGAGACTAATTTTGCCATTGTATGGAAAAATACAGTGATGACACTGATATTATTTTTATTATTATTATTATTATTATTACTACAAATGACGACCATGGGAGCGTGCACGGGAGGACTTTAACAAGATTAACACTTAAAAGCAATTGTTTGTTGAATTTATAGTATCGTTTGCTCCAGGAGTTCCAGAGCGAGACAAAGGTGGTTTAGTATGGCAAGCCAAGTGTCTCATTAATAGCCACTTTTACCTATTATAATGAGACACTTGGCTTGCTGCATTAGTCGAGGGCCCTCTAGTGGCTGAAAATGGTAGTGTTCAATATTTTCCATGTCAGAATGAATTACATAGTCAGATCTCAGCCAAAAACTGGGTTGTGAATATGGACGAAGAAAAAAAATGACGTCGCTTCGCTGTTTAAGTCGCAGCTAATTTATGCAAAAAAAAAAAAAAATGCTACTTATACAGCAAAAATTACGGTACGTCCTTCTGGGTAAACTTGGGACAGAAATGGGTGGATGTTTTCAGGTTGTGTTTGGATGGACCATCCCTGATGGATTTCCTGTTTACTGCTGGGTTGTTGTTTCAGACTGTTCACCAATCATTGTTCACCAATTCACACATTACTTACTGTTTGTGTAGCTGCTAACGTAGCTAACAGCTCGCGTTTTCTTTTCTGATCAGGCTGTGAAATTCCTGCCTGGATAAACGTGGATATTAACGAGGAGAGCCACCACTACGACTACATGATGAGTGAAGATGCAGTGCTGGGCCATTATGTGGAGGCCAGTCTGCTGACAGAGTTATTTACTAATGAATGGGAATTAGTTTAATGACCTCATTAACATAACTACTAATGTTTAATAAATCACAGATAGAGGAGCATCAACCAGCTAAAGTGCCTCTCATTTATTACGGCTTCATTTAATCATATACAGAATATTTGAATAATTTATGAGGCGGACTGTCACATAAGATATTTATTTGATATATTTAGAATATTTTGTCAGGCATATTCTGCACTTCATTTTCACAGACTAACATTAGTGCTTCTATTTTAGGCTCAATTCTTACAAAGGTGGTGCAGTTTTTGGTACTTCAGCGTGACTGAGTAACTTCTAATTATCCACCAGACAACACTAGCAGCCAGGAGGTTTTATTGTTTTTCCACAGCTGGCCTGCTGCTCCACTCGGTTTGGAAAATCTCATTATTTGTCTTCTGATTTACAAAACCTGCCACGTAATGTGTTCACAGCAGACACTAATAACTACTTCCTTTCTCTTTGCAAAAGGCTCACTTGGAGGGAAACCTGATGCTGGATCTGCATTAAAACATAAACCTGGCATCCTCAGAGATGAAGCGTTGCAGCCATTTTATCTAGGTGTGCGCAGCTGAACTGGGTTCAGCTTAAGTTCATTTGCTGGGTTTAAGTGACAAATGATGCTCCCACTGTGTGCATTTTGGTTATTAAAAGGAATGGAGTTGATGTTTTCAGGTGGGGTCATGAACCTTCTGTATAGTTAATATCTTACCTGTTGTAGATAGCTCTTTGGACGAGCTTAGTTTGGAAAAACAGAATTGAACGCACGAGTTGTACAGTCTTTACTCTCATGAGCCACGTGACTTGAGGTTAGAGGTCAATCAGAAGGAAAACTCCAGCATGGCCGACAGCTTACATGCTAAAAACTGTTAGCGCTCTTTATTTTCACTAAATATTTAACAAATAGCAATGATTATTGAAGATTTACAAAAGATTGCAGCAGCAGTGTGATCTGTGTCTAAAATATACTCTTTTTGTCCATGAAAAGAATTGTGGTTAAAGCCTAAATAATAAATGAGCCGTTATTTGAATAATAAACGCACCCATTCAGGACTTTGAACAAAAAACATCCCTAAAACCAATTCAACATACAGGCACGTTAAAAATAATCAATAAACAAACAAACAAACAAAAAATAGTAAAAGACAACGGCGGCACAAAGGTGTAAATGAACAACATTTGAAAAAACAGAACTTCATATGAAAAAACAAAATGAAATTAAACAAAAGCGAAAGCGTCCGAACCAGAAGTGGACAGAATAACATTTGAAAAAGAAAAAAAAAAAAAAGAAATTAAAAAAAAAAAACAACTGAAGCCAAACCACAATGTACCTCCATTGTGTGTACACTGTACATTGTTCTGTTTTATGTTGTTAATAAAGTAAAAAACAAACAAAACACCAGTTCAGGTTTGACTTAATCTAAGTCCATTTTTTGCAAATGTGATTCCGGCCACTTCCGCTTTGTATTGTTTTTTTTTCCAAATGCAATTCCTTTTTTTCCCAAATGTGTTTTTGTTGTGCTTTTTCAACTGTATTTTTCCCCCAAATGTTCATTTTACATCATAAAAGACCCACAGTAAATCAATGCATAACCATGAATATCAAAGAAGTTGTGGTCTACCAGGTCTGTAAAAACCTTAACAAAAAAAAACAACAAAAAAACCCTCCTTATTTTAGGCCACTGATTTAAACGCCAACTGATAAACTAACAATTTAAATTCTTAAATTGATTAAATATGTACGGCAGTGCTCTAAATCCATCTGGTTGTTAGTAATAATTCAGGAACGTCTTTGCGTCATTGTCATTTATTTGTAGTTTAAGTTTGTTGTCTTCTCTGAATTAATATTTAAATGTTGTGCATCATTGCGTTTCATTAAAACATTTATAGAGCACGTTAAAAAAAAGGTTTATTTTCATGTTTTGTTGATTATATGGAACTTGAAGGCTGGACATATTAAATATATTCAGATAAAGTGACTTGTATATGCGCTCAACCAGATTTTTCTGGCTTTTTTGAAATACTGATTCAGAGACACCTAAAAATGAGAAATGTTGAAACGATGCATGACCATTCCATGCCATCAAGAAACAGTTCCATGTTTATGCACCAGTGACTTAAATATCCTCAATCACAACTTCTTGCGGCAAAAATGAGTGAAATAACTCAAACAAGCGTTCTGCTAACATTTACTTTTTTTAAATGTCAGACTAATTAGACTTTTATCTCAATGACCCGGCCTTTTTGGAGCAGGAGCGCAATTCATGTTTTTTGACAAGCTAACGGCTAATCTGAGTTAGCCAAGACCAAAGTGGATTAATAAAAAGTCCTCAAACTTCAATTGTTACAACAGTTGATGTTAATATTTGGTAAACCGTTACACCACTTTCAGTTTTACTTCACGTGGTTATTTACATTATGTTTTTTTTTTTTTTGGGAAGCGCAATTTATGTTAGCGGCTAGCTGTTGCGCCTCAGGTGTGGCCTGCAATGCTCCAAGCAGGAATATCCTTCTGTGGGATTATCAGTGTCAAATGTGACTTGAAGTGGTGGAAAGTTTCATAAAATAGCGTTTGCATGAATTGCTAAGAATATATATTTATATTTTTTAAATATTGGTTTCGCTTTAGGGCCTTGCTTTTCTTGACAGCAGCTAGCTTAAGCTCTAACAAGACCAAAACAGATGGCTGCCATCTTCACACAGCTTCAACATTTCACATCTTCACATAACCATGAGTTTCACATTTATTCCTGCGGATAGTCTAACTCAGGAAGTGACCCAGACTGGACACGAAATGCTAAAGCTAGCTGAACAAAAAGACCCAAAATATTCCCACAACACCCGTGAAGACTGCATTAGGTCAAATGTTTGTTGCACAAGGGAGACATTTTATGGATGTCATATTGAATGTAGGCATCTAAGGAAAATTACTCACCTTAGTCCAGTTCTTTTGAGTCCAGAACCTCAGGGTCCAAATCACACCTGATTCTAAGGAATAAATTTTACCTCATGAGCTCCAAGTCAGCAGAGGCCTGTTAACGAGCCGTTGATTGAAACCAGGTGTTTCAACTAGAAGCGTCAAACTATGAAAACACCATGAACAACTTTTAGACTGTACTTTGTTGCACAGAAGGAAATTAAACCAAACTTTTCAACATTTCAGATTTATCTTTGATTGTAGAACATAAGATCAAACTGTATTTCAGACCTGCATTTTTAAATGCCAAACAAAACATGCATAGATGGGACAATTTGTTGAACGTAGGCTACATTTTATTAATGACAGAGTGGATCATGTCAATTAATCAGACAAATCCTTCTCTACATTTTAGATGTTTTACTGACTTGATTACTTGAATTTCCCTTTCAGTATTATTTGTAACTAAAGGTTGTTCCTAATCGTTTCACCCCTTTACCTTTTATTTTGTCAACGATAAAACAAAATACCTAAGGTTAACTTTGTGCACATATAGAGAAAGGTGAATTCATAAAACAGTTCACCTCAATAAAAATGTGCAGTGGTTCAAGCACTCAGCCCTGGGGTGCTCCATTCAGCTTTGAAGTTAGTCAGCTTTTAGTTTATTCTTTTTTAGTTTCAAGTTCTCATTTTAATGATTTTGGCGTATTTATTTGTGATTTACACATTTCAAAATTATTCTCACATTTTTAAGACCAATTACCATAAAAGCTGAGCAATTGTGTTTAGGTTAAATATTTAATTAACCACTTAACATTTTTTAATATAACACAGAAATTAATAATTGAATGAACATATACAAGTGAACAATTTTTTAGATTTAACCTGACTTAAAATGATCACTACAGCTAATTGACTTTTGGCTGACGCAAAATGGTCACAAGTCAATTTTACACGAGACTATTTGGTGTGGTAGTAACTGAGAGTGATCCTCAACACGGCTCTAACAGATTGAATTACATCTATTAGGAAGGAACCATTGAAATCAACCTTGATTTTTAGCAAAATATCTCAAATCACAGAATGGATCTTAATGAAACTATTAGGAAGTAATCATTTGATGTGCATCTACAACAGATTAACTTTCAGTGTAAATTAAAGATGGCTGCCACAACTATTTAATTATAGCAAAACACCAGAATGGCTATAGCAGTCAATTTTAAAAATAATGGGCTAAAATTCACCATAGTAGTAGGTGAGTCATCCCCAACTCATGCTTTGGGAAGGATTAGAGGACATCTTGTGTGAAAGCCTGTAAGGTGGCAGAAAATATGCAGTCCTTCAAGTTGATCCTTGTATCTGTGCAGAAAACATTTAATCTCGTCTTGACGGTGTCTTCATCCTTCAGATTCCACCTCAGCTGTGGGCTTTTTTTGTTGTTGTTGTAGCAAAAGCCTAAAAACTTAAGTTAAATTACACTGGATTCAAACTGTGCTGTCAGCAGGGCTGTGGAAAAGACTGCAGAGATGAACAAAAAAAAAAAAAAAACAGCTGAAGACATTCACCTGTAAAGTTCCTAACTGGAACATCTTTAAAAAAAGTTATGGAGTCAAAAAGCAAAACATTTCTTTGATTTACATCCTCAAATTCTTTGAAAAGTTCATTTTTTTAAAGGAGAAACAAAAACTACAAATTTAAGAACTACAAAAACTTTATCTCCTAAACCTGATTCAACTGGAAAAGGGAGATGATTTATGCCTACATGCTGCCCTCGTGTGGCGGAGGAGGTGAACTGCAGCTCAGGATTTTAACAAGAACCTTGAAAATCAAGCAGACAGAGACGTGATGGTATAAATTCATTTTCTTAAAAAAAAAAAAAAAAAAAAAAAAAAAAGGGTACAACACAATCTTTTACAATAAACTTTTTTTTTTTTTTTTTTTCAAAAACTCTGTTTCTTTCTCGCTGTACATTTAAATCCTAATGGGTACAAATTCCTCTGAAATAACAGAATGAGACAAACAGAGGCCATTACAGCCGCTGTCACAAATGGCTGAGGACTGCAGCGTCTCCTACAAAATAAATCACAAATAACCGACCGTGTACTCTGCTGTCTTTGTGCACATTTCTCGAGTCGGACAATTCATCTGTGATTTGATCAGTGATGCGGGAGCCCTGGAGATTATCGATGTGCATCACTTAGATGTTGGAATGCTTCATAAAAAAACACTTCATTAACGAACACTGACACAGGACGTCGACCCAAACACTGCTTCGTTTAGTCGTTTATCATCCTTTCAAAATAAAACTCGTACCTGCTTTCAGATCAGTTAAAAACTGAAAATGTTTCTGCAGAAAGATTTAATCAAACAGGCTTAAAGCGACAGTTCTCATCTTTTCAAGCACGGTTCTGTGGTGAGGTTATAAATAATCAATATCTTACCTGTTCAAGACAGAAAATTTGAATTTGAAAATATTCATGTAAATGCCAATTTAAACTTTTATATTGGTCAATTTCTCGTTACACAGTTTTCCCAGCAGAAATAATACAATATTATCGCAGGAAGTGCTACAGCTGGCTGCTACTGCTGCTATTTGTGCTTGGGAAGAATTACAAGATTTAATGTAAATAACTAACATTAAACTTGTAGTGAAAGGTTTATAAAACAGATTTTGCATTAACTCCTTGCAGATTTGTTTAAGATGGAAGAGCTGCACAATATATCATAAATTTAGCGATATTGCAATACAAATATCACAACTAATTACATTAAATTAGACACGACTACTTCTAAAACAAAAGTTAATCCAATGCTCCGCCCACTCGCCTAAATGCCAACACATGGGGAGTTGAGCGCCTAATAACACGCTTTTATCACAACCGATACGGTCATCGCAATATTTAATATTATCGTGCATGTCATAAATGTGCAGCTCAGTCTTAGCTAAGCTAGGACTAGTCGTTAGCTCGTCAGTCTGGTCAAAACAATGCATTTCTCCAAACTGACATCAGGTGAACATCTACCTACAACAATTAAGACATTTGTTATAACCTTTACACAGAACTCACACTTTGAAAATTTCTTATTTATCTTGTCAATTCATACTTTTCTAGTGAATCAACTGTGAAAAACAGTGCTGTTATTCCAGCTCAACCCGTCTGCTCGTCCTGAAACGAGTGATTTCTCTCAACTTTCTCATCAGAATAACTCAATTTAACCATTTAAATGCTGAAATACTGCATTTTTTTCACCGCGGAGGACCCAGTCTTCACCGCTCCACAGTCGAAGGAGCTCAAACCGAGTGGTTTAAAATACGTTTTACAGCTTCCTGTAAACATGAGGCAGAACATGGCGGACACATATCAAACATTTTGGCAAAAACAAACAAAACAAAAATAAAGAAAATAAAACGCGATACATTCTGTTTAGCACAGTCTTCGACGAATCAGGCTCTAAAAGGCAAAATAAAAGCTTCAGAATAGAGACGACAGATCCTGCTTGCTTGTCTGACAGGTAAAAACAAAAAGCCACATTTGGGAAGGCAACAAAAAATAAATAAACGCAAATGTAAAAAGCGTTCAAGTCTAAACTGGTCAGCTGCGACTGTCAGCTTCATATCCAGCGAGCTCATGAGGTTGAGAGAAGCCTTGACATTTTCAGAGTAAAAGAGCAGATAATCTCAGTCCTCTGCCTTACAGGATCTAAAGTGGTCACTCAGCTAAATACCTAGTTGTTGTTTTTTTTTTAAACCAGATTAAAAGAATCTGTCAAGGTTTCCCTTTAAACTACGGTGGCCCAGAGGTGTAAATGAACATCTGAAAAAACAGAAGCACATTTGAAAAAATTAAATTATAAAAAGCACAACAAAAACATTTGCAAAAACATAACTACAGCTGAACAAAAGTAAATTATATTAAGCCAAAGCGGAAGCGGCCAGAATCACATTTGAAAAAACTGAATTAAACTAAGTGGTGCCTTTTAAAAAAATCTTTATTAACATAAAACAACACAACGATGTACTGTTACAAGTTCAGTAGGATATAATGTATTTTTTGAATCCCTCACGAAAATTAATAATGAAATAAGTTATTTATTTATTTTGGATTTTCAACTAAAAACAACTGAATAGTACATGGACGCAACACCCTTCACGAGAGTTTGTATTTATATCTTGTTACTGTGCATCGTTCTGTTGTTCTATGTTGTTAATAGAAATAAAACATAAAAACAAACTGTTTGGCTTAATTTATTTAAGCTTTTTCAAATGTGATCCCGGCCACTTCCGCTTTGGCTTAATGTAATTTTGTTTTTTACAAATCTTGTGTTTTTTTTTTCAAATTTAATTATTATTATTTTTTTTTTTTTTACGTAATTCCGTTTTTTTCAAATGCTGTTCATTTACACCCCAGGGCCACCGTATTAAACAGTTTCAGCCAAAACAAAAGGAAGCTTATGCGAGTCTGGGTCTCTAAAAAAACACTAAAGCGTCTGATGTGGTTTGGCATTAAGTTTCTACACGTCGAGTCGCTGTGCAAAGAGCAAAAATCCGGCTTTAAGAAAACGGTGCTTTAAAATAAACCGAAGCTTTATCCACCCTAAACACTCGTGCTTCGAAGCAGACAGACCTAAAAGACAGGAGGAAACGGAGGTTAGTCCTCGACAAGAAATCCTGTCAGGTTCTAGCATGTGAGCAGCAGCTGGGATCAACTGTCGACCAGCAGAGTGGACACAGCCGCCGCTCGCGTCGATGAGTTGAAGCAGTCAAAAGAAACAAATATCAGGTAAAATGCAGGTAAAGTGCAAAACGAATACCAGAGGCGTGAAGACAACTGCACACAGCCTGCCTCGAGGCTTCAACTAACAGCTAAAGTTTCTTACTCCAAACTTTTGTCAAGAACCAGAAGCAGCTCCAGGCGGCCGAATTACACCGAGAACCACAGAGCCCTTAAAGTCGCAGCTCAAAGCGCATGGAAAGTTGGATTACGCAAAAAAAAAAAAAATCTATTGAAATGACATTTTTTTCAGACGAGCAGCTACACGACTCCAAGCTGAGGAGTAAATTCATTGGAAATCCAAAAACTGGGCTTCATTTAGCGTAAAAATGACAGAAAACTGCACCGAGCATCTGGTTTGGTGCAAAACCACAAACACCAGACAGGAAGCGCCACAGAGAAACACAGGAGTTCCACCTGCTCCTTCGTAGTCACATGAGCTGCTGCTTCAATGATGGCGGACCCTGAATTGATCTACACGAACAATAAAACCTAAGTGGCGTCCCTCAGGGAGCTGTACCGACACCTTATCAAAGGTTTGAGGCTTTAAAGGCTGAACTTGAATGAGATGGACTGTGCACTTTCAGTGTGTTCATTCTGATTTGAATCATAAACCCAATTACTGGTTGAAACAAGAGCTTCGCCTGAAGATTGTTGTACAGTAGTCCCTCGCTACTTCGTGGTTCAGTTTGCACGGTTTTTCAACGATTGTCAACTTTAAAGTCTCAGTAGTCCCTCTATACTTCGCGGTTCTTTTATCGCGGACTCTATCGCGGTTTTTCTAAATAAGATTAGGCATGACACACAATTAGCTGATTGATGGATGAGCCGCACAATCAGCATGAAATATTAATTTAAAATAAATTATTTTAAATAATTTTCGCACCTGCTGCACATTTGTATAGCCCACACTGCAGGATAAACGTCCTGCTGCAGCTGGTCAGCTGTTCTCCGTGCAGAGCGGAGAAGTGGGCGTGGCCAAGAGCGCTTGCAGGTGGCTGAAATCATGACATTCTGTTTTCTTTTAGAGCGTTTAGAATATTGCCAGAGTGTGGGAAGGGTTTAAAATGCCTAACATAAACTACTACTTACTACTTGTACTACAGTACGTCACGATTTTTTACTTATCGCGGGGCTTTAGGGTACGGATCCCCCGCGATAAACGAGGGACTACTGCACTCAGGTGATTGGGATGTTATGGGATAAAAAGTAAAAACAACTTTGGACAGGCGCCGCCATTTTGTAGTTTCCTTTGAATAAGCCTGACGCCAGTTAAAAAAACTACATTACCCAGAAACCAACAGTGCTCCAGGCTGCTGCTTTCTGCCGAACGGAGGGAAAGTTTTGTTAAAAAAAGTAAATCTATGCCCTTCAGCTCACAGGTGAAGCTTAAGATATAGACACAATATATAAAACACTAAAATAAATATAGTGCTCCTACTTCACGGTTTTTCACCCATCACACACGTGTGGAACGTAACCTCCATGATAATGCAGGGACTACTGTACAGCAGTCTATAGCAATAGTCCAGACAAGCAATGACCTTTGGCCTTGATTTGTGACCTTGACCTTAGAGCTGGGGCGATGACAAAAATTATGCAACAATTTACGTACGGATGTATAAAAACTAAAATAAAAATGCACCGTCTGATCGATGCGACGGCTGATATTTAATCCAATCACCCACCCTTAGTTGAAATGTGAAAATGTGCACACACACACACACCCCCCCCCCCACCAGCTGTATCTAAATGGCAGTCAGAGTTGTGCTCGTGTCTTGGACCGAACCGGCAGCTGTGCGTCTACAAAAGGCTCTTTGTTACAAAAACAGAACGAAACAAGGCGGAGCGTTTCCACAGACGGTGCACGCCAACGAACAGAAGCTGGACTTTTCTCTAAAGCCGACGTCGCCGAAGCCTTTGAAAGGAATTACACTATAAACTAACAAAAAGGCATTTTCACAGTTAATTACACACATTCAGAAAAATAGACGCCTACGGTTTGTGCTGGCCAGAACGCACCAGTTTAACGTGATGGTTTTTACTTCAGCTGTTCCTCATCGTGTTGTTCTTGATGGTGGTCGTCTCATTTCCAGGTTGAGTGCGTCTTTGAGTCTTCCTGCCTCGTCAGACTCCACCCGGGTGAAAAAACAAGTGAAAATGTGAGCCACAGAACACACGTTCACACATGCAAACACAGAAACGAGTAATCCAGCGAGTCCGTTGGTCTGTGAGGTCTCAGAGGAGAGCCAGCTCCTCTGATTGATAAAAACTGACTCTCAGTCCTCCTTCAGGATCTCCTCTGGTTCAAAGCGCAGTAGCCACCTGCTGAAGACGTCGTTCAGGAAGCTACGCCCGTCACCAGAGGGAGGAGGAGGCTCTCTACCTGGGTTTTCAGCCCCGCTGTGGAGGAGAGCTGGCAGTCTAAGGCTCAGCGCCGACCGGCGGTTTGGAGGTGGTCATGATCTTCATGTACTGAGTGAAGATCGTCTCGAAAGCCTCGTCTCGGTGGATCATGGCACCGAACACCAGCGGCTGGAGGAGACACAGCAATTATCAAAGATATGGTCCCAAAACGGTTCAGCTTTCAGACGTTTTACAGAGACCGTCTGACATTTTAAACAACCGTTTTCTATCCAGCGCAGAGAACTTGGACAAATGTCCAACAATCCGTACCTTCTGTGTGGAAGGAGTGGCTATAGAGATGCCCATACCACTTCCTGGCAGGACTGACAAGACTTTATACTGTGGAGGACAAAATTAAACATGATTAGCTTAACTGAACCAGTATACAACCAGAGCCAAATATAAACAAGCAGAGTGTATGTAGTTTTTAATTTGGCTGCTCCTTTTAGAATCTTCAGGGGTTCCCAACCGTGGTCCTTGAGGAACACCATCCTGCATGTTGTTGTTGTTTCTCTGCTCTGACACACTTGATTTTAATTAATGGCTTCTGCAGAACATGAGGAAGTAATCAAATCCCCGAATCAGGTGCGTTGGAGCAGATAAAGAATTACAACATGCAGGATGGTGTTCCTCAAGGACCACGGTTGGGAACCACTGCTTTAGATGTCAACATGGTGGAAAGGCCTGTCCCTCAAACCTCCTCTGTCACATCAATCCTGTGCATATCCTCTTGAATCATCTCTGCAGTCTTCTTTTCCTCCACTCTCTCCTTCACCTCACTTTGGGACATTTTCATCTGCGTATCTGTAGTCAGGTCGCCATGGCAACAGATCCAGGAGGAATACCCAGACATCCCTCTCCCCAGCTCCTTCCGGGGGATCCCAGTGTTCCCAGGCCAGGGAGGACATATAATCCCTTTGGTGAGTTCTGGATTAGCCCTGAAGTCTCCTCCCAGTGGGACGTGCCTGGAAAACCTCCAGAGAGAGGAGTCCAGGAGGCGTCCTCCTTAGTGAGACAGCTGAGGTGATGAGTCTACTCTAAACTCCCCCAGATGATGGAGCTCCTCACCGTCTCTAGGGCTTAACCCAGTAACCCTACAGAAGCAGCTCACTTCAGCAGCTTGCTTCCTCCTCTGCAGAACTGCCACCATACCGTGATGGAGGAGTTCCAGTACTCCCATGATCCCGTGGGATAATTTATCTTGGGCATTAGCTCCTGGTAAGACCACCGATGGCAAACTGGCCTCTGTTGAGGACTGATTTGAAGCTCGTTGTGAATTAAGATCCTGACGTGTTGATCTCCTGGCTCACAGTTAAAACTCAGCTGCCTTCAATGGTTCTTCTCCATTTAGCTTTACTGTCAGACCTGTCTCCCTCTTACTCACATATATGAACTTTGTTTTGTTTTACTATCTTTCATTTGTCTTCAGAGCAAACCTCCACCTCTCCAGGCTCTCTTCCACCTGCTCTCTACCTTCATTGCAGATCGCAACATCGTCTGCATACAGTAGAAGTCACATAATCTATTAACAATAGACTAGAGCGTGTAATGCTATAAACAAGCTAGAAGTTCTTATTCTTCAGGATACCTTTTGGATATCTGTGATGTCCATCAGTTTGATCACTTTGTTCTTCTTGGAGGAGCCAGATCTGGAGCTGGAGCTCTCAAAGCAAAGGTAACTGACAGAGAAAGAAATGAGCGACATTCAAACATCGGTTATCTTTCTCCTCCTACAGCTCTGAGGATCAAACGTACGCCTCACGAGAGTTTTCACATCCACGTTTCATCACGTCACAACCACAAACTTCAAAAGTTTTTTGCTGGGATGTTTATGGGAGCAACACAAAGTAGTGGATAATTGTGAAGTGGAAGGAAAATAATGAATGGTTTTTAAAAAGTGAGGTTTGTTACGAAACATTAGGGTTCAAACAGCACCATGAAGGGATGCACGATATTATTGACATGGTATTGGTCAATATTAGCAATAAAATTCAATGTTGGACGTTGGCTACTCTCCGATATAAAAGATACTGTTTTTGTATGACAACCCAGTGACCAGGAGATTTGAGTTGATCATTAAGATTGTATAACCATGTATTGGGCTTCTGTTTTAAGTACATTTTTATTTTAAGAAACTGTCAAGTTTATCTGTTAATGCACTACTACTTATGCACTTTTCACTTGTCGATTGT
>JARVGS010000814.1:5309102-5321424 GCA_031762315.1 Hypsolebias antenori | reverse complement strand
CATTTGGTAGCAGGTCAAACTGACAAAGACCATGCAGAATAATGTAGTATTTTAATTCCACAGCAGAGAAAACTATGCAGTCTCTATAAGTAGGTCTAGGGAAAAAAATATCTGTATTGGTATCAGTTATCAACCAAATAAGTTTTAACATATTGGCATATCAGTCAAAAATCCAATATCGTGCATCACTAATGAAGACCAAGGAACACAGTGGATTGGTCAGGGATAAACATTAACCCAAGCTTACTTTGATGTTTGTGGCTGTAACGTGACAAAGTGCTCGTCTATTCTTCTGAGCGCTTACTTTTCTGTGACGTACAGAACTCCGTTCCTGATGTAGTCTGTGGGCATCTTCCGGTCTCTGTTAATCAGACAGCACCTCCAGCCGTTCTCACACACTGACAAGAAACAGAACCACAAACTTCAGCGTCAACGATGAGTGCGCTGAACGCAGATTTGTATTTTCAGAGTCGCAGTGTCCCTCCTCACCCGCCAGAGGGCGCTCTGACTCCGGCAGGTTGAAGATCTCATGGAAGACTCCCTTCTTGGCGCTGTGAGAGCGACCAGTCTCCTCCTCTCTGCTCACACCAGAGGGGATGTTGGCGAGGCTGCTCCGTGACACCACCGGCTGAACCTGGGGCAGATGGGATGGAAAAGAAACAGGAAGGGGGGAAAAAAAAAACATACAAGACACCAAAAAGCAAAAAAGTCAACAGAGAAGAAATAAGGGGACAAAGAGAGAGAGAGGGAGAAACGGGTCACATCTCTTTAAGAAGCTCCTTTTATCTCCAGCTGGTAAAACCTTAAACAGCTCCGACATCACAACATGGTTCAAAGCATCATTCACTCAGCATCCGTAACAGAAAGAAGACAAACCCCCATCAAATATAGTTTGTGTACAATTAAAATGTATATTTTTAAATGAATCCACTTGTTTACATTCTTGGATACATTAACTTAAAACATAAGGTTAATTCTACATAAAAACTAATTTTACAGCAATCAACTAAAGAATAAAGAACTAAAAGCGACAACACTTCAGGGTTTATTAGTGTTTGCAAAAAGGAACGGGGTGGGGGGGGATGAGCTAATGAGGAATGCAATTAACTTCTCAGTAAACAGACTAAATCAGGGGATCACAAATGTCTCCAGTGATTGTAAGATTAAATCTCAGACACAAGCAGTACTGCAAGAAGCAAACATCCACCATCTATTATACAGCAATCTATAGCAGTGGCTTGCACAAGCAAAGACCTTGTAGAACCGCTGACCTTGATTTGTGACCTTGACCTTAGAGCCGGGGTGACACGATTACACGACATGTTATCTAGCGGTGGTACAAATATGTTTTGTTAAATTATCTTGAGTGGATCAGAAGTTAGGGCGGCACGTGGCACAGTTAGAACTGTCGCCTCTCAGCGAGAAGATCGCCGGTTCAAATCCTGGCCGGGAGCCTTTCTGGGTGGAGTTTGCATGTTCTCTCCGTGCATGTGTGGGTTTTCTCTGGGTACTCCAGTTTCCTCCCACAGGCCATAAACATGCATGTTAGGCTGATTGGTGACTCTAAATTGTCTCTAGATGAGAGTGAGAGAGTGAATGTTTGTGTGTCTTCGTGTCCCTGTGATGGACTGGAGATGTCCAGGTGTCCCACCCCTCTCACACAGTGATGGCTGGACATGGACACCAGTGACCCCCCGCCACCCGAAAAGGAAGAAGCGAGTAAAGATGATGGATGGACCAGAAGTTATGGGTGGGACAAGGAAAGACATGATTGTAAAGTTGACCTTGATTTGTGACCTTGGGCTTGAAGGTGGGGTGATGAAAAGCAAACTCAACACTCTGCCTAGTGATGCATATGTGTATAAAGTTTTGTGAAATTTTCTGGAGCAGATCAGAAGTTAAGGGCAGACAGAGAAAGTCTGGAATATGGAGACTTTACAACACGTCCTTTCAACGGGCGTATAAAACGATAACGTTACCGTCACAATAACAAATGGGCAAATTTGCTGGGTGATTAATTGTCTCAGAAATCATTGTGATAAACGATAATATTGTTTGAAATTTGACAATAATTGGTAATTATTGCCAAATTTAACAAGAAATGTTGGTTAATTTTGTGTGTAGTACCTTTTTTGACCACCGGGTGGCAGTATAAGACAGTTCGAACAGAAGGATGGATAGTGAGGAAGCGAGCAGCGTGTCTCTTTACGAAAAATGAGAGGGAGGCCCCTTGACGTGACATGGGCTGTCTCTCCTTCCTTTTTTTCAGTTCTCCAAATGGCGGACGTTCAGAGTGGTTTGAGCTCTTTATCATAGCATTTGTCACACAAAGCTTTTAATTAAAAATATATAAAACCAGTAAAAAAGTTCTCAGTTACTTTTTGTACAGATAAATAACTTTTTAGACAAAGGCACGGGTTTCAACTGTGAATTTTGGAGCTTCGACAACAGTTTTTTTTCCCCCGAGGTCGGCCTTTTAGCTTAGCTTGTAGCTTAGCTTCTCGGCTTAGATGCGTTTAACGATCCCAAAAACACAATTTTGGGCGGTTAAAACGGATTTTAAAGAAAAAAGAGAAAGAGAGGGGTCAGTGAAGCGCACCGGAGTTGAGCCGTTTATCATCCAGTGTCTTGAGTAGAAAGACAGAGACACGAAGAAACGATTCATTCATTCAACCTAAAATAAACGATAAAGCCGATAAATGAAAAACGAGGTTGATAATTTTCATTTATCATGCGACTGATTTAATATTCGTCGCAACAGGCCTAAACTAAAGGTTACTATAACGTTAGAAATTCAACAAGCAATGGACATTTTTGATCTGTTAACTAAGAAACACATACACACACATGCTTAGAGGTGTGGGGCACCTGAAAGCAGAAGGGGACCCAAAGGGACACACATCAGAAGCACCTACCTTCTCAGTGCAGGAAAGCTGAGAGAGAAACGACAGAACACACCTGTGACACACACACACTCATGAAACGCACAAACAGACAGCCAGTGGCTCGGTGTGATGTTTTATAGAGAGGAGGGGTGACATTTTGATACCATATTGATTTCTTTGCTCTTCTATGTGAGGGGGGTAGTTTGAGGCGAGGGGTGGGTTTGACATGAAAGACCCCGTCACCTGAAGCTCAGTCTGACTAACAGTCTAGAGTTAGTCGTCGTTTTTTAAAGTGGGATTGTCGACTCCTTACCCGGCGTGACACAGTGGCGTTGGTCCTCTCTTTGAGCTGGGGGTCTGTGTGGAGGTTGTTCCACACGATGTAAGGCGTGTCGTACTTGTCCCGGAGCTTTGGGCAGCTCTTAAACAGGAAGTCTATGATGAAGAACTTGATACCAGCGTAAACGCCTACGAAGAGGAGGAAAAAGATGGAAATGATGTGAGAAGTTGTCACGATCACTTCCTCTTCTGAACTTGCAGAATGTGTTAATATTCAAGAAGTTAAGCCAGGTCCTCTGGACGGTTTATTTATTTGTTGAAACGTGTCGTCTTTCATCCGTCTGACGAGCCACAACAAACTCGGTCTTATAAACAGTCCCTTCACATAGTGGGTCACCCAGTTTGATGGTGGTAAGATTGTTTGTGGAGTCCGCCCTCTCCCCCGTCGACTGGCTAAAGTGGTTCAAACATCAAAGATCTGACTTAACTTTGTTGTTTTTTTTTTAACCTGGATTATTGAGCATGCACTTTGATGTTTTGACCTTGTCCATGACCTTTAAACACGAATAATTTTGTTTTATCTCCATTTTATCTGGCAGCTGAACTTTTTTTTTTTTTTTGTCTTTCCCCAGCCAGACACCAAATCTATAAATCTAAAACCAAACTATTAAGCCTACTCACATTGTGGGTTTTTTTATGTAGTTATTACAGTTTGTCCTTTTGTTTACAGTAAAAAATAAAAGACTGAACAGATGTAAACTTTGGGTCAACAGTTGTTTTTATGCCTCGAGCATCCTGCTGGAAAATCTGAGTCAACAATTATCCAGGGACACCTACCGGTAGTTTACAAGAAGAAGTAGCAGCTGATATGATCAGACAAGCAGCTAAAGAGCTGCAGCGGTGTTGACTGAACCAGGTCCACATACACTCAATGTCCCAAGGCTGCATGTAGCCAATGTTTGGATTAGAAACATTAAAGATTCTTACCGATCATGAAGCCCAGCAGCTTGTACGGCAGCACGCAGGAGGAGATGAACGCCACCCACAGGCAGATGTAAAGCTTCCTGGTGCTTTCAGGCTGCACCCACATGAACAGACTGCAACACAAACACAAGTCCTGCCTTTAAACGATGGACGCAGTGCTCTTAGGCGAAAAGTAAAGAAAACTTACTTTTTTATTTTCTCCAGTACGTCCGACATCTTCCCAAAGAGGTTCTGCAAAAAGAGTTAAAACAAAAGTTTTGTTTTTCCATGTTCGTTCTTGGATTTGAGCAGAGTTAAACTTTTTTTTATACCTGTGCTTTCTGTGCAACATCAAGTACGAGCTGAAACTTCTCAGATACAGTCAGGTCTTCTTTTGGAGGATCCTGTTTAAGACAAACAAAGTCAAACGTAAATGTAACATTACGAGCCCATTCTGGTCCAGGAAGTCTCGTTTTCATACCATGGGTTCAGAGACTTCAGGCACGATGCTCCACTGGATCCTCCAACCTCTGACAAAACAAAACAGGAAGATGAAGCTAGAGAAAATACATTTCCTGTCAAAATGCAGAGTGCATTGCTGAAAGCTGCTGAAAAGGTTTCATCTCTAAACTGTTCAAGTTAAGTCTGAGCAGCTATTTGCTGAAAACAGGAAAATAAAGGCAGAAAGCTGAAGGGAAAAAAATAAATAAATAAACAGCCAAAATGTGTAGAGAAAGCAGGAAAAAAATTTTTAAAGTAATGCATTGAAATAGGCAGAGAACGGCTGAATAGTTCACAAAAAAAACTGAAATAAGCAACAACAAAAAGTAGCTGTAAAAGTAAATTAGCAGAAAGATTGAAAGGAGCATAAACAGTTGAACATATTTGAAAGAATCACAAAAAGGTTGATATTAGCAAAAAAAAAAAAAAGTATAAAAATGCTGACATTAGCTAAAATATACCTAAAATGTAGCTGAAATTAGAACAAAGGAGCTGAAAATGTAAAATAAAAAGTTGAAATTATATGAAAATCAAAAAGTGAAACTTGACAAAATAAATAAAACAGCAGAAAAGAGCTAAAATTAGATGAAAATACCAAAAAATGTAGCTGAAATTAGCAGAAAGAAAGCTGAAATTAGCAAAAAAGAGGTGAAAGATAATAAATAAAAAAGTTGAAATTATTTGAAAATCAGAAAAAGTGAAGATTAGTAAAAAATACATAAATATATAAACAAAAGCAGTAAAGAGCTAAAAATTAGCTGAAAAATACCTCAAATGTAGCTGAAGAAAAAAGCTAAAACTAGCAAAAAAGGTTAAAAATAATATTTAAAAAAAGTGAATTTATTTGAAAATCATAAATAGTGAAAATTAGAAACAATACAAACAGCAGAAAAGAGCTAAAATTTGCTAACAAATACCTAAAATGTAGCAGAAATTAGAAGAAGAAAAAAACAGAGCTGAAAAAATAAAATAAAAAAAGTTGAAATTTGAAAATCAGAAAAAGTGAAAATTAGCAAACATACATAAATACATAAAATAGCAGAAATGAGCTAAAATTAGCTGAAAAAAAACTCAAGTGTAGCTGAAATGAGCAGAAAAATGCTAAAGTTATTAGCAAAAAAGGAGGTAAAAATAATATTTAAAAAAGCTGAATTTATTTGAAAATCATAAATACCGGTAGTGAATATTAGAAAAAAATACAAACAGCAGAAAAGAGCTCAAATTAGCTGAAAAATACCTATAGTGTATCTGAAATTTGCAGAAAAATACTGAAATGGACAAAAAAGAGGTGAAAAGATACATTTTAAAAAAGTTGAAATTATATGAAAATCATAAAAAGTGAATATTTGTACAAATACCTAAACAGCAGAAAAGAGCAAAAATTAGTTGAAAAATATCTAAAATGTAGCTGAGACAGCAGAAAAATGTTATTTTAGCAGAAAGCAGCTGAAAGGAGAAGATAAAAAGCTTAAGAAACTGAAAAGAGCAGATAGGAGCTGAAGGAAGCTGAAATGAGATGAAATGAAGCTGAAAGAAGCTGAACCAGAAGAAAAGCTGAATTGAGCAGTAAAGGTTATAAACAGCACAAAGGCTCTGAAGGATGCAGAGAGCTCCATTTATGTCCAGTGAGGATAAACATGGCTGGAGAAGCTCAATATTCCAAAAAGTTAAAATTGCACAAATACCGAACATGAAAGCAGGAAAGTCCTGACTGAGCTGAACTTTTCAATACATGAATCGTTGACACAGCACAAACACAAATTACGTGCAGAACAAAAGAAGAAAAATGGATCTCAATGGTGTGAATAGAAACATTCACACCATTAACCAACAAAACATGGACATAATGAAAGCCAGCTCGGTAGATTCTGATCTTAGACATGAACTAAATGAGACGTTTTCTTACCTGGCGATGAGGTAATTTAAAGACAAGCGCAGAATGGCCAGGAAGAGGAACATGGGAACGGCCCAACCATGCCACGCAGCATTCATGTAGATCTACAGTCAGAGGGAAACGTGTGGTTTATTGATCACTTTCAGCAGCTTTACAGGATCAGCATCAATAATGGTCAGGACAGAAGCAGTTGTTGATGGAGAATCCTTTATTAATGTAAGACAACTTCTGATTTCTGACACACAGCACTCAAATGCATATCGCCCATCAGCGAACAGACAAAAGAACACGTATTTCTGCCCTAATTAGTAAGCCTGTCACGATAACTAATTTTGCCTGGTGATTAATTGTCTCAGAAATTATTACGATAAACGATAATATTGGTTGAAATTTGACAGTAATTAGTAAGTATTGTCAAATATTTATTAAGAATAATTAAACATAGTCAAATTTAAGAATAAATGTTTGTTAATTTTTGTGTGTAGTATCTTTTTTGTCCACCAGATGGCAGTATAAGACTGTCTGAACGGAAAGATGGATAGTGAGGGAGCGAGCAGCATGTCTCTTTAAGAAAAATGGGAGGGAGGCCCCTTGACGTGACATGAGCGGTCTCGCTCCTGTTTTTCCGGTTCTCAAAATGGCCGACGCTCTGTGTGGTTTGAGCTCTTTAGTATAGCATGTCACACAAAGCTTTTAATAAATTTTTTTATTTTTTTTTATTTTTAATCAGTAAACAAGTTCTCAGCTTCGTTTTGCAGAGAAAAACAACTTTTTACACAAAGCACGGGTCTCAACTGTGAATTTTGGAGCTTAGACAAGACAGTTTTTTTTCGCGAGGTCGGCCTGTTAGCTTAGCTCGTAGCTTAGCTTCTCAGCTTAGCTGCTTTTAATTATCCAAAAACGCGATTTTGGACTGTTAAAACAGATTTCAAAGAGAAAATAGGGAGGGAGGGATCAGTGAAGAGCATCAGAGTTGAGACTTTTGTCATCCAGTGTCTTCAGTAGAAAGAGAGACATGAAGAAATGATAAAACCGATAAATATAAATGAGGTCGATAATTTTCATTTATCATGCGATTACTTGATTTATCGTTTATCGCGACAGGCCTACTAATTAGTATCGATGTCCATTTCTCTGTAGTCTAACCCTGCAGAACTCCAACCAAAACACAGTTCACAATTACTCCTAACCCAAAAATAACAGTCAGCTGCATTAGGACCAGATTTTGGGCCTGCGGTTTACCAGAAAAAGTCCTAAAAGGGCAACAAACACCACACACAAACAAATTACTGCCTGTCTTTCATGGCGGCAGCTGATTTATTCCAAGTCAGACATGAGCATTATTGGAGTTTCCATTCTGGTGTGGTTGGGTCATGACTCAACTGACTGAACTGGATCTCGTATACCGTATTATCCACCGTCGCACCACCATTTAAGTCGCATCAGTCCATATTTGTCTAATCAAGTGGAAAAATCCATAAATATGTCGCTTAGCCGTACATGTTGCTTATGCGTCCCTGCTGACAACCTGGAAATGTGGGCCGAACCCGGAAATGTGGACCGGTGGTGTGCCAAAAACCGATGGGCCACCAAATGGCGGCCGCGGGAGCGTGCACGTGAGGACTTTAACACAAATTTAACAAGATTAACACTTAAAAACAATTATTTGTTTGCTTGAAGTTATGTTAAAGTATGTATCAGTCTAACATTTGCTAATGTACTTTAATGGGTGCTTCATGAACGCGCAGAGGAAGAGAAAAGTGAGGAGCGCGGCTCATTTCTCCAAAAATTAACAAGAACTGCACCTAAGCAATTATTTTTTTGCTCAAAATTATAGCAAAGGTGTGTCTCAGTCTAACATTTGCTTAATAAATGCACTTTAATGGGCAAATTAGCTGCATTTCGCCGGGGAGGTGCAGCTGGATTGACGGCTGGGCCAAACAGCAAGCAGAACCAAGGCGGGGAGTATGGCAGGCCGACTGAGTCATGAAACTCTGATGAAGATGCGCAGTCATCCAGGACAGGATGAATTCAAAAAAGTTCAAGGGAAAATAAACAGTAAATTATAAAGTATAATAAATAAAGTCCAGTTGTTTTTGTCTTGAACTTTTTTGAAATTGTCATTGTAGCCAAGTTTATCTATTACAACAGCCAACAGCATGCCATACACCTATTACTCCTCTGCTGACATCAAGTGGCTGAAAGTGGTACTGCTAAAATAAATTTCAGTCAGAATGAATGAAAATAGTCATATCACAGACAAAAAAATGGTTTATAAATATGGGAAGAAAAAAAATTTGTCGCTTCGGCCTATAAGTCGCAGGGCATATAAATTATGCAAAAAACTGTGACTTATACAAAGAAAAATACGGTAATCACCGGCTGTGGTCATTAATGAAGATTCAATTAGACCTTAAGGGTTGTTGGAGTGTTGACATCTTTCAGTAATTCCTGTTCATACACGCATCAAAATAAATATCATGCATTTCTCACATTTTCTTTGGCTTTTTTAGATTTTTTTATTTATTTAAGTTGACTAGTATAAGAATGCAGAGTGTGAAGAAGAGCGTGAACTCACGATGAAGGCAATAGCTGAGGTGTAGACGGAGTGCCAGTTGGATAAGGCTGAGAGGTTCCGTAAAAAGTTGGTGACGGGCCTGGCTCCTCGCTCTGGAACGATATTTTTAAATTCATGTAAACTGTGGATCAAGCACAACGTTGTGTATTTTATAGAGACTATCGCTGCGCTCCTACTCACTGAGTCGTCTCATGTTTTCTGTCAACCTGAGAGGAAAACACAAAATAAAAGAAGGTGAAGAAAAGAAAAATGCAGATTTGCGTGTGGGAGGAAGAGGAGGTGTCGTTACGGCCTTCGTAAATCAGCCGTGACTCACGCTTCTTTAGAGGAGGTGAAAAGCAAGGAGCAGCTTTAAAAGATCCTCATGCACATTTTAAATAATCAATTGTTGAACAGATTGCGCAACTTCCTGAACACACGTGCTCCGCGTCCTGTACGAGATCCTGTACTCGCTCACCTTTTAGCGCTTAGCGGCTCCTCGGCCTCCACGGTGCTCTCCTCCGGCTGGAAGCGGAAGTCTTCGATGTAAACCCCGAAGCGCTCGTACAGCCACTTCTGCAGCCGAGAACTCCACACCTCCTTCTGCTGCTTCTCTGCTGAACACAGCAAACAGACCAAAATCAGCAAAGTCAGAACTAAAGCTGGTTGACGTCTTTTAGCGTGGCTGTTACAGACAATCATTTCCACTCAGAGCCCTTCCACAATACTGCATTGACTGACAATACTGCAGCTTCGGTTCAAGTAAAAATAAAATAGTAAACTGCTCAGAAGACAAAACAAGTTGCTGCTGCTAAAATGTACAAATAAAAAAAAAAGCTTATCCACATTTTCAGCAAAATAATGCAACATCTGTTTATATGGCTATTTCCTGATGCGTCTAAATACAATCCAACTTTATTTATAAAGCACTGTGAAAACAACACTGTTGGCCAAAGTGCAGTACACCAACACATACAAGCATAAAAACCATACAATCCAATAATATTTTTTTTTATTTATTTATAAAATTTGTTCATTTAAAAATACAATACAAAACTATCCCATAAACAATAACATACAAAATATAAAAAATGAAAGGTAGCAAAAAGAAGAAAAAAATCTTATTATATCTGCCCCTTTTTTCAAACAAAGAGTTCAAACAATAATAATCTTCAAGTAACAGAACAAAATGAATAACTATTTTTTAACTCTAATACAATACACATTAAACTACTTCATTTATTTTTAATAAAGTCCAATGTTAAGCTGAATGCTAAATAAACTGCAATAAAAATCAGAAATTTGACAAACTTGACTAGTAGTTTCAATATGCAGGATTGTACAAAAGTTTTAAACTGCTAATTAAAAAAAAAAAAAAACATTTTTAATATATGTTTTGCAAATCAGAGTAAACATGTTCCAACGCATCAGAAGTATCATATCTTTATCTCAAATGGCTCTTTCATGGATGTCACCGTTGTTGACCTATATTCAGCCACTTCGGCTGTTGTAGTAGCTAAACAACTTATGGTAGATGGCAGCCATTTACTGTATTTTCCAGCATATAAGTCGCACCAGTCTAAAAAAAAAAATAACGAAGAGGAAAAAACATATACGTCACTTTGGCGTATAAGTTGCATTTATTATGCGTCACCGCTGACCTGTCACATTTATTTTACGGTCAAAACAGCTTCATTTGCCTGGGCGGCGCGGCACCATCCATCCATCCATCCGAGCCTCTAGCTCTCCAGCGTTCCTCTGCCTGCACCAGCTCAGTGAAGCGAGCGGGCATGGGAGGACTCGCTGTTGCAGTTCTTCAAAATTTAAAGCATCAATCAAAAATTGTTATGAATATGAAAAAAGTATAAGTTGCTTCAGCATACAAGTCGCAGGACTGACAAATCTATGCAAAAAACTACGACTTATATGACAAAAAATACGGTACATAATCGGCCTACAAATTTCTAATGTAAGGACATGTTAACTATTGGTAGGCGAAAACTGTGCAGACTGTTTCTTTAATTTTTTTACTATTTTTGACTGGTCTACATGACTTTATAGCTTTAAAGCAGTCTCAATCAATTCTCATTTTTTAGAAGGTCTCAAGTTTTTATTTTTCAGTCATATTGCACCTGTTCCCGACATCCTAATGTGAGTCTTAAAAAATAAAGATGCAAAAAACCAATACATAGAGCAGATGAACAGCAACCCAAAATTTTAATAAAAAAAAATTCAGGAAAGTCTGGAGAGATGCATCTTCTTCCTTTTGTTGACCGGCTGAAATTTTCAGAAACTTCTTAAAAGCTAAATTCCTTTTTTCACCTGTTTTGTCTTCATTTCTTGTAAATTCAGTAAAACATCTTAAACTGAGTAAGCGTGTTACCTGTTGACACAAAAACTGTTTCGTCCCTCTTGATGAGGAGATTTGTTTGTGTCTGAATGAATCACCCGTCAAGAGTTGAGGTTTAAACTATTTCCCTGAATATGATCAGGGGCTGGACTGAAACTGGCTAAAGGACATTTTTGAAAGGCCTGAATTTAATGTATTGATTTGCTTATTGATAAAAACTATTAGGAGTGATTTACCTTTAGTGCAGTACTTTTAATGTTAAAAAAAAGGTAAAAAAAAACAAAAAAAAAACAAGTTAAAGAGATACACACACACGAAAAAAAGATTAAAATATACCACACATAATAAAGAATACTTGTGCGTTTCAGTCCTGATCAGTCTCTCTTCTCTTAATATAAACACGGTTTCTTATGATCATTTAGCGAAATAGGGTTTCTTCTCTCTTCAAGGCCAGACTCTAAACTCATCTGTTCAGGATTGTTTATTAATAATTTGCATAATTTTCTTCTTCTGCTACTATACTTTTGATATTTTGATTACTTTGATGCTTAGTGCTTTTTACATGTATTTGTTGCTTGTACCATCTGTTCAGTGTCCTCGAGTGTCAAAAAGGTGCCTATAATTTTATATATATTTTTTTTTTGGTTCAACACAAGTAAAAAAATATAAAAAAAAACCTTCAAACACCCAAAATAAATCCTGGAAACCCACTCCCACACACGCCTCCAGAGTAAGCTTTAGCTCGGACACGTCTGCCCTACATGAAGTGATCTACAATCGTAACCCATTTTCTAAATTAGCGCTGGCTCTGCTCTTACCTCACCTTTTCTTTCACTAAAACACACACACACACACACACACACACACACACACACACACACACACACACACAC
>JARVGS010000814.1:5281191-5301073 GCA_031762315.1 Hypsolebias antenori | reverse complement strand
GGAGCAGAGAAACAATCAAAGCATGCAGCATGGCGTTCCTCAAGGACCAGGGTTGGGAACAACTGCATTATCATTAATCAGTAAATGTATTTTTTAAATGCCCTTTTTATTAACTTTTCTGCATTTTATATCATAAACAAAAAAAGGTAAAATAAATAAAACATTATATATATATATGAAATAATATAAACACACATAAAGCCATATCACTGTGTGCTGAGTTCAGTGATCTGACCAGCTGTACCTTTAAAATGACCGTTCGTTATAATTAACTCAGCCTTACAAGCCAAAGTCAGTTTGACACTTCCCAGTTTAAGAAAACACAGCACTACTCTAATCCAGTTTAGATGTGTAGGTGGAGCTGCAGATGTCCAGTTTAGCCTCCAGGCCAGCAGTAAAGCCATTTTAGCAGGAGACACAACAGGTGGCGTAGGCCATACTCTGAATAAGACCGTTGCTGGATGGGTTTTAATGAAATTTTCAAGTAATCATCACTGGATGTATCTCTATAAACCGATAACATCAAGTTGGTCACACAGACGATCACACTTGGCAAACTCAGAAATGGCTTTGTCAATTTTACAGATATTGGGCTAAACTTTGATGTGGAAACAGTTCAGAGTAACAACACATGCTCCGAGTGCTGGCAGTTAGCTTGATCTTAGTTTACATCTCCCATGAAAAGCAGCAAAAGATACATGTTCCTTCAAGGAATGCTAGGCCTTTATGACTTAGTGTTTTATTTCTTGTTAACACGATGATACCAGCAATCACTTTTCAGCTTTATTAGATTCCTGGGGCTCATCTTTAAGTCTTCTTGTGGGATCTTGACACTAACTTTGGAAACGACAGATATAGAGTAAACAAGACGCCGGTCAAAAGTCAACACGCTGTAAGCAGCTTAATGTTTGTCAGGCTGCCCCCGAGCCACAAGATCCACAAACAAACCAATTAGATAAAGCAGCGGTCGCAATGCATCGTAGGTAGTGTAGGCAGAGCATATAGTACATGTTATGCAAATAATTAAGCTGAACAGCAAGATTTAAAGCCAAAGCTTTATTTAGAAGACTTAATGGTTAATGCCTTCTGTCTGTGTCATACAGCAGAAATAAAAGGCCATTCTGTTGTGCAACAAGGCCTTTTACTCTTAAATAAATCCCTGCATTAAGGCAGCTAAAGACTACAAACGCTACACTTACAACTTCAGAGGATGTATGTAAAATGATGCCTAAAAGATAGTAAATGTTTAAATTATTTAGTTTGTGTTTTTCTTTTCTCTCCTAACACCAGACTTTAGCAGATAGAAATAGGGCAGCTAGCGTTCAGTACAACACAGAATGACACAATCTGTGTCAAAGACCGATCGAGTACAGTCATAACTCTGTTCCGGAGAGGCCCTCTCCATCGGAAACCATATTAATAAATCTGTCAATACGTCTGTTCTGCTTCTAAAATTGGATTGCTGTCTGCTTTTTAAAATGTTCATCATGAGGCCACTTATCACAGAGTATCTTTGACCAATGGCAGGGCTTGAACTAGACCAGGGGTCCCTGAAAGGGCCTAATTCAAAATCTATCAGAGGGCTGTGGGCCAAATGCAATAATATATGAAATGCAAATATTTATTTAAGTAAAGTCCATTTAGTTATTATGCAGTTATTTATCCTTCCATTCTGTATAAAGAACATTATAGAACAGGCTGCGTTTGTGATGGTGGTGGTGGTAGGGGCAGGGGGGTCCTTCCCCCAAAGAATTTTGAATAAAGTGGATGCCATTACAGTAGATTAACATGAAACAAAAAATGTAAACTCTTATTGAAATCTCTGACCGCAAGCATTCATGCAACACCGCTGCAGCTCTGCAGGTAAGGGACGTTCACTTCAGGACAAATCGAGGTCGCTGACTGGTCAGGTGCTGATGTGCCTACTGGATTGATTGACAGGTGGTGTGACTCGTGAAAAGAAAAAAAAAAGAAGAGATTTTACTGACCCGTTTGAGACCGTTGTCATTTATTCCATATTTATTCAACATTTATTCAATATTTTGGTGAATCTAAGGTTTGAGAACGGTTTCCTTACAAAATCCTAATGATGGTTTCTTCATTTTTCAGAGATGCTGAGTTAAAATTTAGGGGTGCTCTAGAAGGGTGTGTGATGGGCACCTACATGATGTTCAGCTTTGTCAAAGGAAATGTTATTCAGCAGTAAGAAACTGCCGAGAGACAGTATGAAGTCTGTCAAAATAAAATATAAATTATTAAAAATTTTAAAATGCATGCACAAATTAGTCACTCCAGCTGTGTAGTGTCAATGGGCCAACTTTCCATCTAACATTAAACTTGGAATGACTGATTGTAAATACATTGATTCTTCTAAGAGAATTTAATATAGTAATGAGGACAGCTTGGCGGGCCAACTTTGGCCCGCGGGCCCCACTTTGGGCACCCCTGGACTAAACTATCTGCAATATGAAAGGACCAGCTAAATGTCAAGGCAGGAAATGTCACTTCTAATAACTAAATGGTAAATGGGCTGTACTTCTAGAACACCTGCCTTTGTAATCAAGATACTCAAATCGACACAACTTGGTAAGACTTTAACTTCAATGTGTTGAAGATGAGAAATATTCTGCAGCATGACATTTAAAATAATTAAAAATTACTTTCCAGTTATAAAATTAAGGTTTGCAACAGTCAACATTTTGCTCAAAACATCCTGATATTGACGCTGACCAACTTACTAAGGTTGAGGTTACTTTTATGGCTTTTGATCCTATCGACCGCTCCGCTGAACAGCAGCTCGAAGCTATCGAAGGTGCAGTCCTCCATCTTGCACGTGCCAATACGTCTCTGCGATCGTCCCGTTCCCGGGGTATCGCTGCAGGAACGGGACGGCAAGGTGGCTGCCTTGGTTCTCTCTTGAAATCGAGCCACGGCTTCAAGTCGTTCTGTTCCGTCTGCCGCAAAAAACTATTTAAAACGTGTTCACACCTAAAGCTACAGTCCTGTATTCCATGAATACAGAAGCGCCAGCGGCTGCAGGGCAGGTTCATGCAGGCAAATTAATCGCCAGCAACACAAGCTATTGTGACAGTTCATGCCGTGTGATGGTTGGTGGTTAGAGCTGGTGGAAAGAGGAGGGCAGCGGAGGTAGAGAGAGGTGGGGCTTTGCTGGACGTCCAGCATACTAAACTGGAATTTGAGATTTCTACACTAAAAACTACACCTATTCATGTTTCAGAGCAGCTTGACATGAACTCACAACAAATAAATCATATTTTGTTTGTTTCTGGTTTGTAAAGATCCAGATAAAGAATTAGAATCAGCGTCACGTTATGCAGCAAGCTGCTTTCGTTGGAGTATGCTAGGATTTTTAAGACCTGAAAGGAAAAGTACAGCACAAGTTTCTCTGTCCAGGCCGGAGACAATAGCTCCTTTCATTAATGAACGGCGGGGTGGGGGTGCAGGGTCGGAGCCACGTAGGGAGAAAATCAGCTGCTTCACATTGGCCTCTCATTGTTTGAAACTACAACAGCGTTTGCCAAAAACACGAGCCGACTTAAGTTTTGGGACTCGAGCCGATCTGCAGATCAAGGCACCGACCAATCGAAGGCAACGTCAGGATAAAGAGGAGGGTGGAGCGAAGAACAAGGCCACCAACAAGAAGTTATCCTCGACTTTTGACACTGGAGGCCATCTCATGTTCAATTTTGAGACAACATCCCATCACACTTGGAAAATATAATACAGATAAATGCAATTCTCCAGAAAAATGGAGGAGCAAAAACAGAAAAATGGAACAAATACAAAGTAAAATTAATGACCAAATGCCTCAAGATGATGGGGCTTTTCCCACCACAGTGTACCGATCAAACACTACAGTTCAATCAGGCTCCGACACAAACATTATGTTCAGGCAGTTGCTCTAATGATTTAATCAGCAGGGGCTACAAAGTCCGATCAGACAAGCTATGTTTATTTCTTTAAAACGAGGCTGTGCTGTTATTGAGGAAAGTCCATCACACTTACTCATAACACTACGCAGATTATTTTATTTACAGTCCTGTGCAGACGTCCTGAGTGGATTCTGTAATAGATGTGGCAAATTGACACCAAAATGGTAATTTGAGAAATGGCATTTCCTACAAAAAGGCGATGTGAATGCTTATTGCAGAAGAACTTGCTGTAAAACAGCTGAAATTAGCTATAAAATAAACATGCTGAATTGTGGTTGAAGTGAAAGAACAAGCCTTAATTAGCAGAACAAAGTGGATCACACAGCTTTTAATATTTTTTTTTTAAATCAGTAAACAAGTCCTCAGCTTCTTTTGCAGAGAAAAAACTTTTTACACGAAGGCACAAGTTTTAACCATGAGTTTTGGACCTTCAACAAGACGGCGGTTCTTTTCCCACGAGGTTGACCTGTTAGCTTAGCTCGTAGCTTAGCTTCTCAGCTTAGCAGTAGAAAGAGAGAGACGATAAAGCTGATAAATGAAAATGAGGTCAACAATTTTCATTTATCATGCAAATAATTGATTTATTACTGCGACAGGCCTAGTCGCCGGTTCAACTCCCCGTACCGACAACGTCAAAATGTGGGTGGGACAGGTGAATCACCCACACCTGCCTCCACCCTCATTTGCCCCACTCTGGAAGGCTCTTAACCCCCCAGCTGCTCCCCGGGCACCCTGGATGGCAGCCCCCTGCTTCACATGTGTCCTCACATGTGCAATAGGAAAAATGCAGAGAATTAATTTCCCCATTGGGGATTAACAGAGTACAATAAAATAAATAAATACATAAACTTTGCCTAAAAGCAAATAACTCATTCATAAAACTAATGTATTTTTTACCTGTGCAACTTATTGAGTGTGATGTTTATAGTATTTTGTCCTATCAGTTGGTATTTCTGTTTTTTTGCATGTTTTATGAATTATGCGTTTATTTATTTTACCTGCCTTAAGACAACTGATCAAAATTAGCATTTGAGATAATTCCAGTACATTTATATTGCTGAAAAATACAAAAATATTGATTATTGTTCACAGTCAGCTTTAATAAATAAATGAACGGTTTATCTTTTTCTTTACAAACATGATTCTTAACATTTATTTATAGCTTTAAAGACTATTTTTGCCCTCCAGTTTCCTTATTGTTCTGACATACAATCATCAGGTACACAAACTCATCATGATCAGCATTTTAATTAGAATTATCCAGTTTGTGCTCAAACTAATAAATATTTTATAGTTTTGATTAAATCTACATTTTTCCTCCCACTCAGGCCTTATATACCTGGATGACCTAGATTCCACATTCCTTGGCTCCTGTTCAATCAAAATCTCTAACTTTGCCGTCGTCCCAGACATAAGGCTCTTACGTCCCACCGTCTCTGCTGACCTCCAGTTTAGGAGACAGACTCCTCAACAGGAAGTGATTAGCAGCAGAGTATGTGTGCCGTTTCTCTGTATGGATCTTTGTTGCTAAGAGTTTGTGTTCGAGGCTCAAACATAATAAATAATTCAAGTGAACATTACAATCCAGCGTTCAGTCAGGCAGGATACCATCTGCATGTTTCAAAAACAATCACAGCACCTGGACAAGATGGTGGTCTCCCATTAGCAATGAAAACCAAGAGTTTTAACGTAGTGGTGGATTTTATACTGAATATAATCCATAAATTATACATTAATACATTCAATGACTATTTCAGCAGTCAAGAAAATTTAATATCAGTCTTTTAGCTAACTGCATCTAATAGGAGAGTTAAGTTTTTCCCATGCTTTTCTAATGCATCACAGGTCACACCGCTTCCCCTTTCAGAAAACCCCGACAGTCCAGTGATGCATGCAACTCACTGGGCTGCAACTGCTGGGGACTCAAATTTAGGATTAAAAAAAAGGCTAACTGAGCTCAGTGGTCGTAAGGCCGTGAGTTTACAGCCAGTTTTTAAACAGCAAACAAGTTGCAAAACTATATTCTAATCTAGACTGCACACAGACATTACACATCTCTGCCAACATCATACTTTAATCTACTGGAATAGAGTTTCAAAATGAAGATGGACAGACTCAGATCAGTTGTTTTAATTTTATAAACGTGTTTTTTCCGACCTGGACGTTTGAAGCCTCGGATGACAGAGGGGAGAATCCGAATTAATAGAAACTTCACCAAGGATTTTGCAAAAAGCCATAACTTACTGCGTAATCATCAATGTTGCCGCAGATCATGCTGACAGAAAAAAAAACAAGTGAATAACAATTTTTGGCCTCAATTCTTTCTTTAAACGATATTGCAACGTTAAGAGGGAAGTACCGATTACTTCTGCAACATTTCTATCAACTACAACTACTAGTCGACAATGTTTTACTTCTCATTCAAGGAGCTTTTTCTTGCCCCGTCGACACGGAAATAAGAGTTTGAGGAGTGGGACGATCTTTAAATGCCAACATTGCATTCTCGTGTAAACAGCCTAAACAAACTTTTTTGAAAACGATGATGTCATAGACCCACCTCCTGTCTAATTTACAACCTGAAGTGGGACACATGTGCGCCAGGCACTAGTTTCTCAATTACAGCAAAAACTGATAAATACTGGATGAACAGACAGTCTGATGAACATAGTTTTAAATAAACTAGACCAAAAAAAAAAAACCAACCTTACTGACCTCAAAAATATAAAGCCTAAAAGGCTTCTGTTATTTTAAAAATATGTAATAATATATAAGATGGGATACTGGTACACTGTAGTTCTAAAAGTCTGGCACTTCTGTCTAATTTACACAGCTGTCCCTTTGGGCATGGTGCCTGAAATTAGGTATGATCTTACGTCAGTAATTTTCAACATATTCAAAGCTTTTCCTTGTGCAAGATCAAAAATGACTGTTGCAACCATGTGTTCTCCCTGTGCACACATAGGTTCACTTTGGGTACTTCAGTTTTCTTCTACACATCAAAAATATGCATGTCTGGTTATCTGGCAACTAAACAGTCCCTGTGTGTGAGTGATTGTATGTCTGTGTGTCCGTGGTGGACTTGAGACCTGCCCAGGGTGTATTCCGGCTGTCACGATAACAAATGTTGCTGGGCAATTAATTGTCTCAGAAATTATTGCAATAATATTTGAAATTTGAGAATAATTAGTAATTATTGTCAAATTTAAGAATAAATATTGGTTAATTTTATTTTGGATGTAGTACCCGTTTTAACCACCGAATGGCAGTGTAAGACTGTTTGAACCGAAGGATTGATAGTGAGGGAGCGAGCAACGCGTCTAAGAAAAATGGGAGGGAGGCCCCTTGACATGACATGGGCTGACCCTCCTTCCTTTATATCCGGTTCTCAAAATGGCGGACGTTCGGTGTGGTTTGAACTCTTTAGCATAGCATTTGTCACAAAAAGTTTTTAATTAACAATATCAGTAAACAAGTTCTCGGCTTCTTTTTGCAGAGAAAAACACTTTTTGCACAAAGGCACAAGTTTCAACTGTGAATTTTGGAGCTTCGACAAGATGGAGGTTTTTTTCACCGAGGTCGACCTGCTCGCTTATCTCGTAGCTTAGCTGCTTTTAACGATCCAAAAACTTGATTTTGGATCGTTTTGAATCCCTCAGATTTTTTCCATCTTCCCATTAGAGACAAAAACATCTTTATGCATTCATAAATCTGTTCTGTACCAACTGCTGGTGGAGTTTTATAAAGACATAGAAGGCATCAGAAATTAAAAAAAGACATAAAAGGACTGCCCTAATCTGATTCCATTAACTTTCACTCGTTCTTTTATTCTGTCTGTACATGTTCTTCTGCCTGGTGTAAAGTAGGGCAGCTGCTGGTACACCGGATCGATAGCCGGACTCCAGAGCTCAAAGCCAGTTCCCCCGTGCCGACCTTCAATACACGACCCAACACTGTTCTTTCCAGCATCCTGGATCTAATGGTGGTAAAACCAATAAACCTCAAATAGGTGAAAGCCTGTGGAGTGCAAGGTGCAATATGAGAACAAGGGATGATGGTGATGGAAGGCAACTGAGAAACAAAAGCTAATGCACTTGTTTCGTCACTTTGAAATATTCTCAGTTGTAAATAAGCAGAAATGTCAACACGTCGTGATCAAAAGGTGGGATAAGAAAAGATGTCAGGAGAAAAAGACGAGGGTGGAGTTGTAATAAGAATTCAAAACAAAGCCTTGAAATACAACAAGATGAGGTTATTTCCACTGGTACAGAACATCCGTCGTATCAGCAGTCAGGTCAGTTCAGCCCAGACAGAACAGAGCCGATCCATTACCCTGTTTTATACAGATTTATACGACAACCTCTGAACCATCACTGAGAACAGCACACGCACTGCAACGTACACTTCCACAGAAATTATTCAAACCATGACGATGTTGGATCTAACATACGTCAACAAAATTAGACGAGTCCTTTTTGTTTAGTGTGGGCAGAACAACAAAATGAAGGCAGCGAGACTGTGCAAACGAGTTAATAATTAACAGCAGAGAACATCATTAGTTGTTGCGGTGCTCAAAACAGGCACTCACTGTGATTTTTAACTTTTCTGACAGAACATTAAAACCCTTTAAACATGTTTCTGTTATCTTAAGTGGCAGAACAGCTCAGAAAATGTACCATTTATATAAGATTATGCAAAGTACATTTATTATAATGTTGCACATTTACTTTGGGGTAAGTGTGAAGAAATAAAAGACAAGCATTTGTTCTTCTATTTCGTTAGATAGATTTTTGCCAAACGATTTGATGCATTTATTTTACAGGATTACATTAAGGCTGATCTATTAAATAATAAACCAACAAAAGGGAAATATTTTTAATGAGCTGTGAAATCAAAAGAAAGAAAATAAGTGCTTTATATTGTCAGACATGCATAAACGTATACATTTTTAGACTACAGTATATGAATCAAACCATGTAACATAGATTTTGATATTTGGCAATATTAGAATTATTTTGCAGCTTAAACATGAAAAACAATTCCTGATATTGCTGATGGCTACAATTTAAAAATGTCCTTAAATATGTAAAAAAATTAAAAGGTGCACAAACAGACTTTCATTGTATTATTATTACTTAAAGGGTCAGTCAACCTCAATCCAGGGAATTGGATTGTGGAATGGTTTGGAAACTGAAGTAAAAAAAATGCAAAAACAAATATTACATTTAAGAAAATGATCAAAACTGGACTATTGCAAAAATAAATATCAATTACTGTTATGTACCGGTATGCTGCATTGTAGTTTGATAATTATGGTGAATTGTTCTTTTTTTGTTTCGTTACTTACAGATGATTGTTGTTTGATTTGATTGATTGTAAGAGGGGGCAGATAAGAATTTTTTTCTTCTGCTACCCTTCATTTTATTTTATATGTTGTATAAACTTAAGTTTTTAGTATTGTTTTGTGTTGTATTTTAAAATGAATAAATCTGGGAAAAAAAAAAAAGAAATTATACCTGGCTTTTAAAAGCCTTTATTTGTGTAAACGTCAGAGCCTCTATTTTAATAGATGATCCAATAATGTGAGCTCGAATAGTCCTCTTGGCTGAGAAACGAATGTGGTAAATAAGCCAACGAATGCATTTGTTTGATGACAGCATCATTTAAATGACTGTTAGATTGTTGTGGGGACTGCACGAGCATTAACACATTAAGAAGACATGGAAGAGAAGATTGCATGAATTAGCTGCAAAGTGGTGGACCAGTAACTGTCAAACCCACTGCATTTGGTCACAAATTAATTTTTTCCAGCATCGCACAAGTTAATTATTAAAACACTAAAGGAAACTGTCATTTTACCCAAACAGCATCTGTCGTGGAAACTCGTCTTGCGAAGGAAGGAAGCATTACTTGTGTTTGTTGCAGCGTGGGCCCCCAGTTTTATTTTAGGCATCAACCAGATAAATAGAAAATCCTCCCACATTCGGTGCAACCAGAGAGTGGAGGAAATTAAAAAGGCAAACCACATATTCAGATAAACAAATTGTACAAAACAAGCAGATGCTCTAGGTTTGAAACTGTCTTTTTCCTCACAATTCTTAAATTAGAACGGACAAACGCAGTTAGGTTCCATTAATGTTCCTTCAGTTGAACTACAATGCCCACAGTTTTATCTTTGCCAATATATTTTAGGTTGATGCTCACAGAAAACATACGATTAGATCAAACTTTTCCCAGCAGAAGTAAAGATGTTTGTTTAGAGCCATGAGGTTTCCATCTGGTTATCTGTTCTCAGAAGGCATCAAGGGGAGTCAACAAGACCTCAGTCCTGATAACAGACAGCTCCCTAAAGACCAACACCAAGTCGTAATCCATGTATGGGTCTTCTGTTTAGATATCTAGCTAATTCCTGGGGGCTCTATTGTATAAATCATTAAGGACACAACTTCCTGTCAGACACCGGAAGTAGCCGTAAGCATTGGACAACCATGGTAGAGCACGGACTGTGGTTCATTTTAAAGCAATTTGCATTCAGTTTAGCAGATAAAACACTGTTTTAGTTTTGTTTACAGTTATTTAACAACCATAAAGTTGACAAAAATAGCCTTGTTGCGTTCAGGTACATGTTGTGTTTGCGGCTGCATGAACCACCAGACCAAACTTAAATCAGTGGCTACAACAACGGTGCTTTGAACATCGACCCAAAACAAAAAGAGAGTTCCTGTGAAAAGAGGTATAGTTTCCATCTCCTACGTACAGATGAGGAATTAAGAAGAATATGGCTGAAACATCGGACCTTGAAGAGACCACCCAAAACACGGTATGTGAACTCATTTCACTTTGTTGACAAACAGCTGACAGTAAAACCTGATTCCTACTTTGTGGCTACCAGCTCCTTGCAGATGTTTGATGCTGTTTACCATGGAGCGCTATGGTTCATAACTGGTTTTAACTACCCTACCCATCACAGTTCTCTGTATTCATTGGTCAGTTGGTCATCATTATTTACATGTAGGCTCTCACACTGGTTCATTTTCATCTATAAATCATTCTTGGGCTACTGCATTTTTAAACCTCTTCCCACATGTCACGTCATCAGTGCAGTTACAACATGTGCGCTCAGGACATCATTACCTGCAGCATTCCCTTAGTGCAAACTGAACTTGGCAAAAAGGACTTCTCCTACTCTGCTCCTGCACCTGGAACACCTTGCAACAGGAACTGAAGATGTCCACCTTGACTTCTTTAAGGGGTTTCAAACATTTGATAATGTCAATAGAAAAATCAAAGCAAATATTTTCTTGTTTTTAGTACTTCACCTTGTTTTATGTCACCCTGATGCACTGTATTGTATATTACTCTTATTTTAACTGCATTTCTTTTATTGTCATTTATTGTTATTATTGTTTATGGTTCTTGTTGTCTGTACTTTATATGTTCTGTCTGGAACAGGTCCCTCTTGTAAACAAGTCCCCATGGTACAATGAGGCTAGCCTGTATAAATAATGGTTGAATGAATGAATGAATGAATGAATGAATGAATGAATGAATGAATGAATGAATGAATGAATGGCTGGACTACAATAAACCACTGGAGAAGAGACACTAGATCCTCAGAAGGCATTTTACGTGTTTTTTAAATTTTGTTAAGAATCATGTGCCCCCACACTTTTGAGGACTTGGGTTGAACAGTTTTCTCTGTGTCGGTTATTTGTAAAATTTTCTTAACTTCCTTTGAAAACTAAATAGTAGCTGAAACAGCAGAAAAGCTGAAACTAGCAAAAATTACTTGAAAGGAGCACAACAAGCAGAAATTACCACATAAAAGTTGAATTTAACTGAAAACTGCTGAAAATAGCTTAAAAATGCCTGAATATGTATAAATGAGCAAGAAACAACTGAAAAGTTGCTAAAAAAAACAGTAAGAAGCTGAAATTACAAGAAAGTGGAGAGAGTACATTTTTACTGAATTAGGGCATGAAAAAATTGAATTGAGTGCAAAAAAATGTGGAATTAGCTGAAAAAGCTCAATTTAGCATAACACAGCTTTAAAGTAGCTGAAATAGAAAAAGCTGAAACTTGCAGAAATAAGTTGAAAGAAGCATAATAAGCTGAAATTAGCAGGGAAAATGTTACAATAAGCACATAAATGTAATTAGCTAAAATAATCTGAAGGGAGCACAAAACAGCTGAAAACACTACTGAATTTGGCTGAAACTAAAAGAAGCTGAAGCAGAACAAAAAGTAAAAAGAGCAGTAAAAGGTTGTAAACAGAGCTAAAGATTTGAAGGATGTAAAATGAGCTCAATTAATTTTCCGTGAGAAATAAAATGGCAGAAAAGGATAAATATTTCAAAAAGCTAAAGCTGCACCAATGCCAAAAGTCACAGCAGGATTGTGCTAAAAGAGCTGAATATTTTTATATAAAAGTTGTTGAAATAGCTTAAAAACTGCGGGATGAGAAGCACGCGGAAAAAACGTACGGAAGATAAATGGATCAGAATAGTGTTCATGCTTCATAAACATTCACACAACGAGAGCTGAAAGCACAAAACTCCAGTAGGTGCTAAATGACTGATGTGCTTCAAAGTTCTCTGGATGATGCAATTGCTCTTCAGAGATGGGATGATAAAAACGGTTAATGAGAAAAGACAAGTTCAGAGGATGGACGGTCTCTTTTTTTTTTTTTTTTAAACAGTCACGGAGCTTTAAACTCGTGATGAATTTAAAAACAGCTACCTGACCAGTTGAATGATAATATATCACACTCTCAAATAACAGAGAATATCTACAGGAAAAAAAAGGAGCAGAGAAAGAACTGGAATGCAGGACATGAAATGTTGCCAGAAATTGGAACAAATGAGTGAAATTAAAGATGTGAAAGCAAGGGAAGGGCAACGAGGATGGAAAAGAAGTGACTGCTAGCATCCTGACGGTGCAACAATGAAGCTTCTAGCTCAGTCAGAGGCTTTGTGGGACAACATGGCCTCAGGTATAACCTTTCACACACACACACTTGTCCTGTAGCTCACTTCATCTATAAATTACACACACAGGAAATTAGAAGGAGTGTGTATGTGGGCGGGTACAGCTCACAGGGCATTACACACCTCCAGACCTTCAACTAAGAAACCAGTTAAAAAAAAAAAAAAAGACTAAGATAAACAATCTTTGCTCAAGAATCAGGTTTTCTCCATTTTGCACAAACATCAACCAGGTCTATCTTCAATAAAGTCTTCCAACAGCACAGCCCACCCTGAAGCTACACTCAGCTTTTAAAATGCGCTACAACAGTTCCGTTATTTTGTCAAGTCACCATTTGTGAGCGCAACAGACTCCTTGATGTAATGCAAAAGTAAAAAAAATAAATAAATACTCCTCTTAAATCCTGGTTTATATAATATATTGTTAAGCTTTTCCATTCTGTGGACTTTACAGATGAAGGGTCTGGTCATAGAGCTGGTGTTTGCCATCAGCTCAAGTCCTGAACGCAAACGTTACAGTCCAGAAAGTGAAACTAAAAATAGGCTGGCAACAACACAGGGATCTTATGCAAAGCTAACCTTACACTGGCCCCGTTTTAACCCACAGGCCTCGGCTGGTTGGACCAACACAGATCCAACTGGAACAACAATTAATACTCCTTAAACTTTATTTATGTCATTTTACATTTCAAAATAATTTATTTCCAAGTTTTAAAATCTTGATTATATCTGACTAGTGAAACTGCACAAGAAAACCTATGGACTTGATCCTTATGTGAAAGCACAGATGACAAATAAAGACTTATCTATGAATATATGGTGTCGGCCATCTTGAATTTTGACCCGGCAACCCAATTTTGGAAAGGGATCTTTTTGACTCCTAGGTCCACACATCAACATGAAAGTTGGTGCCTCACTTTTCATGTATCGCACTCACAACATTCAAAGATGGATGGACGGACAGAAGGGATTTTCAATTCCCCCTTTTCGCTCTGCGACAGAGGACAACAAGAGTTAGGCCATTTGAACACTTATTAAAATATCTTTCAATATTTTATACTAGGGATGTATGATATTACAGTATTGGTGTGGCATCGGTATCGGCTGATATTAGCGATAAAGTTAAATATCGGCCGTCCCATAAAAAACTCCCTGATATATAAGACTTGTTTTAATGTCATTTTTATTTTTAAGAAACTGTCAAGTATATCTATTAATGCACTACTACTTATGCACTTTTCACTTGTTGCTTGTGAAGTTTAGATTTGTGAAAATTTAGATTTGTGAAAATTTACTAATTTGAACTGTTTGAGTGTTGCCATTTAGTTAGAGAGTACCGGTAAATGTCATGAATAAATTTGACATTAAACATAATCCACGTTGAAGTGTTACATCATTTTCAGCTCTTTTTGACATCTGCATTTAATAAACAGGTCAAACTGACAAAGACCATGCAGAATAATGTAGTATTTTAATTCCACAGCAGATAAAGTTATTTAGTCTCTGTAAGTAGGTCTAGAAAAGAATAATATCAGAATTGGTATCAGCCAAATAAGTTTAAACATATCGGCATATCGGATATCGACCATAAATCCAATACTGTGCATCCCTATTTTACACGAAGCATGAAAGTTATTTTATACTTCTTCTCTTTTTTACATTTATTTTAGTTCAAATGTGGGGGGAGTGTTGGCACAGAGGCTAGAGGAGGCGACTATGATCGGAAGGTCACTGGTTCCATTCCCCAGATCGATTTCAAAATGTGGGCGGGAAAGGTGAAGCACCCACACCTGCCTTCACCCTCAACCCCCACCATCTGCTAGGCACGCTAGTCAGCAGCTCTCTGCTCCACACAGAGGGCTGTGGTAGCTTGGTTGTCTGTGGTTGTGTCAGGAGGGCCATCCGGAAACAGCCAAGTCTTCGTTTGAGTTAGCTCGCTGTAGCGAACACTGAGGAAGGAGCAGCTGAAAGAACGTTACGTATTCTTTATTTTACATAATACAACTGTTGTTAGATAAAATCAGGCGTTGGTAGTGATGAGCTGGAATTGCTAACCAGAGAAGCACTGAGCGAACGACACCAAAGTTTCCACCAAACTCAGAACAGGGCATGCGAAGTCATCAGTTTCAGCTTTTATTGTTAAGGATTTGCATCTACCTTTAGTCAATGAAAACCAGCTAAGTTGATCCTCTTCTGTCAAAAGGTAACACCCCAGATATTCACACACTCCACAACAAGACCAACAATGAAGTTGAGCCAACGCTGAAGCTACAAACAGCTGTAATGTGACAAACAAGCATTCATTGCCACAAACTCTTATTTTACTGTACTCCACGGTGTTATAAACCCAACCACAGCCGTACGGATCACAAACATCTTTTAAATCGCTGCAAATACCCAGAACACAGACATATCGTGCTCTGGGTCATTGGGAGTGTTGCTGTTTCAGTTAACATCTCTGATCTCTGCTCAACCATAATAATCTGATTATTAATCTGATTCTTCCAGGATGCTTCCCGTCTAATTTCAAGGTTGCCAGCGCACAGTAACCACAACAGGATGTCACGGTCCTAAACGGATTACACGGCCAGCCATGTTCGTTTGAACAGACGTGCTTATTTGTTGCCCTTCAGAAAGCAAAAGAGTAAAACTGAAGGAAAAATGAAACTAATCCTGCTCGAGTAACATTTTACTGACAGTGTGGACATTCATGAAGCGTTCACACAACTGTGATCTTAGTTTGCATAAATAAGTGACCTTTCCACAAACCATAAATCAAGATGTTCAGCTTCCAGGACAATCCTGCTATGACCTTTGGTATTGGTGAAACTTTAGCTTTTTGAAATATTTAGTCTTTTATGCCATTTTCTTCCTCATAGAAAATGAACTGAGCTCATTTTCCATCCTTCAAATCTTTAGATCTGTTTACAACCTTTGACTGCTCCTTTCACTTTCTGTTCTGCTTCAGCTTCTTTCAGCTTCCTTCTGCAAATTTAAACTTTTTTCAGCTACACAGCTAATTTCAGCTGTTTTTCCTGCTATTTTGTGATTCTTTTCGATTCTACCAACAGTTTTGTTCTTCTGACTTCTTTCTGCTAATTTCAGTTTGTTACGCTCTTTTCAGCTTATTTATGCAAGTTTCAGCTTTTTCTGCTATTTTGGCTAGTATTTACCTGTTTTTATGCTAATAGTAGCTTTTTCGGCTAATTCCACATTTTTTTTATACTCAGTTAAACTTTTTTCTGTCTAATTCAGTAAAAAATGTGCCCTCTTCTTCCTTCTGGTTATTTAAGATTCTTTCTGCTTCTTTAGCTACTTTTCAGCTGATTTTTGTTAATTTTGGCTTTTTTTTTTTTTCCCCAGAAAATTTCTAAATCTATTTTCTTTTGCTTATTTAAACATGTTATATCTTTTCAGCTAGCTTTTTAGTATTTTTAGCTAATTTCAGCTGTTGTCTAAATTCAAGTTTTTGTCATAGTTTCAGCTACTTTCAGCCTAGTTAACTTCTTTATGCCAATTTCAGCTTGTTATGCTCCTTTCACCTTTTTTCTGTTAGTTTCAGCTTTTTCCGCTCTTTCAGCTACAATTTTGCTCTTTTGATGCTAATTTTATCTTTTCAGCAATCTCCACATTTTTAAGTTCATTTCAGTTCTTTCTGCCTTTTTCTGGTATTTTAAACTTCTGTCTTTTCAGCCACCTTTTTTTTAACTAATTTCTGCCTTTTTAAGCTAATTTTTGTGCTCATTTCAGATTATTTAAAAAAACAAATTCATCACATATGAGTTATTTCTGCTTTATTCTATTAACTTGGGCTTGTTCTTCCATTTCAGCTACATTTCAGTTTTTTTTAAAGCCAATTTCAGCCGTTTTCCAGCAAGTTTTTCTGCAATAAGCATTTACACTGGATTTTCACAGGAAATAGTTGTTCTCGTTCATGTTTACGTTGGAGTAAACCAACGTGACGATGAAACCAAGAGCACAATAACGCTGAGTTTCAAACCAACAAACAACAAAAACCAACGACGCTGCGTTCATCTGACACCTCAGCAGCACTTTACAACAAGTGCATTTTGGAAAATTAATAAAAATGGTTTCATAGTGATGGAACAGTATGGCTTTGTTTCTGAAGAAATAAGACTTCTATTTGTGCCAGCAACACTTTTTGAGCTCAGATTTTCATTCCAACCAATCACCTGTATGAGACTTGACCAAAAACTCGTTTTTCTTGTTTTCAAGTATGATTTTGTGGAAAAGTTATGAATAATAATCATCTCACCTGTTGTACGTGGCTCTTTAAATATCCTCAGTTTGGATAAATGATTTATTTCTGACTGGATTGAGCTAAAGGCTAGCTGTCAGTTGTGTAATAATTGGTTATTTAGGTAGCTATTTAATTATATTCTTGTAAGAAATTCTCCAAGCTTCACCAGAACTGCTACAGCTAGCTACTGCTACCTTTAATTTAGCATATAGCCATGTTGTAAAAAACTGACAGCCAAGTAAGGATTTATAAAATGTCAGTTGTATGAACAGCAGGGAAATGTTAGAGGTACTGTTAAATCCAGATGAGCCGTTTGCTCGTCAATCCACTCAGGATTAGGTTATTCCTCCAAAGTGAGATTGTTCAAAAATCCATCTTTAATAGTTAAGATATTACATGGACAACACAGTTTTTACACCAACTAGAAGGATTGAGATTATGATTTGTTCGGCTGAATTATTTCAGTCAGATAAATCAGTAAATCAGCACTTGTTTAAATCTTCGTTATTATTTCAAACCACAAAAGGAAGTAAAAATATTCCAGTATAAATCGGTGCATAGCTACGTTGTGTTGAGCACCATTTCTTGAAATAAAAATCAACAGTGTTGTCAAATTTAAAGCTACCGTATTTTGTGGACTATAAGGCGCACTTTAATCCTTCAATTTTCTCAAAAATCGACAGAGAGTCTTATAATCAGGTGCGTGTTACGTTTTAATTCTGGTTGTGCTTACTGACTTCAAAATTATTTTATGTGGTTACTGTGAATGAGTTGAATAAAGTTTAATTCATCTAGACTGTTTTGTTTTGCCTAATGTGCCTTTTAATCTGGTGCACCTTATAGTCAGAAAAATACGGTAATAGTCTACGTTCTTTTCCTAGATGTATTTTTGGACCATATTTCTTATTTAATCGTAGCGTTTTGGCATCTCTGAGTCAATATTTGAACATTGTGACGGTCCAGTGCTTCATGGTTGAATAAACGACACACACCTGTACAGAACTGAGCTCATGCTGGAACAACTCAAAACTCTGTTCAGTGGTTACGTCCAAGTGTAAATTTACAAACAAATATTCGAAATACAGACATTTGGTGCAAAAGTTTAAGAACTTTCATTGACTCCATTGATAAAAAATAATCAAATAAAAAGCCACAATCAAAGTTGGAGTATTCCTTGTAGGAATACCACATCTGTCTGTTTATCATTAAGTTCATCTTAAGTAAAAAAAACTAATTGTTAATGAAATCTCATGCAATATTGTAAGATGTCACTCTCAGAGTATGTTGTGAATTACTCTCTCAGCTAGGCTTGTCGCAATAAACAATAAATCAATTAAACGCATGATGAATGAAAAGTATCTACCTAATTTTCATTTATCTGCGTTATCGTTTCTTTGTGTCTCTTTCTTTCTACTGAAGACACTGGATACTCTTCACTGACCCTTCCCTTTGTCTTTTATCTGTTTTAAATCCAAAATCTATTTTAACCATCTTCTTAACCTTCTTCAAGAGACATGCTGCTCACTCCCTCACTATCCATCCTTCGGTTCAAACATCTTGTACTTCATCCAGTGGTCAAAAAGGTACTACATGCAAAACAAACAAAAAAATGCTTCTTAAATTTGACAGTAATTACTAATTACTGTCAAATTTTAAACAATATTATTGTTTATCGCAATAATTTCTGAGACAATTAATCGCCCAGCAAAATCTGTTATCGTGACAGGCCTACTCTCAGCTACTACTACACTTTTTTTTCTTTACTATTTACCACATTTTTCTGACTATAAGGCACATTAAGCGAAAAACATTTTGACAGATTGTTGAGCACACACAAAATCGGTTTGAGGTCAGTAAGCATAACCAGAATTAATACATAAGGCGCACCGGATTATAAGGCTCACTGTTGATTTTTAAGAAAATTAAAGGATGGTCTGAAAATACAATATTTGTAAAATTCACAGTTTAAAAGTTGAGTCGTCTCTGGTGGCCATTGTAAATTGGGTTTATTTCAAAAGTTAACCATTTGTCATAAACAAACCTGGATGCAGGTCTGCTGATCATTAAATGCTGATTAGTCAGTCGGGTTGTTTGATTCTCATTTTGTTTATAAATCTTCCCCAGAATCCCATTTTCAAAACACGTGAACTATTAAAACAACTTTATGAAATCAGTGAGAACAACACAGATAAACGGTAATATACACAAAGATTGTTTAGTCATGCTTTTCAGACACATCTCGCCATGGAACTGTGAGTTTAGGGCATGTACTCACGCAGGAAATGTTTCTCCAATAAGGCAATCTCCAAATGACCTTTGACCTCACTGAGTCGCTCCGACTCCGACCTCTGGAAATCCTGGATGGCAGCTGCCATGGTGGGAGACCCCGAACCAGCCTGTGCACAAACAGACATTTACTCACAAAATAAAACAAAACAAGTTTCACAATTCCTAGCAAACAGATCTCAGCGAACACACACACACACACACACAAACACACACACAGGGGTCAGCCCGGTGCTGACTCACACTGATGCTTGGGTCCAGCAGGAGCGAGGGGGACGACAAACAGGAGAATCCCTCTCTTCTGACTACGGCAACACGGATGACTCAAACACCACAAACGGTTGTCAGCGCTGACGCACACGAGCAGCAGAACGCCAGGCGAAAGGGAACGACGGCGACCG
>JARVGS010000814.1:5190065-5202855 GCA_031762315.1 Hypsolebias antenori | reverse complement strand
TGTGTGTGTGTGGGGGGGGGGGGGATAAACACTGCAGGCAGAGAGTTTTGTCACATGCCCAGATGTCTGTGGATCATTCTGTGAAAGGAACGCCACATTAATAATAACAAAAAATTTGCCAGCTCATGCACCAACATCATTACCAGCAGGAAAAAAAAACAGCATTCATGACACAATATCTAAAATGAACAAAACACAAAACCCGTGTCTACAAAAGAAAAGCCAAGGCTTGGAATAAAACAAGAGTTTAAAGTGTCATTAGAAACAGAAAATATGTTTCGAATTCTGCTCAGAAGAAGTTGGAGCTTATCAGGAATCATCTCCACCAACTCAGAATGGTCCTGGGCCTCATTTATTGCTGAGTCTGCACTTCCTCTATAGCATTTGACATTATATGAAGTGTTAGAAGGCCTGCAGCATTCTCCTGTGCCAGCCTGTAAACATTTCTGACAGCTATTTAAATTTAATCTAACTCGACGCGTCTTGATTCCTCTGCAGGAGCTCAGCCCCCATCGGTGTGCAGCACATGTATAGTATCTGTTGTGAAAACACCACCAGGCCTCACACTCTGCCAGACGAGACATCGTTGAGCTAACAGTCAATAAAGAAGTGTGATTAGTGCAAATAATGTGCAGGGTGAACATTGTGTTGTGGTCAGGGAAAAGCCTCAGATTTTGAGCTTGTTTTAGATTAAAATGTCTTACAGTAACACCACATGCTCTTCTAGACTCATGTGAGGGAGTCAGATGCAGCTCTGGCAAGGTCTGCAAGATGAAGACGGGAAGGCCTCAGTGTGTCTGTGCTCCAGACTGCTCGCACATCTCCAGAAAGCACGCTGTGTGCGGCAGTGATGGCAGGTCGTACAGGGACGAGTGCACCCTGTTAATGGCCCGTTGTATGGGACAGCCAGAACTGGAAATCATGTACCAGGGAGAATGCAAAAGTAAGCAATGTCCATTTTAGACTCCACGCAAACAGAGCTATTGTGCAGACTTTGATGTTGTTGTTGTCTTTTACAGAGTCATGCTCAAATGTCGTGTGCCCGGGAACTCACACCTGCGTGACCGATCAAACCAACAGTGCTCACTGTGTCATGTGCCGCACTACACCTTGCCCAGCGCCGGTGCCATCTGAGCAGCTGATCTGTGGAAATGACAACATTACCTACCAGAGCGCGTGCCACCTCCGCAGGGCCACCTGCTTCCTTGGACGTTCCATCGGCGTCCGCCACTACGGCCACTGCAACTGTAAGACCAACAGCCTGTGATAACTTCCATCATATTTGCAAGCGTTTACTGAAATCACAATAATGTGTTTTTGATGCCTTTTTCCTGCAGATCCACCTCGGAAATCTCACAAATTTCAAGGCGGCGAGGAAAACGCAGTGTAAGAAGGAGCCTTTACACCAGGCAGAGTCCTCCAGTGGGATCTAAGTCGAACGCCTAATTTTTCACGCCACTAGCTTCCAATCATGACCTCGTTATTTTGACAATCACGTCTTCTCCTCCTCCTTGTGCACAAAAAGGACGTTCCATTTGAAATGGAACACCTCTGTTGAAAAACGCACGTTTGTTCGAGACATCTTGGCCTCAGACAAATGGTTAGCCATGTTTAAGTGGAGGCAGACGCACATGTTTTGTAATGAGCTCTTGGGAGATGTGTGCATATTGTAAATAGAATGCCAATAGTATTTATTGGAGAAGGTATAAAACGCTATTTATGTTTAATTTTTTAATCTCAGTAACAAAACTCATTTATCATTTGAAAAGCTCATACGGCGTAAACAGATGCATATTTATTGTTGTTTTTTTTTCTGTTGTTTATTAGAATTCACTGGCATGAGCTTTTTTGTTTTATTTGATTTTTACACATTTATGGCCTCTCATTATCCACAAACAGAAACATTTCTCTCACATGCTGATTGTAAAGAATGCAAATATGTTTGGGGTATTAAAAACCCTGCACACAATATTTTTACTTGTAAATCTGCAGAGTCTTAGCCACCTGCTGATTGAGTTAACAGCTTGAGAAAACATTTGAAACAACTTCAGAGCACATAAAATTCCTTCTGTTGGACACTGCTTGATAATAATTCAATTTTTAGACAGTTTTTCTCTTTTTATTTGATTTGGGTTTATTTTTGTTTTGCTTCGTAAGTTTACCTGGCAACAAAACAAACCACCTAACTTGGAAAGTTCAATTCGTCCTGGAATGCTCTGCATTTTGGGCCAATTCAACATACCTGATTATGGCGTCTCGAAAGCTGACTCTTGATGTTTGTAAACCTCCACCAGTCCCCATGAATGATCAAATGATCCAATTAAACCTACTGAACTCAAAGCAGATGGAGAAACACTGCAGTTTTTGGAGTGTATCATGAAACCCAACAAAGTGCAGTCAGGTCGTTTGGACGGTTTTTTCTTTGTTGAGATGTTTCATCCTTCATCCGAAGGACTTCATCAGTCCAAAGAGCCACAGCAAATGGAGTCCCACAAGCAGCAACACCCACATAGTGGGCCAACCAGTTTGCAGGTGATAAGATGAGCAGGCAACCAGCAAACTAGTTGGTCCACTGTATAGGTATTGCTGCTTGTGTGATTGAGTTTGCTGTTGCTTCTTGGACTGATGAAGACCTTTGGATGAAGGACGAAACGTCTCAACAAAAAAAGAAATCGTCCAGATGACCTGACTGAACTTTGTTGGGTTTTCTACCTGGATTATTGAGCAGGAACTTTGACGTATTGTGAAACATTTTCATTCTTCCTCTGTAAATACCAGCCCCCAATGTTCCAACTAGTGTATGTACTGTGAAGTTTAGATGACAAATGTGTTAACATATTTTTGTATTTTTGTACTGCCATTCAAATCAACATAAAGCTTGTGATTTCTCAGAATGACTTCTCTTTCTTTTTGACATGTTGACACATTGTCTCTATTGTACATCTATAGAACCAAAATGTTTGGCACACTACTGATTAGATACATAATGTTTCTAAACTGCGGTTTTAGTTAAAAAAGCTCAGTCACTCTGAGGCTTTTCACACGTTGTTGTGATGGATCAGCCAGCATATGCGTGCAGTGGTTAAACCATCTCGCCTGTGCGTGCAATGGCTGAGTGGACTTCTTCAACAGGCCTCTCAAGGTGCGGCTGTGGAGAATCAAATCCAGACTGCTTTACTCTCCTGTTTCCTCAGGGATGTCCTCATGCTCTGTATTAAACATGAAGGGTCAGCGGGACGGAGAGCTGAGGAATTAATGTTTCGAAGTGCCGAGGCCTGGGTACTGACTCACTTTCCTGTGTAAAGTACCTCCCTTGTTTTTCTGTCTCCTGACTCTCCCTCCACTCAACCCTGTGCTCAGCCCTTTCTGCAGCATCTGGTTCAGCTTTAGGGAGATGTTTATATTCCTGTCCAAGTACCCTTTTATTACACTGGGAATGGAATTAGATGATTTGTTAAATTGAACAGCACAAAAAACAATGCCAGTGAAGGGCTGCGCCCATGTATAAAAACACAAAAACTGCCTTTTTCAGAAATGCATTTTCTCAAGAAATAAAATCATGTGAGATTATTAAAGAAGTTGCTATGGATATTTGATAACAGCACTGGCACAAGAATATTGTGCCAGTGCTGTCATCAGAGGCCCAGTGGGTTTAGTTTCTCATTGGGTTTATGAACACAATATGCATTAAACAAATTTGTATACACCTTCACAGCCTTAATTGTGCCTCCTGGTGTATTTTTGCAGCATACGAAGCCAGTTACTCTCACATCCTTGACATCTATAAATTCATGCTTGATCCACGCAGTAAACTAGTGTTTGCCAAACCATTTGTTTGTTTGTTTGTTTGTTTTTTCTTCTTTTTTGGGTGGGTGGCATTTGGCCATTGTTTAAAGTATTGCAACCTAGGAACCCAAGTATTACAACAGAGGAATTTGCAATGAACACCCTCTAAAACAAGATTATTAGATAAACTAAAGTTTTTATTTGTCACACTTTGAGGGGTATACGTTAAAATGCCTCATCTTTCAGTAAATTGTTAATTGAGGTAGCAGATTTGGTCTGTCTATGTGGACAAACTGATATATGTTGTATATACAAAACAAAAAAATGCCACTGTCTATCATTAAAGCAATGATTCATGTCTTATGAATTTGGGTTTTGTTTTAAGGTTATTTTACCTGTTGTAGACAGTGCATTGAATGACTGTAGTTTAGAGACATAGTTTAATGATTCTGGTGGGAAAATCTGCAGAAACACTTCTCAAACTTGGAATCTCTACTGTAAGAGTGAACCCAGAAAGTCACAGATTTCTGACCTGCCATGACCTCATGATCCAAAATGGCTACTTTAAACATGGTAATAGCCACACTAATACACTATTTATTATCTATTATGTCAATTTGTATCTTGCTAGTAGCACACACAGCAAACAAAAAGGTATTAGTGAACATGTTGTTATGATGTTTGTATGCACCACAGAGAAATGTATTATCAGTTGTTATTAATAATAGTTTGCCTAATTACTAAGAACAACCAGTGCTTAATTTGAGCTGATCTTGCCGAAACAGGATCGGGGAACTCTCTTATTTTGACAGGGTGCGTTCTGATAGCTGTTTGCTTGGATCCGGTAACTCTCAGGCTTACTAATAACAAAGTTATGAACACATATGACTGCCTTGAACAAATAAAACTTATATTGGATATGTAAACTGAAAATAATGACATAAACACTCATTTTAAACACAACAGCCACTTACAAGCATTTGAGCTGCCCCTTCAAGTAGCATTTCCACCTCTACCGTTAAAAAAATCTCTGCCCCTAAAAGAGTGGTGAGGGTGAGTGCCGAGCTAAGCAAGCAGTTGTACGTAGGCAGGAGCCCACACAGACAGCTACCATGAACAGACGGAGGAGGTGCCTGGAGGATGCTTGACAAAAGCGGAGTGTTTACAAATGTAGGTAAACATAGATGTTTAAAAAACAGTTAAAATAGACCAGAAGGCAGGAAACTGCATCTACTTTATTCAAAATTTTCTGGGGGGAGACTCCCAGACCACTTCCACCCCAACTCCACCACTGCGCTATTTGCATTCCAGCATCGATTGGGTTACAAATTAAGCCCTGTGAACAACAATTGACAAATCCTTATTTTCTGTGTTGCAGTTGGAATAAAATAAAACTGAAAGTTTTGAATTTTTCATTCAACCTTTATTTATACAGGTTAGTGTCAATGAACCTCAAGGACTCATTTACAAGAGAAACCTGTTTTTAACAAAGAATGATGACAACAGTAGACAACAATGACAACAGTAGACAACAATGACAACAGTAGACAATCACAAAAGAAAGCATATAAATTGAAAAATAAATTGAAAAAAATTGCATTATAAAAGGAAACAAAAAACGCTACATTATAAAGCAATATAAAATATTAAAAACTGGAACATGTCTGTGTTGTATTTTTTTAATTGAATAGAATTGAACTAATTTGAATTGAATTTAAAACCAAATTAAAAGTGATGTCATTCACAGATCCTACTTTGAACCTCCAAGATATTTGGAACACAACATTGTTTTGACCAGATTCGGACGCTAACAACTAATCCGAGGGTAGCAAAAACCAAAGTGGATTTTTATCTTGAAAAACTCTAGTCTCAAACATTTTATAATGGTTCATTCAAAGGCTATTTTATAACCTTTACATGGATGTCAGGTTAGCCTTATATCAAGGTCAAGGTTAAGGCTTCTTTACTGTCATTCACATCATATGTGGTACATGTGGTGGAATGAAATTGTGTACACAGGTCCCAGTTACATCCAACAAAAGTATGTACAGGTAGTCCCCGACTTGCGAACGAGTTCCGTTCCTACGCCCGTTTGTAAGTTGAAAATCGCCTTAAGTCGGAAAATACGTCCAAACGGCCCCTCATACATACAGTACTGTATTTTTACAAGCACTTAGCCTATCTTAACATATTATCCTACATAATTATCAAAGACCACATACATTTAGGAGCCATAATGGAGGAAAAAAAAAGTTAATTTCTTACTGGGAGCTGGTTTCTTCCTCCGTCTGTTAGCATGTTAGCTCGTGCACCGCCAGTCCAGCCCCGCTGTTTTCTGCCGTCTGGCGACACGATCCACCCGACAATCCTACTGTTAGCATGTTAGCTCGTGCACCACCAGTCCACCTCCCTCCCTCCTGTAAATTTCCACTGAGCGCGCATCATCCCCCTCCCTCCCTCTCCTGTAAGTTTCGTTTCGGTGCCGTATTTTTGGTGTAAAGTCGCATAAATGTTGTAACTTCAAAGCAATGCTTTTCAACGGGAGCGTGTTCGTAAAGTCGAATCGTCATAAGTCGAGACCGCCGTAAGTCGGGGACTACCTGTATAGTGTTTTTGTTTAAATAATAATAATAAGGAGAATAACTGTTTTTGTAAAGCCTTTTAAAATAAACACAGTTGCAACAAAGTGTGATACATGTAAAATCAAGAATCTTCAAAGTTCATGCTCAATAATCCTGGTAAAAAAAAAAATCCAGCAAAGTTCTGTCAGGTCAACTGTTTTTTTTTTGTTTGTTTGTTTGTTTGTTTTTGTTTGTTTTTTGTTTTTTGAAGACGTTTTGTCCTTCATCCAAAGGACGTCATCAGTCTGAGATGCCACAACAAACTCTGTCCCTACAAGCACAGTGACTGCTGGATATGGGCACCAGTAACCCCCATGACTTAAAAAGGAAGAAGTAGGTAAAGATAATGGATGGATAGCAGTAAAACCACTACAACAATAAAAACTGGAGTGCAGAGCAAATTGCAGGCTGTGCAAAAATCCAGGGAATAAAACTGTTTTTAAAAGAGTTTTAAAAATGGACAGTGAAGGAGCTCGTCTGATGGGAAGAGGGAGATCATTCCCTGATCTTGGAGCGGCAACAGAAAAAGATCTGTTCCCTCTGAGCCTCCGTTTGGACCTCGGCACCCCGAGGATTTTATGATTGTTTGGAGCAAAAATCAGAACTAGATTCATTCAACCTTTATTTAGGCAGGTTAATCTCATTGAGCCTCGAGGACTCATTTACAAGAGAGACCTGCACAGCCGCAACGCCAAGCACCAGTACGAGCCCTGGTCACACCATCTGAGAAGAGAAGAATATTATCAGCTGCTCCGATCCATGAAAAATGACCTGGACTGATACATGAGATGGATTCACGAAATCCCTGACTTAATTTGACAGCAGAGATGTGCTCGACAGAAAATTAAGCCAACGTGAAATAAAAAAAGCCTGGAGGGGGTAAAAGTGGTGCACTTTGATTAGATGATGTAAGTGTATTATTGTGGCGTGTACCCAATTAGAAATGCTCATGAGAAGAATCACATTCCTATTAAATCAGATTATATGGCAAAGGGTCCAGATAACAGAAAACTAGGATTTGTAAATCCTAATCGTGAGCGGATTTGACAGAATTACCACAACACAGACGGGGAACTGTGATAGAAACAGAAACAGGCTATTACCTCAAACATTGAACGTGGCAATGAAATGGTGGAGTCCAAAAACCTTCCAGGACTACAATACGTTGTTTACTGAACCTGTGGAAACTCTGATTGTGATCTCATCTCTTTTGAGTTCAGTCGCGCAAAAAAAAAAAAGAAGATAAAGACAGCGAACGACAAGCGTTTGAACATAAGGGAGAGAAATCTTGTACACAACAAACCCATAGACGAAAATTTCATATGTAATACATTACAAACTATGAACTAAACTGCAGAGTTTGTAGCATCCCTGTAATCTGTGTGATTTGTAATGCACTACTTGAAAAACCTTGCTTTGTGAAAACAAATGAGGCAATTAATTTTTTTATGAATTTAAGTTTTAAAACAGGTTTTATTTTGGTTTCTAGAAAAACGTCAATGAGTAATGTATAAGACAGAACAGTTCAGTATTTAACAGGAATTTATTTACTTTTTTAACAAAGCCAATTTGGATGCAATCATTACTAAAACAGAGGAGGTGTTAGGGTTTCCAGTTCTTTCCACAGGTTCCTGGTTCCAGAGGCGATGCCAACAAGCTACAGCTGACAGTCATCCCACTCTTTACGGTACCACCAGGACTGTAAGCGGCTGCAGAAGTGCTTCCTTCACTACTGGAGCATTACTTAACTTCTGGTACTAGTGCTTTTGGCTTCCTTGTGTAATCCTCTAGACTTAAATAATCTTACCTTGTGTTCTTCTCGTGCTCTCACAGAACCTGGTTCCTGCACCTCCTGTCCTGGACCAAAGTGACTGTGCTTGAATCGTGACTCCTACACCTACTTGTGAGTAACGAGTCCTCCTTGTGGATCTTCCTCAGTTGCGCCTCCACGTTCCACCTGAACTCCTCTCTACTGCACCTCCTGGATCTGGAACCCCTCCACCTTCCTCTCTATGCCGCCCTCCAACCGACGCTCTGCAAGATAACTCCAAGCTACAATATCCAACTACTCCTCTCAAGTCCCTGACCTCTCTCCTTCCCTTCCAGGGTTCCCAGGGTGTCCATCCTGTACATAGTGACTGTTTATATTTGCACGGTAAATAAATTACTTCATGTCCATGTAAGGGTTTTTGAGTCTGTTGTCCTCAGTCTGTAATATCTGGGTTAACACCTCCGTTGTGACAGAAAAAAAAACAAACAAACAATTACATTACTGGGATAATTTGGACAACAGCTTGTGGCGTTTTCTAGAGAAGTCCATGGAGGCGTCCAGCCTTGTTTTTAGGTGTTGTGAAAAAAATAAATAAAATTAAAACGCAGCTGGTTCATTGTGGTGAGAAATGATTTCAAATCTTTGTTTCAGAAGGTTTCACAAACTGACAAACACAGTCACACACAAAAACAAAAAAATACAGGTAATTCTCCACATCAGAGTTCCTTCTAGCGATATGTTGTGTATGTAAACTGTCCTGAAGTCAGACCTTGCAAATATCAAAATATCTTCACCTGCCATGAGAGTTGTTCTTTTGAGTAAACATCAGAGAACAAGATAATAGCGTGCGCGGGAGGACTTTAACAAGAATTTAACAAGATCAACACTTAAAAACAATTATTTGTTTGCTCGAAATTATAGTTAAGGTGTGACTCAATAAATGCACTTTGATGGTCAAACCAGCTGCATTTTGCCTGAGTGGCAGCAAAATGAAGCTGATTTGACATTTGCTCCAGGAGTTCTGGAGCGAGATGAAGGTGGCTTTGTATGGCAAGCCAAGAGTGTCATTAATAGCCATTTTTACCTAATGAGACACATGGCTTGCCATATTAGTTGAGGGTCCTCTAGTGGCTGAAAATGGTAGTGTTCAATTTTCTCCATGTCAGAATGAATGAAATCATCAGATCTCAGCCAAAACTTGGGTTATAAATATGAGAAAAAACATATATTAGCCGCTTTGGTGTATGTCGCAGGACGTGCAAATTTATGCAAAAAGGTGCGACTTATACAGCAAAAAATATGGTAGTTAGTAAAAATAGCTAACTTGAACTTTAACACACTCTGCATCTGTTAGCAGAATATAGCTACTTCACATCTGCAGCGTCTCCCCTACCATTACCCAAGGAGGGCGCCCCGCACTGTCAACAGAACCAAATGCCCTGCCGACCGAAATGTCCTACACTCACAACACCACCACCCACACACATACACAACGTAAGTATTTTTAAGAATGCACGGACTGAATTCTTAAAACAAAGAGGAGCTTGTTTAAAAAAGAAGAAAGCAGCTCAACGACAAAAGAAGTGAAACATTCACTAGAAGTAAACAACAGCTAAAAGCTACATATACCAAAAAGCTAGTTGAAACTATGCTACTGGGTGTCAAGTCAAGGGTATTTTATTCAGAAATATACGGCCGTCTGGCTCACAGTTCAACAACAAAATACACATAAACGTGCACTACCAGGCCACAAACATGCCACTATTTACTACAATATAAATCACAACTGAAAACAGGCGATCAATTGGTGAATTCTTATTAATTTGGATGGACGATTTCAGAATTTTCTTGTCTGTGAATTTATTTGAAACTGGTTTACATACAAATGTTCATGAAATTCAAGTTATTTGCAACCTTTTCCTGATCAAAATGTGACATTTTCCTTGATAAACGGCTACGAGGGAATCTGCTGACTGTGATTTTTAGCTGCGAGGGATTCAGAACCCCACTCTAACTTTAAAGTGCACTTTCAGGGGCCCCACGAGAGCCATTTATTTACCCTACTGCCCGGACTCGGGGCTGCTGAAGATTCCCTCTCTATGAGGTGTCATCTCCAGGGACAATGAGCGTGCTGCAGCCATGGCGACACGCTTGATCCCCGCAGATTGCCACAAAGGCAAAGAGAGCAGAGGACGCCAGTGACACGGCTGACGAAAACACACGCAAGATGATGCATTTGCACAGAAAAAAAAAAGACAAAAAAATAAATATACACAAACATTCCTATAGAATCAGACCCCGTCAAAGAAAGCACAACATTAATAAAGAGGTTATGATCTATGGGCTTTAATGGCAAAAATTATTTGTCTCTGAGTGTTTGGGCAGCAAGGGAAGGATGTCTGCAGAATGGGCTTCGGCATGTGTGTTGATGGAGCTTGTGGCTGTCAGGAAGTGGCTAGCAGAGCTGCAGGCGACCACGCAGTTAATTTTCATCATAAAGGAAGAGGGGCTCTCAGTCTTTTACCTAAACTATGTTGGCATGAGGAAGTCCCATTGTTGCTCGGACTAGAAGATGAAAATCACCCTCAGTGGAGATTGGAAAACGTGAGTTTTTGCTGATTTAGTGCACACAGCTACAAACTGTTTCCTTTTATCTAACTAAATAAACTGCAGAAAAGATTACAGTCAAGTCACCAAACATTAGTTTCAGAACTGGAAAAAAAAAAGTGGGAAAAAATGACTTCAACCATGTGTTTATGAGTGTGTGTGAGCTTAAGGTGGGGTTTCAGTCCTGTCGAACATAATCTAGTGTGCCTCATCTCCCCTTAGCAGCAGCAAGCTGTTGTGTCCAGATTATTTCATTTGCCTTCTGGCTACGTAAACCTAGACGTGTAAACTCCTCAAACACACACCAAGTTTTTTTAAGCCTTATCCAATTCAATACATTCAATAAGCCACTGCTGTCTTCGCCAACGTGTTGCTCTTGGCGTAACAGAGCAGCAGCTGTCTTTGTTGGAGTTGCGATCAAGGAGAAAAACAAATATGAGGATGACACTCACACAGAGGCGAGGGTAACTGTATCCTGTCTGGAACAGTTGAAAGAAATACACTTTGTTTACACAAAATTTTACACACAGGATTTCTCTGACTTATTTTACTCGTCTTCAGGAAGAAGCAGCTGGGATGAGGATCAGCACCTGTAAACCTGAGGCCATGGTCCTCAGTCCAAAAAGGGTGGACTGCCTTAGAGTTGAGGTATCTGGGTTTTGTTCTTGAGGGTAGAAAGGAACGCAACATCAACAGATGGATCAGTGCTGTTTCTGCCGTGCAGTAGTCCCTCACTTTTGGCGGATGGTTACATTCCAGACTCCCTCGAGATAAGTGAAAATTTGCCAAGTGGGGACGTTATATTTAGTATTTGTATATATTTTAAGGCTTTATAAACCCTTTCCACACTCTTACAATGTTCTTAGCAATGTTCTAAACCCTCTAAAGGGCCTAAAAGAGCACAACGAAAGACAGCAGACAGACTGGCCATCGGGAGCACTGGGACATTTCCCGGTGGCCTGGCCCACTCAGTGATCCCGAGGGGGACTAAATGCTCAGTTTGCCTTTTATTATTTTAAATGAACGATCCATGCCGCTCGTGCGGCTCACTCAGGTTTAAGACAGACACCTCCTGCCTCCCCCTTTATTTTTCTGAGGCTGTCTGTCACAGCAGAGCAGAAACACACAACAGGTGGGGGTGCGCAACCTGTTGTGCGACCCGAACCGAGCCTTTAGTTCCCCTCGGCAATCACTGAATGGGCCAGGTCACCGGAAAATGTCCCACTGCTTCCGATGGCAAGTCCGTCCCTCAGCACAATGCTCTGGTTGGTCGCCTTCCATCAATCAGCCAATCGTGTGTAATGTACAATCTTAAAACCTCGCGATAGAGTGCGTCTGCGAAAGTCAAACTGCAAAGTGTGGAGGGACTACTGTATTGCATACTCTGAGCTGGTCTGTAGTGGCAAAGAGGGAGCTGAGCTTCAAGTTGATGCTCTCTGTGTATCTGTCGGTTTTCGGTCCTATCCTCACCTATGGTCAAGAACTCTGGGTAGTGACCAAATTGACATGATTGTGGTTACAAGTGGTCTAAATGAGTTTTCTCTGTGGGGCAACTGAACTCTCCCTTAGAGATAGGGTGAGAAGTTCAGTTATCCATCTGGCAAGGATGCATCCTAGACGCCTCACGAAGTAGGTATTCCAGACATGTACACTGGTCCTGTTAGACCTCAGTGCTGCATTTGATACAGCTGATCATAATATTCTATTACAGAGACTTGAATTTGATATTGGAATTACAGGAATGGCTCTAAATTGGTTTAAATCATATTTATCTGATAGATTCCAATTTGTAAATGTAAATAATTAATCTTCATCATACACCAAAGTTAGTCACAGAGTTCCTCAAGGTTCAGTGCTTGGACCAGTACTCTTTACCTTATACATGCTTCCATTAGGTAAAGTTATTTTTTGATTTGATTTGATGTTTATTTATTCATTTTAAAAGAACAGTACAAAACAGTTTCATCAGATACAAGAATACAAATAGGATAAAATGAAAGGAGCA
>JARVGS010000814.1:5166898-5176919 GCA_031762315.1 Hypsolebias antenori | reverse complement strand
ACCCTGTCATATTAATAATGAAACAACAGATGGGACTGAAGCCAAAAACTCCAGTTTTGCCTCATCAAACCTGGTCTGTTTGGGGTGGGGGGGGGGGGTCTGTCAGCCTCCTCTTCCACGAAGTCCATTAGGATTCAAAAAGTGACGAGCGGTGCCATCAGAAACTGACCTATCTTGATCTTGGGTTTCAGCTTGAATGATTTTGGATCGTTTGCTTGGCCTTTTTTTTCCCTACCACCCACACTATACATCTGACCAACCTGGGGTCGCATTTTCTCTTGCGTCCCTGCCCTAGGATGTTGCCTGCCGTTCTATGAACCTGCTGCTTTTTAAAAATCTTGTCAGCTGTGGTCAGAGGAACTTGAAGCTGCTGGGAGATGCTCTTTTAGCGTTGACCTTTACAAATATATTATTCCTTCTGAGCTCCTCACCTTTTTACCTCCTCTGCTCCCTCTCTGTTGTTTGGTACACAACAATAAACACCAAACTATGCAGAGGCTGTTTGCTCCATTTAAACAGGCTGAAGGATGACAGAAAGCTTAAAGGCACCTGTGGTACTAATTAAGGTCAAATATTCAGTTTAAAGCATGACTCCAATGCAAAGATTATAAGTCTATTTAAAGGTAACTGCACAGCTCTTTCAGCATTTATTTAAAAAATGAACAAATCATTTATTTTCACTTCTTTTTGTTCTTTCTAGCACAAACTAAAGACATGCAGATCAACATGAGACAAGTGCTTTTTTTTTACTGAATCACGTTTTACGAGAAACAAAGAGTTGTATGGATGAGCTGTCAGAGGTTCAACAAATCGAGCTGCATCTAAATAAATTATTTCATGATTTAAAACTTTCTTTCTCAATCCGAACCACGTCTGTGTTTTTTTTAATTCCCTTTTTGAAGAATTAATTTAAATATTCTGTGCTTCATGAAAGTTTTACTTTATTGTAAGAAAAGTTTCTCGCTTTTCCAGCTGGTCACTGCAGGTTTGAGCAAATGTTAAAAAAAAAAGAAGAGTTTTCTTGTTTGAGGGCCGTTTGCAAATGTAGAATTATTTATTTTTGGTGTTTTGAATTAGTGTTTGGAGCAAAAGTGGGATGCACGTGAAAAATCCTGCAGGTTTTATGTTTTATACAATTCAATTCGGTTTATTCATAAAGCGTCAAGTCACAACAGAAGTCGTCTCAGGGTGCTGAACAGAAACATTCATACTTAAAAATAATAAATTAACATTATTTATCTGAGGAGCAGACTGTTTTGAGTTTAACTCCATCACAGACTCTCACAGAAGAGTAATTCTTCAACAGTAGATTAGATTAAAAAAAGCTTTGTGTTTGTTCTGTCAAATATTATTTGTATAAATTCTTTATCAAATCTAGGCCTAAACAATAAATCAATCGAATGATGAGTGAAAATGATCAACCTCATTTTCATTTATCACTGAAGACACTGGATGACAAAAGGCTCAACTCCGGTGTCTTCACTGACTCCTCCCTTTCTCTTTAAAATCCATTTTAACCATCTAAATCGCATTTTTGGATCATTAAAAGCAACTAAGCTACGAGCTAAGCTAAAAACCTCCATCATGTCAAAGCTCCAAAATTCATGGTTGAAACCTGTGCCTCCGTCTAAAAATATGTTTTTCTCTGCAAAAAGAAGCTGAGAACTTGTTTACTGATTTTTTATTAAAAGCTTTGTGTGAAAAATGCTAAAGAGCTCAAACCACAAAGAGAGTCTGCTATTTTGAGAACTGAAAAACAGGAAGGCGAGACAGCCCATGTCACGTCAAGGGGCCTCCCTCCCATTTTCTTAAAGAGACACGCTGCTTGCTCCCTCACTATCCATCCTATGGTTCAAACAGTCTTTTACTGCCATCCAGTGGTCAAAAAAGTAACTACACACAAAACAACAACATTTCTTCTTAAATTTGACAATAATTAATTATTGTCAAATTTCAAACAATATCATTTATCACAATAATTTCTGAGACAATTAATCGCCCAGTGAAATTTGTTATCGTGACAGGCCTATAAGTACGTATCTCTGTAAAAAACGTTTCAAATAAAGACTACATCCATTATCACCCAATAGGCTTTTATGTAAGCAAATAAGAGGAAGTCCACTTTTTCACATTGCTCACTTTGAAGCCGAATGATCTTGACAAAAGACTCATAGATCATCCATCAACTGTTGCAGCAGCTAACATTAGTCTCTGAGATTAATGGCTTAAGTCAGAAAACTGTGGAGCACAACCACATCAGATTTATTGAGGGTTTACTCTGTTTGTCAAGGGAAGGAACAACTTGCAAAAAAAAATTAGAGCGCTAAAAACTAGCAAACTCGTTGGAAGTCAGACTAGCAGTGTGATCTATATAAATGTGAGACTCCTGCTTTGCTGCAAATAAATTAGAAGCGTTTTCTTTACGTATCTCTCTTTAAGTGTAACTGCTTTCGGTGATTCACGCCTTTTGCATTTTAGGGTTTTGAAGTAGGGCACAAGGACTTGGAGTCTCTCCCAAACCGGCTTGGCTCTACATAATCATATTAGACTGGATTCCTCCATGCACGGTGCCATGGGAAAGTGACCTGAGTGTGAAAACAACAGTTCCAAGTACAAAGAATGCGTGTTTGATCTGCAGTTCAACAGTTACTCATTATAACAATGACTCTGGGCGTATGTGTGCATGTGCGCACGCTGCAGAGTGAAGGGCAGATCCAAGTTTGTGTTTGTGGTAGGCGCATGCCGTGAAGGCAGAGATGTCGTTTATTGACTTTGGACACACAAAATCAAAAGAAACCACATGCTGATAAGCGTTATTTATCCAGTTCATTGTGAATGTCACTTTAAGTGAAGTATATTCACACCAGAGTTAATTACTTTTTTTAAAGGAGTAACGACACACAGTCATTGTGAAGCCTAACCTCCGGAGTAAGTAAGCTGAATCTGTTCATCAATGATCTCCAGGGCGATGAAGTCATGTTTCTCGTTGAACCTGCCATTGTAGAGAAGCAGCGCGTTTCTTTCTCTTGTGGCAAACCTACAGAGAGATACATGTTAGTTTATTGGAGATAAAGCCACCTTAAAACCAAAAAGGATTTCAGTATAGGTGTTGCATCAATGAAGGGGACGTGCCCCACTCACATTTGAACAATGTTCATTTGGCTTTCACTCAGTGCTGTTTTTTATTGGTGAACAAATCCATTCCACTTGATTAATAGAATAGGCAAACCACTAAAAGTCCACTCCAGGTTTTCCTGGGTACCTACAACTCTCCACACAGTGTTTCTCCTCTACGTCTCCTGCCTTGGGAGGACACTGACAGGGGGAGGAGGGGAGACATTTCTGCGTTGCACACTAGCTTACTGCAGGCAGTTGCTGACTGTGGGAGGTTGGGATGCTTGAGAAGTGGAGTGCTACATCTGTAGCATCTTAGCTAGTATTGCATGTGGCTAGCTTAGCGTTAGGCTAAGTGCGTGACGCTGTAAGACGCTGTGTGTTAAGGTGCATTTAAGTTTAAATTTCTTTAAAAACCCACAACTTACTGTCCTCAGGCTTGGTGAGAAACATCCTTTAGATGAGTAGTGTAGAACACAAGTTAAAACAAGTGTAGTGGTAATTCTTTTTTTTTTTTAAATTCGTCTATAAACATAAATAGTGCTGGCCTGATGCTGTGTGTTAAAGTACATTAAAGTTGAAATGTCTTTATAAACCCACAGCTGAATTTCCACAAACTTGGTGAGAAAAATGCTTTAATGTGTGGAATTAAAGTAAGAAAATCTAAGTGAAATGTTGCTCTTTTAAACTCAATTCAATTCAAAAATACTTTATCAATCCCCAAAGGGAAATTAACTGTTTTTGTAACTCATTATCCAAGTTTCATTGAGATGTTACAGATGCTGATGGCAGTAAGCAGGAAGGATCTCTTGCAAAGGTCCATCCCACAGTGGATCTGAAGAAAATGGCCACAGACGCTGTCCGATCCGTCCACCCAGACTCAGCTGCACTCTTGGTTCCCCAGAGCTGCAGGAACATCCCAATCTTGGGAAGAACTCCTCCCAGAGTGATGGCCACTCATCCCAGCAGCCTGCTGAGCTCCTCGTCGCTGCGGACAGCCAGCTGCAGGTGTCGTGGGATGATCCCAGTCCTTCTGCTGCCACAAGCCGTGTTTCCTGCTAGTTCCATGATCTCACTGGTCAGGCACTCAAGCACAGCCGGCAGGGAGATGGGAATGCATCTACGGTTCCTCCTTTTTCAACTCATTTGACATTTGGGACCGTAGTTTACCAGTAGGTATTATTTGAGCTTTTGAGATGTTAATCAGCAGCTCCCGGTTGTAAAAAAAACCCAAAACATCTTGTTATGATTATGTATCATAACAAATATACAAAAGTAAAAAAAAAACAACAATAAACAAACTTGTGGTTTCTTTGCACTCGTGGTTTTCTGTAGGTTATTCACCTTTAAACATGGGCCATACACAACGACACAAATACAGCCCAGTTGTAAAGGTTGTTGTAATTGAGCACTCTGGATTTGAGCAACAGTGAGGTTTCTGAATGAAAGGCTTTACCGCAGATGTTAAATACACCAGAATGCAGGGAATGGCATCTACTTTATTCACATTTTTACATTACCCCCCACATTACAAAAACTTCTGATGCCAATGGATTTCAGTGAGGTGTTACTGAAAGCTTAAACTCACGTGTCCTGCCTGACAACATCTCCAACTCAAACAGACCCAACGTGAAAAATAGTTTTATATAAAGCTTTGGAGGAAAAGTTCCTTGCCTCAAAGAAGCAACAGTTTTCTTTTCTGTAAAGATCGATGAGCATCTCACCATCAATGTGTGTATGGAGGACACAAAGTTCAGATGCGAAGTTGTGCGTCCTCATGTTTGGAATGTTAGGTGAGGGCAGAGGAGTCAGCCGACAGATGCCAGCGGGGCAAGGAGGGCAGGAAGTCAGGATGGCTGCAGCCAAACACTGATAAGGAAAACATCACACAGCCTTTCCTGTTTTCACGGCACTATAAACCTCTCTCACCCTCACACCGTCGATGATTTCCAATATCAACCCCGCCTTGATTGTTACAAACAAAGCGAGTGGTTTAAGTTTTTTCTCTCCATAATTTGTGGTTAAAACTTGCAGGGCTGGGTTGTTTCCCCCTCCAGCTGTTTCGTTTTTATGCGAGTGTGTGAGAAACAACCCTCGTTAAGTTCAAAAATTCATATGTGGTGCTGTGCTGCCTTCTCTCCCCTATAAATGTCTTCAGGGGAGGGAACGGAGGCACAAAGGAAATGTGTGTGCGTGTCCTGACACGCCCCAGCTGACACACTTTAGCAGACTATACTCAGCTCTTTGAAAAATGCAACTCACACCTGCTAGTCGCAAAGTGAATCGCAGCAAGATAACCCGAAGCACTGTTTGATTTTTTTTAAAAGCTGGATTCAGCCATAACAACAGAGTTATAGTTTATAAAAGTAATTTTTGGTAGCCATGTTTAGCTGCCATATTAGCATATTCAGCTAACAAAAACTTTTAGTCTGAGTCATGTGTGGCTACATAGACCATCTTAAAGTAGGGCTGGGCGATACGGACCAAAATTAATATCTCAGTATTTTAAGATGAATGGTGATATACGATATAAATATGAATTATTTTTCTTTCCCTGAAGTTAAGTATAATTATAACTCATCGTAGAAATATAGATATAGACGATTAGTCCCATCTTTAATCGCAAATGAAATTATCTCAATATTTTTAAAATATCAAGATATCGATCAGCCCCATCTTAAAATAAACTTTTCCAAAAGTTTCTGTTCAAAGTATGTTGGAAAATTAATAAAAAGAAGCTAGACTGACACGTGCTTGGTCCAAACCACGTCAGCTCTCACTTCTGTTTGATGTATATTTTTTTAATATTCACAGCAGAGCTGTTTTGATCTTGGCCATTTTGACATTACAATATGAAGGGATGGTGAAAAATGTCTTACGTGAAGGAGATGGTGAAGTGGAACCTTTGCCGCAGGCCTCTGAAGGTGATAAAAGATTGCCCAGGGAAGCTGCGTGTGGTCATCTCACAGTAGGGCGTCTCGTGCTCCTTTGGACACCGGCACAGGAAACCACCCGTAGGCCGGTTGACACATTCCCCACCGTTCTTACACACACCAGGAACACACCGGCCTGTGGATGCATTCAGTTCACAGTGCTCGCCTACAACGGGAAGAATAAAAATCTAGATTTTTATGCGGTCAGTTTACTGTAAAACACTGTCACTTGTATATGTCTGATCTAAAATGCAGACGTTATGCTATCTGTTTGGAATTATAGGATGATTGTATGTCAATTTCAATAAGCCACGAAAAATCTCTGAAGCTTCTTTGTGTATTCAGCTTATAACAGCTGAGGACAGGCCTCTGTCCATCTAAACTTCAGGTACAAGTTGACGGGCCTTTGATGGAAATACAGAAACAAAGAGATATTTTCAAATATATACTGTCATCCCTCGCTAGACTGTGGTTCACTTCTTGCGGCTTCAATGTACTGCAGATTTTTTAAACCCGTTTTTTTATATTGTGCAGTGTTTCTCCTAGGACACTTGTCTCGGCAGGGCGCTCTTGTCTTCTAAGATTTTTGTCAAGGGGGGATGGTAGAGAGATGTAAGTACATATGTATGCTACTTTTGTGCTGGCATTGGAGGGATAAGTAAGAGAAACGAGCGCTATGTCATTAGCTTTTTGGCTAGCGCGTCTGTATTGCACGTTGCTAGCTTAGCCCTACATCGGTGCAGGCAGTTGTCAGGGGGAACTGTGGGTGAAGAACAGTTCGATAGGTGGGGCACATGGTTCTGTTGACAGGGCGGGGCACCCTCCTTGTATAACGGTAGAGGAAACACTGTTGTGCGTACTGTACATTCATCTCGTACATTCATCTTTCCAGGTCTCTCTTGTAAATGAGTCCTCGAGGCTCAATAAGATTAACCTGCCTAAATAAAGGTTGAATGAATCTCTATCATCATCATCTTCAGTGCCATCGCCAAAGTGTTTAAGAGCATATGAAGTATTATTAGAGAGTAGGAAAGGTATGTAGGAGTGTGAGAAGGGTTTATAAATCCTTAAACCTATATAAATAATAAATATAACGCCATTACTTTGTGGATTTTCACCTACCGTGGGAGTCTGGAACGTAACCCATGCTATAGGTGAGGGATCGTTGTGTATAGGGTATATAATACTGTTCCTCTATTAAGTTCTAGACGGACTGAACTCATACTGACAAACAGCTTGTTTCCATACCCCAATGGCAGGGGAAAAGCGGAGATCTGGCAACTCCATTATCCATAAGATCTGATCTTATAATCACTGCAACACAGTCACATGACCCTGCAACACGTATAGTTTAATTTAATTTTCACCACTCCATCATGCTGCTAAACTTTTCCTATCAGTGAGTTTAACGTCCTTTACTTTTACAATCAAAACATGTAGAAAGCCAAGTGGGTAAGATTCTCAATACATGAATGACATGCACAAAACAAATGAGTAAAGAAGTGGATAAAACAGCACATCCTCATATCTCTTAGTGATAAAACTGGAACTTATTAGAATGATCAAATCTGATATAAAACATAACATAGTTTACATTACTTGCAGTAGTATTCCATCATGGGAAATTCCTCTTTAACGACTCTGTTGATGCAGCTTTGCTAAAAAAAATTGCAAACTGGGTCCAACTTCCTGGAGTAATTTAAATTCCTTAGACCTCTTTCTGTCAGAAATATCTTTAGCTGTAGGTGCTCCTGTGTCCCATGCAGTTTGTCAAACTGTTATCCAGACAACATCCCCTCATCCAGATAACACACAGACCCCCCGACAATACAGCTTGGAACCAGCTAATGGCCCTTCTCTCCTCAACGTAATCCTTTTTTCCGAGGTAGAATTATAAGGATCTGATTCCCTATAATGTAGGAAACCCAAGGAGAACAGAATGGGCCCCCCTGCTGTCATCAGGCTCATAATGGTCTCTGACTATCAGGACTTGAACTGTGACCTTCAAAGATGACACACCGAGATGTGGGGAAAAGAAATATGGTGGATGAGTGGAGAAGATGACATGAGTGGTAGGAGACGGAGGCGAGAAGCCCCGTGAGTGACAAAGGCAGGTATAATCAGGTAATTACATCAGATAGGGTAGAGGAAGCGAAAGAAACGAGGCAGTGTCGAGAATAACAGATGGAGAGGAGGCATGAGGGCTGTCTGAGAACCACAGCGCTCTGTTAGAGAGAGACAGAAGGGCAGCGACAGTAAGGTATCACATTTACAAGGGGGAAGTATGAGATGAAGATCACTGACATCGGGAAATATTTTGCAAAGTGGTTGCAGTGGGAACAATGAATACTTCCAAGTATTCCCACATGCTTCAGCCACATGAATGTTGTACACAGCATTAGTATCATTCCCAGCTTTGAAGCAAATACCAGTTACTTGTTTTTCTCATCGATTAAGCCTAAGTTTTAACTTTTAACGGGTTTACTTTTATGTAAACAAACTGTAACGCCCCCCCCCACCCCCCCCACCGACTGCTCCCTTCCTCAGGGGTCGCCACAGCAAACTAACTTATATCGAGACTTGACAGTTGTTTTTACGCCAGATGCTCTTTCTGAGACAACCACAGACCAACGAGCTGCCACAGCCCTTTGTGTGGAGCAGAGAGCTGTCGACTAGGGCGCCCGGGGAACAGATGGTGGGGCTCAAGGGCATTGCTGAAGGGCTAAGACTGGGGCAAACGAGTGTGTGGCGCAGTTGCTAAATGGCGGTCACCCCTGGACTATCAGATTGGACTGTCTAGTGTGCTTTGTCTATTCCCACATTTTGATGTTGCTGATGCGGGGGTCATCGACCTTCCGATGACAGGCTCTTCTTCTTTAACCTCTGTGCCACCACTCCCCTCCCAGCCCGTTGGAGTACAGTTCAAAAGTTTGCCTCGCTGAAGGTATGGGGGTGCATTAGTCCATCTGGCACGGGCAGCTTACACGTTTGAAAATGCTCCATCGTTGCAGAAATTTAAGAACAGGTTTTACAGCAACTTCTGCTTCCATCCAGACTACATCTTTTTCAGAGAAGACCTTACATAAAATCCATAAAAACAGCATAAAATAAAAGTAGGTGCTGAAATGGCCTGCCTGCAGTCCAGACCGCTCACCAATTGAAAACATTTGCTGCATCATGAAATGAAAAATATAGCAAGGCCAACCCAGGACTGTTGAAGAACTAGAATCCTACGTCAGACTTGAATGGGACAACATTCTCCTCTAAAACGTCCAGCACCTAGTCTCCTTAGTGCCTAGATATCTTAAGACTGTTGTTCTAGGAGAGATGCTTCACATATGAAATCATGGTCCTGTCCCAACTTTTGTGAGCTGTGTTGCTGCCATAAAACTCTAAATTACCTTATTTTAGTACAATTTTTTAGCTTAATGTTTGATATTTTACACTATGATCTACTTTATAATAAAATAAGGGTTTATGAGCTTTGCAAATCCTTGCATTTTGTTTCCATTTACATTTTAAACGTCAGATTTGTCACAACGGATTAAAGTATTTTAAATTAGAGCTTAATCAAATCAAGTAAATCTGTAAAATTACAGTATAGCCAAGAAAATCTGAAAGAAAAAGAGCAAAAACACCCAGCGTGTCACTGAATAAATCTTCTACTTTCATCTATCACAAGGGAAGTACAAAAAAATATTTTTTTCTCGTATAGTAGACCGGTGTTCCCCCTACCATTATTTAAGGCGAGTGCCCCGCCCTGTCAACAGAACCGTCCATCCTGCCTACTAAATCCCCCACCCAGCTCCCCCTTGCTCCCAAAGCAAGTAACCTGGGAAAATCTATGCAATCTTTTTAGAAGCCACAAATGTTGACTTTTATCCATCAGTACAGGATGTATTCTGATGCATGCTCAATAATCCAGGTAGAAAAATCTAAAAAAGCTAAGTCTGGTCCTCTGGACATTCAAAAAA
>JARVGS010000814.1:5108126-5123326 GCA_031762315.1 Hypsolebias antenori | reverse complement strand
CCCCCCCCCCCCCCCCCCCCCCGGCACGAGGGAAAGGTGTGCATGTAGCATCATGCCACTTCAACAACAGCATGTAAGAATAAAAGAGATCAGAGCTTGGGTGGAAAAATATTGTATCAATCATTCCTAATTGTTTAAGTAACAATCAGCTGCGCAGCATCTTCTGAAACTCCACCTAATGCCAGTTTGTACATGCTCTAACATCAAAATCTAGTGAAAGCTTCCTGAAGAAAAACACATTACCGGTAAGTGTTGTCTTTTGCATACCAACACGTTGCAGAAACTTTCCATAGAAGAGAGGATTTTTTAAAAAGCCACTAGCATGTCATGAATACTTGTTCTGTGCCAATTCAAATACATGACATACCGGTACACAAAACTCAGAAGCCCAAAGGACATTTAGCTTTGCCGATTTGTCCCTTTTACAAGAAATGCTGATGCATTTACAAAAACTTCAAATATTTGTTCAGTGGAGACCAGTTTTGATCTCAGTTGAGGTCAAGAAGCCTTTCAGGATCGTTTTCATCACAATAATTCATGTACATTGTTGATAAAATAAAATAGTCTCTCAATACCTGGCAGTTCGACTTTCGCGGACTCATTCTTTTGCAGGTTTTCAATGCAAGATTGTACACATTGTTTCCCGGTGGCCTGGCCCGCTCAGTGATCGCCGAGGGGCCCCCTTCTTTTTTTCTTTCTAAGGATGTCATTAGCTATGATTACACGGACATAAGTAATTGGACTAAACTGCCATTTGGAATTAAAATGTGTCATGTAAACGCCCCATTCGGATTATTCTTTGTTGATTCAGCTCGATCCAAAATAATTTGTAATCACAAAGAGACGGGTGGTTTATGCCGATTCATAATCCGTATGGTGTGCATGTAAACACTTAATCTGTTCATTTTATTCCGATTGTGGAAAAATGACCTGACTGCACATGTACAACCTATGTCTACCTCATGTATTTTCGCCTGGCTAGATGCTAATAATATTATCATGTCAGGGAAGTAAAACTGGTCGGGGAGCGACATTTCTACTAGAAACTTTGAAAGAGCTCAAAATGATCTGTATCACCTGTAGCTCAATCAGGGAGCGCAGTAACGTCTCCGCCGTCATTAAAATCTGGCGTCGGTCCATTTTGGGCACTTAGGTTTGTTTACGTTCATCCTGGAAGTAGAACTTCTTCTTCTGTGTTTTTTTTTAGGACAGTTTACCACTCTGCACATTAGTACTTCTATTCAGAATAAAAGCCCGCTGCATGTAAACGCTCGTCGTGAATGAATTGTGCCCATGTAAATGACACATTTGATTATTTAATCTGAAATATATTTCAATCCAGTCAAAGAATTTTCATGTAAACATAGCTTGTCACAGCAGAGCAGAGAAACACAACAGGCGGGCACGCAAACTGTGACAGACAGCCTAAGAAAGAGAAAGGAGGAGGCGGGGTCTGTCTTTCTCCATCGCTGCTGTGGGAGCTTCAGTGAGGCAGATACCAGAGTGAACGGCATAGATTGTTTATTTAAAATAATCAAGCGCAACCCAAACTGAGTCTTAACTCAAACCAAACCAAGCCAGGGCATTTCTCGAACCGAGAAGTGTCCCAGTGCTCCCGATGGCCAGTCCATCCCTGGACACTGATAGACCTCAGTATGTCTGCTCTCTTTCACTGTGCTCTTTTAGAGAGTTGAGAACATTGCAAGAGTGTGGGAAGGGTTTATAATGCCTTGAAATATATATAAATACTAAACTAAATACTGTATAGCGTCCCTACTTACCAGATTTTCACTTATCGCGGGGGTGTCTGGAATGTAACCCCCGTGATAAGTGAGGGACTAATGTATTTAAATAAAAAAAGGTTGTAGATGGCGAGACATCCTCATGTGGCATTCAGCCTGCTGTTTGTAAGCCTAATTGTGTCGTAACTACAGCAACAAGTAGGTGAAACTGGGAACTACTTGATCTCAAGGAAAACACAACCCTGTCCTGACTGAAATGGTAATCATTACACCTGACGCAGATGTGAAGAGGAAAGTGAATTGACAGATACACTGTCAGAAAACAGAGAAAAGGTTTTAGGTGAAATTTGACAAGCTACGATAAGAGCTCTTACAATGGGAGCACAGCCCTGAACCACTGAACCGCAGTGGCACCATCTTGCACATCAACACACATACATGTGGATGGGGGACAGATGGGGCTGTGTTGTGGCTATCAAAGTGTGTTGAACAAGTGTATCTCAGCAAAGTTATCGAAGTGCTCTTGTGTTTCAGGGAAAGGCAAGTAAAACATTCTCAGGCCTGCTGTTCACAAGACTAAAAAAAAAACCCCGCATCATTGGTTTTCAAAGGAGCCTTGAACACGGGAGTAAAAAGAGTTAAATTTCTTATGAGATGACGACACTTGGGGTCTTCACAACTATGATTTTAATAGTTCAGAATGACGTCCATTAAAATACATTTAAGTTTAAAATGGTCACAGTTACAGCCAAGAGTAACTCTTTAAACTCGTTCCTGATCATCCGAGTGTACAAAGTGCTTGTTTTGCACTTCAAGATAAAGCAAACAGAGAAAAAGCTCCACACCACATGGCGACGGAGGAAAGGTCAAAACAATAACCACACTAAAGGACAAAATACTTGGCCAGGGTAGTTGAAGGGGGCTGAATGTAAAGGACATATTTGGTGTATTGTCTCCTTGTCAAGGAGTCCCCTCAGGCTCTCCCAAGAGCCCTAGGTCAAAAGGTCAACACACCTGGTAATGGCTACCTAGCACTTGACATTGGGGTGAACCCTAAAAACAGGAGATTTATTCTATGGGTGATTGTACACGTTAGTGAAGTACTTTTATATTTCTATGCAAGGAGCTACAGCTAATGAAGTGCTCCAAACCCCACTGGGACCATCAAAAGGTCGCCGTCGTCATGGATACACCTAAACTTGTCGCCGTTATTGACGAGCATGAATGCAGGGAGAGCTGATTGAGGGCCTGTAACCTGGAGAGAGGCCGCCTCCTCAGATGCTCTGCGGGTCAAACACAGCCATAAAGCACTTGGGCGAAAAAAGGACAATCTGCCTTTTTGTATGTTCACGATGGAGACAAAGCATTGTCATTCAGGAAAATTCCTGTCGGGAAAGAAACGAGTGAACCTCTAACGAACCTTTAACCCAATATTAGCACCAACTTTAGGAGTCATCTGGCTTTTACACCTTTAACGACTCATTTAAATGATAACAAACATCAAATCTGTGGTCACTTTTAACCTGCGTGCATAGTTTGTCTTCATCCAACTGTATTTTTTACATGCAACCTTTAAGATCTCATTAGCGCATGTGCGCTATTAGCTTGTGTTGAAAGACCAAAGAAAGGACCAAAGTTTAGTAATTTTGGTTAAGACAGTTTTTAATTATTGTAGAGTCAAAACATTACACGCCTCATAAACATTAAGCTTTTATTTTTTATTAAAAATAATTGATTTATTTGATTTGTTGGGTCTATTTTCTTGTGTTTGGAAAGTTCATTTTAATCTGCTCTCAGCAATAAAAGCATAAAATGAGTAGTTGTCCTATGGATGAACCAAAAGACTGTCAGTCGCTACAACAGATTCAAAGGTTTGATCAAGTTGATCAACTTGTATGTAGATGATACCATGTTATAATCATTTAAAAATGTCCCATTTCCCTCTTGATTATTTTATCAACTACAATATTTAGTCAAGTTTTATGTATCATTATCCAAAAGTCTCCTTTCTGGTGGAAATCAGTAAAAGGTTTTTGATGCTTTGTACCATGAAGTGAAAATAAAAAGATTATAACCAAAGGTTTGTATTTTGCTTGATATTGTTCATTTTGAGAAGATTGTTTTTCATCCGTTTTGCTGTTAAACCTAAACATTATATGAAAAAGGACTAATTTGTATTACGTCTGCATTGACCTCTTAGCCTCTGGCCAAAATGATGTCGTTCTTAAACTGCAGTTGTGGGCCGCACAAAATCACTCCAAGGGCCGCAAACGGCCCTCGGGCCTCACTTTTGGCACCCGTCATTTAAACCATCAAACTGTTAGGAACTACTGATTAACATAAGTCCCCATGGCTAAATATGGCGCAGTTAAAGTAAACCCATTTTCATTCAAGTGCACAGACCTGTTTACAGACTGTGAGAGCAGACAAACATATTTAATAATATCCTTAGGACAGAGCATGATGCAGTTTTAATGAATTATAAATCTTCACGATTTTTACAGTTTCCTACTCATTGGCTGCTTTTAGAAATATGTAGAAACTATGGATATGGTTTACAGTTTTAGTTAAACGCTTTATGTCAGAAGAGTAAAAGGCGCACTGATTTTTTTAACTGCCGATGCCACACAAACAATTGTACCTGACACAAATACAGACAAACCATTTAAATAAATCAACTAAAGCGGAACATTAAACTGATCTGCCATAAGGATTTTCTTGAGGGAATGATCATGGGCTGTAGCAGGTATGCATCCAGTTAAAGTAAGAATGATTTGACTAATATTTAACTGTAAAGAACAAAGTCTTCTTTAAAAAAACAAAATCGACTCAGGACAAATTCTTTCTATCAAGAGTGGATGACTCCAAATCTAAATACCCTTCGCTGTAACAATTTCAAAAGGGCAACAAGTGTGAAATATCTTTACAAACAAAGTATTTTAATGAGCATCTTCCCACAACATGTCCATCAGCCTCCCTGAAGTGTTTCTGCCACAAAGTGAAGAAAAGTCCTTGAACTGTGTTTAACACCTGAGACCGTTTCTTCCTTTCACAGAAACCCACGTAAGAGCCACAACAAAGCAGCTCGGTTGTGAGGCGCTCTGCTAACAGCAGCTTTTTTATGACCCAAACCAACCACTTGCACACAATGGTTGATCGTTCAAAAGCAGCACAACCGGATCCAGCGCACAGCCTGCAGCAACCACTGCAACTGATCACGGCTGAAACCTGCCACTGCCTCTGTGCAGGAGAAAGTTCTCGAGTCGTACGTCTCACAAATCTTCATTCAGCTTTAAGCATCTCAACAAACTGCGGAGTGAGTGAGAATAAGGAGCTTTACTCACCTGTGACAGAAATCGTCATGGGTGCTTCCAGGGGCCTGTCATTGTCCAGGTCCCTGTTTAGCCTCAGATCCCCCGTGTCTTTGTTCAACAGCAGCAGACTGAGCTCGTTCCCAGATTCAAACTTGTACTGGAGCTTATCCGACACGTCCGGGTCGTGAGCCGGCACCTTTCCAATAATTCCTGTTGGGAAACTGTTGGACTTGTTGGTGACGTAGTTGTTGAAGATGATCTCGAAGTTCTGCAGTACGGGTTCGTTGTCGTTCATGTCCTTCAGGCGGATGTGCACGGTAGCTCGGCTCACCAGCGGCGCAGACGTGGCCTGGACGACGATGACGTATTCGGTTTTAGTCTCATAATCCAAGTTCGTGAGCACAGTGAGGTCACCGTTATCCATGTTCAGCTGAAAAACCTCTGGGTTATTCCCTTCTATGATCTGGTACATTATCAGAGCATTGATGCCTTCGTCCGGGTCGGTGGCATTGATCCGGGCTACGATGGAATTCACCGGGCTGTTCTCCTCCACGTCAATGTAAAGCACATCCTTCTCGAACACAGGAGCGTTGTCATTTATGTCTTTGACAACTATGTTAACAGAAACAGCTGCTTTCAGAGGAGGAACGCCCCGATCCACAGCAAGGGCCTTCAAATTGTACACAGGGACGTTCTCACGGTCCAGTTTACGGTTAGTTCTGACGATACCAGAGTAAGGCTCGATCATAAAATCCTCCACTCCGTCATCACCACCTTGAAAGGTGTAGGTCACTCTGCCATTAGAGCCAGAATCTCTGTCAGAAGCAGAGATCTGGAGAACACTAGTGTACTTTGGTGCATCTTCTGGTACACTCCCTTGGTACACATCTCTGAGGAACTGGGGAGCATTATCATTAGCATCCAAGATGATGATCTCCACATAGGTGTTATCAGCCTTTGGAGGGATGCCATTGTCCCTGGCAATAACAACTAAAGTGTACGACGCCTGGTCTTCATAGTCAATCTCGATTTGTGTTGTGATGGCACCTGTATCCGGGTCAATTTTAAACTGAGGAACATTGGCCTCCATGAAATACGTGATGCGAGCATTCTCCCCTGTATCCTCATCTGTGGCACTGATCACCACCACGGTAGATCCAACCGGCTTTGCTTCGCTCAGAGTTACCTGGTAGTTGCTGCTTTGGAAGACGGGCTGGTGCGTGTTGGCATCAGTCACGTTGATGAACACCTGAGCTGTGTCGTAGCGCGTTCCATCGCTGGCGGTTACGGTCAGGACAAACTGTCGCTCCTGTTTGTAGTCCAAAGGGAGCGCCAAGGTGATAAGACCACCACCGCTTTGACTAGTGATGGCAAAGCGGTTTCGGGTGTTGCCACTGGAGATCTGATACATCACCACACTGTTGATGTCCCTGTCTATGGCAGTCACTGTGAGCACACTGGTCCCCACCCCACAGTCTTCATTTATCTTCAGCGAGTAAATCTTCTCAGTAAACGTGGGTGCGTTGTCGTTCACGTCCAGCACCACGATGCTGATGCTGGCTGAGGAGGACATCACTGGTATCCCATGATCCCTCACCTGCACAGCAAACGTGTAAGACTCCGTAGTCTCCCTGTCCAGCTCTTTGCTCACCGTAATCCAACCAGTGCTGTTGTTGATGGTTAATGGAAAACCAGGCATGGTGTCAGTCAGCTGGTAGTCTAAACGAGCGTTCTCTCCGGAGTCACTATCTATTGCTTGAATGTGGATAACGGAATAGCCGATGGGCACGTTTTCCAACACCGTGGCCTGGAAAGGTGTACTAACAAACCTGGGCTCGTTGTCGTTGATATCCACTACTTGAACCACCACCATCCCTGTGCCGTTTATCAGTGGAGGTCTGCCACAGTCCTGAGCTTTAATCCGTAGATTGTACTCGCGGATCATCTCGTAATCCAGAGAGTTGATGACGCTGATCCCACCTGTGAGGATGTTAATGGAGAACTGGCCTTTAATGTTGCCACTAATGATGCTGTATTGAACTTTGGCGTTGTTTCCTTCATCTTTGTCTGTTGCTTCCACCCTGATGATTTCTGTGTCGATTGCAATGTTCTCTGGGACCTGTACGACATACCTCTTCTCACTGAACTGCGGGTAGTTGTCGTTCTCATCCTCCACAGTGATGTGAACCATAGCGGTGGCGGTCAAAGGTTGAGGGTCTCTGCCCTGATCGTTGGCCTCAACGATCAGCATGTACTGGGCCTGGGTCTCCCTGTCGGGTCGCTCCCTGATCCTCACCAGGCCGGTCTGGGGGTCGATTTCAAACACAGAGTTTACTCCGTCTTCATTCACGACTTTATAAATCATGTTGGCGTTGGAGGGGGCATCGCCATCAGTGGCACGGATGGTTATCACCTCAAAGCCGACCTCCACGTTCTCCTTGATGCTGACGCGGTAATCGTTTTGCTCAAAAGCCGGGACGTGGTCGTTTTTGTCACTCACCGTGACGGTGAGCAGAGCAGCGGCAGATCTTCTGGAGGCGCCGTTGTCAGTTGCAACAACTTTGAACACGTGGATGTCTTTGACTTCTCTGTCCAGCGCTTGGGTGGTGGTTATGCTTCCCGTCTTTGCATCGATTTGGAAAAAGTTGTCAGACCTCTTGTCAAATAAAGCCTCCATGCTGTATTCCAGCCTCCCTGCCTCTCCGTCGTCCGTGTCGGTTGCTTTCAGGGTGATGACCCGAGTGCCTGGGGGTTCGTTCTCGGGCACAGACACCTGATAACTGGAGAGCTGGAACTGCGGAGAGCTGTTTACTTGTCGCTTCCTCCTGGGCATCAGTTGACCAGGCTCTCCGTGGGCTGTTGGTGACAAGGATCCACGTTGAAGCGTCAAGCTCAGCTGCACAGTGAGTCTGCTGTGCAAGGTGCAGTGCACATCCAACTTTCCTCCATGCTGCAGACACAAGTCACTGACCAGGAACAAACCCCCATGTCTGAACACAGCAGCGAAGTCTCTTCCAACACATCTGGAGTTTAAAGGGGCGACACTCCGTGTAAAAGTTGGCAGAAGGTCTGTGACGTTCAATAACAGCTCACCTGCGCGTGAACAGGTAGATTCATCCAGAGTCACAACATGTTGAACGTGCACGTCAGGCGCGTCCTTTCTCCTGTACTTAATAAAACAGTCCTGCCCGTGGACGAACACGTTGAAGCGCGTGACAACCGCGTTCCCAGCCTCCTCCGTGGAACCTGCCCTGAAGCCAACGGACGCCGGGCTCCGTGGCGCGCGCGCGCACAGGACCGCGCGGGACAGGCGCACCTCCCCGCTGCGCCTCCCGACGCGGAAAAGGTCCCGCACGAACCCGGGAGGTGAAGTCCTGTCCGTGCGGTACGTCCAGCCCGGGCCCAGGGACAGGTTCGCCAGGAGGCTCCCGCGGGGCGACGTCTCCCAAAGGTGCATGTCCAAAGAGCGCGCGAGCAGAGGGAGCAGCAGGAAGGAGAGCCACAGCACCGGCGGCTCCATGCTCCGCACAGCTCCACTGAAACTTGTAAATGAAGGACTCAAGGCTCCCTCTCCAAGCTCCGGTCCTTCATGGTGAAGCGTGAGGACGCGCGGGCTCCGTGCTGTCCGTGTGCACGGCGCGCGGCCGCTCCGACTTTAAAGTGAGCTCAAAATGGCTCCGCCACCTCCTCCTCTGCTCATTTCCATAAACCTGCTGTTCTCCCCCTTAGGGAGCTTTCAGGTGGGGGGGTGGGAGGTTGCTATGGAGGTTTAGGAGGAACCAGAGCCACAAAACGCACAACACGAAGAAAATCCTGATTTAAAAAGTTATAAAAAAGTTCAGCTGGACCACTTTTGAAACTGGAATAAAGTTCAAACCAAATGTTTAAAAACACCTAATCAATAAAAGTAGAACATGCTCTTAATTTTGTGAACAAGTTACCTGTAAATATTTAAACTCTTGTATAACTTTTTCAATGATAGTTTTATGTAACATTCGCTTTAATGTTTAAGAGACAAAATTTCTGGATAACCAACTTAAGTTGGAAGCCTCATATTGAATATATTACAAATAAATTTGCAAAAACTGTTGGAATATTGTTTAAAATAAAATATTTAATAAATGTAAAAGGTTTACATATTATATAATCTTCCTTGATTATGCCCTACTTGTCATATTGCTCAGAAATATGGGGAAATGTAAATAAAACTATTGACGTATTAATAAAGTTACAAAAATAGCAATTAGGCTTATTAATAAAGTGAGATATTATGAACCAACTAATAAAGTTTTTATTCTAAGCAATACTTTAAATTTAATGACATTGCTTGTATAAAAATACTGGAAATAATGTATAAAGCGCTTGAATAAAAGTCTTCCTCCTAGAATTCAGAAAAGTTAAGAGCGCGTACATATAATTGACAGGTTTGCTAATGTTTGAACAAGCTAAAGAGAAATGTAAAGTAAAATCTAGATGTATTTCAGTTGTTGATGTGAAACTGTGGAATGAACTGAATGATGACCTCAAACTGTTTTTTTTTGGTGAGCTTTAAAAGAGCCTTAAAATGTAAAATTATAAAAGCTTATATGTATTGTGTAACATGTATGTATGTGAGTATGTGTATGTATTATATACATGCATATTTAAATACAGTATAAGTTAAATGTCTATGCGTACTTGTGTACATATGTGTACATTAGATATATGTCATTATGTAGACTGATAGACAAATACAGTATAAGCCTTGACTTTAGCCTATTACTTTTTTGGTAAATGATTGACTCACCGTTTTATATTGTTTTCCTGTTTTTGTAATATTTTTAATTTACCGCAATAAAGTTGAGGTGAGTTAATGTTATAGTTAATTATTAAAGAACAAATTAAAATTAAACATATGCTAACACTATTAGCTAACGTGTAAATTAGCCAACATGTAGATTATCATGAGAAAATGAGATTTCTCGCATCAAATTAATAATAATAGCCTGTTAAATATTTACTAGGCTTAATAAATTATATATGCACAAGTGTGGCAAAAAACCGCCACTTTTCTAACAGAATTTCTGTTTTCAGTGCACGCCACTAGCTAGGCTAAAAATACAGCTTTTTATATTTTATTCTTGGAAATTTCACTTACCTGTTCTTTAATTCGCACAGGTTTTCCCCTCAAAAAAGTTAAACAAATGGAATCTGTTTTTAAACAGTCAAAAATGGTTTGTATATTAGAATATATATATATACACAGGTGTATATATATACTGTATACATACAGTACAGTGTATTAAAAGAAAAGTAAAAAAAAATTCTGTGGTTTGCTGAGATTCTCCTTCGGGTGATTTAACTAAACATTGTTAGTGATTTAACAGCTGTCCTGCAGCGCCCCTGTGTGGTAACAAAATGTAACTGCAGGCAAGAGCATAGATTATTTATTTTACTTTTATTAAAACTTAATTTAAAATAGAAACCATCTTTTTTTATTTGGCTTTTATATTATAATACTAAATAAAACTTCACATTTAGTTTGCCCAAACTAATGGAACAATAATACCTAATTAAGTAAATCTAATAATGATGTATCAAACGTGGTTTTACGTCGCATGTTTGCCTTATTTTTAAAAAGCACATTTAACTATTTTTATAAAAACATAATTTGTCAGCTCATTTGAAATATAACAAGATAAAGAAAATGAGAAATGACTGCATACAAGTTAAGCATATGTATACATATATTTAGTTTAAATTATAATAAAAGAAAGCAAAATACATCTAATGGTACAGCATCCTTAAACAACAGACATGGACTTCAGTCTACATAAAAGAGAATGTACATTTTTCCCCCATGTGAAATTTTAAAAAAATAAACTCTGCATTTTATAAATTTAAATATATGTACACATAATTACCAGCTTTTTAATTTTAGTGTCACATTATCAGTCTTCATGTTTTCACTCAAACATGGCGGTTACCTAAAAAATGAAGACTTGACAACATCGTGGACATTTTCTCTGTCCACAGCAAAGCTCCAGGTGATGCTTTCTAACTGCACAGCAGCTGCTTGTTTAAAAAAGTTATTTTCCTTTAAGATGAGGATACTTTTGAGTTAATAAACCACTTCTTTCCTTAGCACCTCGTGGTAAACCTCGTTTTATAAATGTGTTTGAACACTGAGCTCAGCCTTCGTGAGAGTTTATTTCAGCTGGCAGGTTCAGGTGTCGGCTGATGTCTTTGCTGACTGCTCGCCACAAAGCGCTCCCCGCCCCTCTGCAGCGTGTAGTCACTGGGGCCCAGCTGGACGATCTTCCCGCTGCCCAGACACTCGTCGCCTCTGTAGAGCACCGCGAACTGTAGCAGGAACGAACAGAATCTGTTTGGCCTTTCCTCATTAAAACTGACCCGTGCAGGTAAAAGTAAAACCTTAACTTAATGGTGAATTTGGCGTTACCTGTCCAGGTGTGAGAGCTCTGACCGACTGCGAGAGCGAAACCCACAAAGACCCGTCTGCATTCAGCGTCACCGTGCAGGGAACTGCAGGGCACAGAGGGAAGCTGTGAGTTTGAGTTAAACGTCTTTGAAACCTGAACACAGAACCCACCGAGAGGCATCTGGTGGATGAAGCGGAAGTGACAGTCCATCATCTGGGTCCTGACCAGCTCGGGAGGCGGGTCCACGGAGATCCAGTGGAAGTGGTCGGTTCGAAGCGTGTCACAGAACAGAGCCGGGTGGTTGGTAGTCGGAGCCTGAAAGCAGGAAGCATCACAAACACTGCCCTCTTGTGGAACATATTGGTATTTCAGATTTTTGTTTAAATTTGAAGACTAGAAACATGAAAACGAGTTACTCACCACAATCACATCTCCAGAAACAACATCTTTGTCCACCACAAACCAGGCGTCCCTCAGCCCGCCTATCCGCGCCCTCTGACCCAACGTCAGCGTGAACCAACCTGGACGCACAGAGGGGACACGTCATGGACGAAACGTCCACAGGGACCAACGTGTCAAAAGATCAAACTGACAAGACGGACCTTTGTGTGTTCCCAAGACGGTCCCGTCCTCGATGGAAACGAAGTTCCCGGGTTTCGGCTCGAGGTACTGGAAACACAAACAAAACGGTGGAAGTTCATCTTCATCTGATCAGAAACTAAACCGGAGACGAATTCATTAATTCTGCGTCTCGCCTCCAGAATGAAGCTTTCAAAGTTTCTCTCTCCGATGAAGCACATCCCCATGCTCTAAAACAGAATTTAAAAATCAAACTGTGAATATAAACTTCAGGTCTTTCGTGAAAGGTGTGTCTCTCCCCCACCCACACACCCACACACACCTCTTTCTTCTTCAGCACGTGGTGAAAGCCGGCCTCGGCGGCCATCTTTTTCACAAACTCTTTGGTGAGTCCGGCGAGCGGGAAGACGGTCTGTCGGAGGGCATCTTGGGAGATCTGACTCAGGAAGAAGGTCTGGTCTTTGACCACATCGGCTCCTTTGTAGAGCTTCACAGCTGGAGACACGAGGACAGGTGCAAACAGCTGAAAACGAACTACTGATATGAACAAAGATCAGCTAAATCAGCCGAAAATTTTAAATCAAAACTCCAAACAAGAGAAACGAGTGCTGCGAGCCGGATGACTGCTGAAACTGAGCTGTTAAAGCTAAAAACACACACAAAAAAAAAAAAAAAAAACAAGAAAAACTACACCCAAGAGCTAAATTAGCTAAAACTTTAGCAAAAAGTTAAAATAAGAAAACTTTAGCTAAAAAAATTAAATTAGCTAAAACAGTAGCCAACTGCTAAAATAGGCAAAACATTACTAAAGGGCCAACTGTGGCAACCAATGGCTAAAAGATACCAGTAGGAAATGTACAACTAAAAGCTAAAATTAGCTAAACCATATCTAAAGCCATAGCTTGGCAAAAACGTTAAAATGAGTAAAATGTTTGCAAAAAGCTAAAATTATAAAAACTTTGGCTAAAATGATAGAACCAGCAAAAAAAGTAGCTAAAATCTAAAAGTACCAGAAAGTAGCTACAAATTAACTGTAGCAAAACAACAGCTAAAGGACTATTAACAATACTGAAACTAGTAGCTATAATCAGTAAAGCTAAATATAAAAACTAACTTAGCTAAAACTTTAGCAAAAAGCTTAATTAAAAAAAGAAATGAAATTAGTAAACTAGTAGTCAACTGCTAAAAATGTAAAAAGTAGCTAAGGCTAATTGTGTCAAAACACTAGCTAAACATTAGCTATAGCAAAACTGTAACTAAAGCTAAAATTATCAAAATTGTATCTAAAGCGTTAGCTTAGCAAAAAAAAAGCTGAAATTTGCAAAATGTTAGCAAAACTGTAAAACAAAAACAAAAAAACTAGCTAAAATGCTAAATGAGTAGTTTTAGAAAAATGTAGTTAAAATCTAATCGTAGCAAAACTGAAATTAGAAGCTAAAATCAGTAAAACTATCTAAAAGCTAAATTAGCTAAAACCTTGATAAAAACCTAAAATTAGCTAAATGTATGCTAAATGTTGAAGTAAAACAACTAACAGCTAAATGTAGCAAAACTGTAGCTAAATAAAAGCTAAAATGAGCAAACTCTTCCTTAAAACGTAATGTTAACAAGACAGCAGCTAAAAGTAGCACAAGACAAAAACTGAAGCAGCAGCTGAAGCAGATTTGAATGAGACAAATGTTTTAAAGGAACAGAAGACATCTTAATTTACTTTTTCAGTGAATATATTTATAAATAAAGACAAATTGATCTAAAAAAAATGTAAACGTTACACTAATCCTGACTGAACATTTGGATACGAGGGGTCAAAACAGCACATAGTGTGAAGATGTTTGATGCAAACAACCGTACGGGACACACTTTAAACATAAAAACAGAACAGCTCAGTGTTCTTAAAGCCACTAAACCAGGTCAAGAGTCCAACACTCACGGTTTCTGATCTCCAATCGGTCTCTGAAGAGCGTGGCAGGCGGGGGCGAGTACGACTGCTGGAAAGCATCTTCGTCCTCCCGGGACGTCCGGGCGTAGTGTCCTGTTGCCATGGCGTCTGCGCCTAAAACAGCCGAGCAGCACACATTAATCAGCAGACTTCTTCAAAAAAACACAAAGAAATTAAGAACATGGTTCTACAGGTCATTACATTTTGATTCAGAATGCAGGATGGGCACCAAACACCGGTTTCTTATGAAGAGAAAACTGAGAAAACCAGAAATAAATGAGTCCATACCCAAAGTGTTGACTGCATACTTGTGGAAATGGTTGAATTTGATGTGTTTGTTGCACAGAATGTCAGGGTTTGGAGTCCTTCCCTGCTCATACTCCTTCAACAGATAGCTGCAAACATATGGAGACACTTGGTGCACTTCTAGTAACATTTTTAATTTACGACTAGTCAAAGTGTCTCATTTTACCTGAAAACATGATGCCAGTATTCTTTGACGTAGGACACCTGATGGAAGGGGATGTCCAGGATCTGACACACCCTGTAGGCGTCCTCACAGTCCTTTGTGCTGCAGACCCCACTCTCATCCAGGGAGTCCCAGTTCTTCATGAAAACTCCTGTCACGTTGTAACCTTCAGGCAGCACACGCCAGATTCAACGCTCAAACAAGCGAATTTAAGAACAAGCGTTTTAAAGCTAGTTAAAAATGCAACACTGGAATTCTGAATACATTTTGTGTTCCTAAAATAAAGTTTTTAACTATTCGGCGACATTTTTTATCACTTAAATGTGACCCCAGATGTGTTTCGACCCATTCCCTCACCTCGTCTCTTCAGTATCAGCGCCGCCACAGAACTGTCAACTCCGCCGGACATGGCGCACACGACGTGCCGCATCAAACCCATTTCAGGCTCCACTTAAAAGCTTAACATTAAAAGCAATTTAAAATACACACGCGTGATTTATGTAGCATTTGTTTTAGCCGCTTCCGGGAAATAAGTGCGTCCGGCATAAACACGAACTTAACCGGAACCGTTGAGCAGACGGGGACCGCAAAACGTGTAACACCGGAAAATTAACGGAGCTGCAGCTTCCGCTTTAAGATCCAAACAGAAAAGGTCGGTGCAGATTCAGAGCGAGCCTAACTTAAAGGTTTTTTTTTTTTTTTTTTTTTTTGGTTTACTTTTTTTTTACTATTTCT
>JARVGS010000814.1:5070388-5086733 GCA_031762315.1 Hypsolebias antenori | reverse complement strand
TCATTTGCTTGTAAAAAACGAACATAGCTGAATGATACAACATATATATGTTGTGCCATTTTATGCAAAGTTCAAACTTCATGTCAGTGGACCTTTAACTCCAACATCTGTTCTATATCTTTAGCCAAACAAAACAAAACAAAACCAAAAAAAAGTGGTATCATCTGCAAATTGGACACATTTAAAGAGTCCTGACACATTTACCAAGTCATTCACATATAAAATAAATAATTTTGGTCCCAAGTACAGAACCCTGAGGAACTCCACATGTGATATTGCAGAGGTCAGATCTTACATCATTTATTTGTACAAACTGTTAATATTAATTCAGTAGCTAGAATGTTTCAGCTTTTAGTTTAGCTCTTGCTGCTAATCCGAAATAAACGCTGAAACAAAATCAAACCTGTAGTAAGATTGGGTACTAAGAAACAAAAATACGAATCTAACCAGATGCCACTGACATCCATCTAATAAACATAAATGTGCCGACGGTGACTGAGCGCTGCAAACAGCAGAGACACACTTGATTAAATCTGTCTGCAGCATCCAGCTCTATTATCAGCAAGATGCTGACAAATTTATAACTTAACACCATCGACATGACATTTTCTATGACTAATTTGTCAACCCTGAGATTCATCTCTCTGGTTATTTGCAGGAGTTCTTCATAATTCTGAGCAATGTGTATGGCAACAAATGCTCCTTTAATGACAACTCCTACAGGGACAGTTAGTCAACAGATTGTGACAAATCATTGCATGGAAACAAACATTTAGTGGGAGTTTGAAGAAGAAAAAACACTAATTGGGACTTTCTGGCATATGGCAATAGAATAATAGTTGCCATGAAAACAGGCGCTCAGATGAACGGTTTAGGCTTTACTATCTATCACTAATTAGACGAAATTTGCAGAAAGTTTTACAGGACAGGAGATTAGAAGTGGGTGTTGGGACTGCACTTAAAGTCAACAACAAAACTGCAATTAGAGGTGAGAAAATGGTTACACTTTTATATGTATTCCAACAAAGTTTACACAAAGCTAACAGTTAAATGGTGAAATAAGTGCTCCTCAATATCTTGCCTAGAAAAAGCTAAATTAACGATTTTTTTGTAATTCAAAACTCAAGTTTGTATGATTTAACCAATGTTTCTTTACTAAGCCATGAAGGCAAGACAAGCTATCTTTTAAGGAGATTAACCTTGAACCACATCCTAAATAAAACAAAATAAAAGACCTCCAGATCTGAAAACCAAAGCCAATGAGGATTTGTTTTTAAAACTGTTCATCCCACTTACACAGTTCTGGTCAAACTTAAACAAATATACCGTACTGTATATATATTCCTAACAAAGTTTACATAAAGCTAACACTTAAATGGTGAAATAAGAAGTGCTTCTCAATTTCTTGCATGGAAAATGCAAAAATAACTAAATTGTTTGTGCTTCAAAACTCGTTTTTATGATCTAATCAGTGTTTCTTTACTAAGCCATGAATGCATGACAAGCTATTATTAAAGGATAATGTTAACCTTGAACAACATGCTCACTAAAATAAAAAGAAAGACCTCCAGATCTGAAAACCAAAGCCAATGAATTTGTTTTTAAACCTTTAAGTTTTTCCCACATACACGGGTCAACACTTCATTTGTAAAATTAAGTTAGACTGTATCAAAGTCTAGAAGTAAATGTCAAATATGTTGAAATATTACATCAAAAAACATTTTGTAATCAAATATTGACAACTCTTGTTTTTTATGACAGAGCTTAGGCAGTTTTACTTATTGCATGGTACTAATTAGGTATAAAAAAATGACTATTTTTCAAAGATAATATTTACTGCCTTCTGTGGGGAAAAAAATGATAAAACCTCTAAACTACATGACATTTTTAATGTTCCTTTCAGTTCAATTCAAATTCAAAAATTCTTTATTAATCCGAAAGAGAATTAAATATTGTTGTAACTCATCCTGATTTCATTAAGAGATGTTATAGGTATTGATGGCTGTAGGGAGGAAGTCTGTCCGTCCCACAGCGGATACGAAGAAACTGGACGCAGATGCCATCTGATCCGTCCACCCAGACTTGGCCAGCCTCTTGGTTCCCAAGAACTCCTCGCAGAGCAATGGCCACTCCTTCCAGCAGCCTGCCGAGCTCCTCGTCGCTGCGAGCAGCCGGCCGGAGGACGATCCCGGTCCTTCTGCTCTCATGAGCCATGCTTCTTGCCAGTTCCAGGATCTCAGTGATCAGGCACTTGAGCACAGCCGGCAGGGAGACGAGAATGCATCCACGGCGCCTCCTTTTCAATTCATTTGAGATTTGGGGTTGTAGCTGAGATATTATTTGAGCTTTGCATGTTTATGAGTGTGTGGACACAAATGAGTACAGATTTAAGATTAAAAGTTTTATTGAAAAATTCATAGCTCAATACAGAAATAGTCATCTATGTATCATCAGACAATCAGTACTTCAGCCATGCTTTATCTGATCAATCAATCACGGTTTAAAAAATAGTACAAGATAGTTAATTTTTCTCGGAAATGAACTCTTTTTTTTTTTGTTTTTTTTTTTTCTTCTTTGCAAATAAAACACCAGAAAGCAATAGAAACACTGACACAAAACAGATACTGATCAAGTCCTGTAAAGAAAACATGTTTCTGAAGAAGGCATCGCACAATTCTAAGAAAGTCAGTGAAAGATTTAAGGCCATTTTGTACAGTTAATCAGATATATCATCTGTATAAACACTCAGTTTTCAACAAAAGGAACCGGTGCATCCTTTGTAAAACTGCACATGCAAACATAGTGCACATCGTTAAGAAGATATGACGAGCATATAATATATTATTTGGATATCTTTAGTAAACAAATATACCTTATGTGTGTTTACACCTCACTTGGTCTAAGAAAACACTTCTATAAAGGTGCCTCACGGACGCACGCAGAACATGCACGCATGCACACACGTCATACACCTGGATCTGCTTCACAGGAAAAGGTGAAGTTAGTGATTATTCTTAAATGATTTAAAAACACCAATTTTAATGGTTAGCGTAAACTATGTGAACAATGTGCGCACAAACGCAATTAAAGTCACATTTTTGTTCATGGCGACGTTTGACTGCTTTCTTTTAGATTAGGTTAGATTTTGGACACTAAAGTGTTTACTCCATTAGTTTTCCAGATGCACAACTCTGAAATGCGGGTTTGCACTCAATGTAAACAAAGGCTGAATCCGCCAAAAATCACATGGAAGCTGAAATCACATGACTGACCTACATTAGTTTGGCTGTAGTGTAGCTAAACAAATATGGCCGGTAGTTTAACCTACTTTCAGTCACTTTGGTCGTTTTTGTAGGTAAACAAACGTACTGGGTAGATACATTTTGCTTACAATTTTTTACTTTAAATATATTCTAATTACTGATATGAGAAAAATATTGTGAAGATTTTGTTTCTCTATAAATCTCTGCTGTCTGGTCTTCATGACTTTGCAACAAGGATCTTTATGACCTACTGTGTGTGTAAAATTTTAAATACTACGAAAACTTTTGGCTGATTTTCACAATAAAATATTTATCATAACTGGAATATACAGTGTTTTATTTTGAATAAGTTGTATATTTACTCAGATTGTGTTTTTCTCTTGATAACAAGCTTTGCCATGAAATTTGGTAAAATAAACAGTCAGGAATCGATGCATTTTCCAGCCTTGAAAAGAAACGTGACTTCAGTTCATTTAAGTATTTTATTTACCCTTTATTTATACAGGTAGTCTCATTGAGTCACGAGAACTCATTTTCATGAGACCTGTTGGGGAGCAGATGGTGGGGGTTGGGGTCTTTGCTCAGGGGCCCAGAGTGGGGTGAATGAGGGTGGAGGCAGGTGTGGGTGTTTTACCTTTTCCACCCAGATTTTTTTTTTTTTTTGTTTAATGTTGTCAGTACCGGGGCTTGAACTGGCAATCTTCTCTAACCTCTGTGCCACCACTTCCCCATTCGGCACGAGCAAAGAGTTTGGTCAGACTTTTTTTTTTTTTTTTACATTTTGAAATAGAGTTCTATATAAATGTTAGACAGATTTATTATATGGTAATATTTAGCTGTTAGCTTGTAATCTAATGGTTAATCCAAGCACCTTTAAAGCAATATTTGACAAAAAAATCAACTCCAATCTTATAAAAAAATAAAAGAACAGGTTTGCTTGAACCTCATGAATTTTTAAACCTTCACACAACCATTAGTTTCATTTCACAGTTATTTTCCCAAAAAGGTATAATAATCTTGCAGGAAGCGCTCCGGGCTAAACCCAACACGCAACAGCTAGCTGCTATTGGCATCTTTTAGTGTAAATAACTGGCCAATATAAAACAATGTAAAGGTTTATAAAATAAAGTTTACATAAATAAATGACACTTTATAGATTGGAGCCATTTTAAATTGGCAGCAATTCAGTTTGGTCTACGCTTCGCTTGGATTAGCCATTAGCGTCCAGGTTCTGTTAGACTTAGTTTGAATTTTACAAATTGAGTTGAAACAAGGCATAACTTAATTACCTTTCAGCTAAACCTGACGTCAAAAGATCTGAACTACCACTTTAAGTTTAGAAATGCATGTAAAATAATAAAAACAGCAAAAAAAACTCAATTTGCATCCACCTCTTGTGGATGTCAAGTGCTTACTTAGAATTTAGTCAAATTTGAAGCTGATTTACTTGAAGAATGCTTCATGTACAAATCAGAAAAAAAATTCTAAACATGTCCAGTGTAAGCAGCTAATTACTGCTAGCTAATTTAAACCAGACAAAATGCTTTTTAGCCGACCAATTACCAGTAAAAACGCAGTGCATGTGTCGGACACGCTAACAGCTCGGTGGATGTGTCCGTAATGAGCTCCTCAATTTGACCTGCAGTTTTATTAAGTCCAGCCAAGCTTTGAACGCAGCAGGTGGCTGCTAACATGCTAGACCATGACCACATTTGTACGGTTAAGTTCAGCCTTACTGGCGCTTTGCTACAATAAAAATAAATGGAGTAAAAACAGGGTTAGGAACGGACTGAAAACTAGAACAGAGCAAAACAATACAAAACCTGTTGTAAGCCAAGATGTTTGCCTTATTATTTAGGGTTTAACTTTACTTTTTTTGTGTCAACGTTGAAGTCAGGTCACCTTTCAGTGCGGGAAACATGCAAAATATACATAAAGTACTGTATTAAGCTGCCAAGATTGTTTTGATCTTTAGTTTCTGATTTGGTGTACTATAGTTGTCAGCCTCAATATTTTACTAATACACATAGTTCCTTTCGGTTGTTATGTTTAATTTGACTGGTATTAGAATAAAATATATTTTTGTGACATAATCAGAGCTACAAGTCAGTGGAAATATAAAGACGTATGTTTAAGATTGTTGCCATGCTTTTCTGTCACACTGTCTTACAGTAAAAGAAAATATAATAAAAATAGTGAATTTTCATTTGTAAAACTCTGATAGATACAGTCTGTTTAACTGGTTCAGAGAAGGACAAATAAATCTAACATTGAACCATCTGGTTTATTTTGTTTTATAAATTTTGGCCACAGTAAATCTTTTCTTAATTCTATTTTATATAAAAGTACTTCAGTAGCAACATATTACATAAATTTAAGTGCTGCAGTGCTACTTCACCTAAAATTCAGTTTTTAAATGCTATATTCACAGTTTATTTCACTCGGCACAGACAACCATTCATCCACTCCCACATTGACGACAAAAATAGAAGACATCAGAGTTAATTGGAAACTCGTTGGATGTAAAACAGCTCGCACAAGTCATCCTTTTTCACGTGATTGGCACATACTGTATAAACACACCTTATACAAACATACATATAAAGCTGTATCAAAGCTATAAGTGCGATTTAAAAAAAGGTTTTAAAAAAAAGCTCACTCAAACAAATTAAACACTCACAAAAATCAAAACAAACACAGGGAACATGTGTTTTTCGATGCATTTTTGACCACTGGGCTCTTTTTGCTCAAACATTTCGTCTGAGAGCAGCTGCTGTTGATGAAACACTGGGCAGACATGAAGGGAAAGGACACAAGATGAAACCACTTTGCCAAATGGCCGCTCGGAAGAGATAGATGGTTAAACAGAGAGAGGAACAGTAGCTACATTTCCATTCAACAGTCAGAAATGCTACATTAAATTCTGAGTCACTCAAAAACAAACTGGATCAAATCCACTTTAATCAACTTAAACTGGTTTAAATAATCAACAATAAACAAAACAATGGCAGTCTTTGAAATTATGTTAGGACTGGGGTGTAAGACTTCTTGATAAAAAAAACAGGCAAGGGGAAGTATATATAAATATCACTCTAATATGTGTTTAATTCAAAAAACAATTTTAGGTTCCACTGGACTTGTTTCTGATTAAATTCAAAGCTCAAGTGTATTTAACTACCGGTAGCTGGAAAAAAGCTAGCAGACTGAAGGTTTGTAGCCTGTTCAAGTTGCCTCCTTCACATGGTTACAACTACGCTATGCCCTCCACAACCTACATGGGGTGAGATCGCGGGAAGTTTGGAAAGCCTCCTTCGATAAAGACGCTACCATGATACCGCTAGGCTCTTAGTACCCAAATGTTTTCCATCCTGTGTAACCCAAATGTTCTTCTGAAATTTACCCCAAGCACTTTCTCACAACGTCAGGATGCTGCTACATGTTAGAATCAGAACGCCTTTATTGTCATTATACGCAAGTACAACGAGATTGAGAGGTTAGAAGCTCAATGCTACCACCACAGATATCACATTGATGGGCGGCTGTGGCTGAATGGTTAGAGCAGTCATCCTCCAATGCAAGAGTTAGGGGTTCAACTCCACCAGTCCCTGGACAAGACACTGAACCCCTTATTGCCTCTGATGTGTGTCCAATTGGTGTATAAATGTGATAAAGTACTAATTATTCTTCGTACAGCTGTAGTAGAGTGCTGTATGAATGGGTAAATGTGGACACAGATTGTAGTGTAAAGAGCTTTGAGTATCTTGATCAGATAGAAAAGTGCTATACAAGTACAGTCCATTTACCATTTTTGTGCTACGTTGCTTCCAAGACCTTGTAACAATTGCGATTATAACTTAGGCTTGAAACCAGCATGGCCAGCTCTGTTTTAAATTTCTGACAATTTCATGGCTACACTACTGCTTCCATACGCCACCGCACATCACCCAGGACCCTGACACGCTGCCTCCATAACAATCTGATCCATTAAACAAAAGTTGTACCCATGTTAAAAGGCATCGTAAACATAAGACGCTCTATCACCATCTCTATTGTAGTGGGGTTTGTCATCCAGTGTGAAAGGGGTACAACTGGTAATTTTAATATGTTTTTTTTAAAGATATTTGGTTAAAAAAAGAACTAATAGGAAAACAATTCTTACCAAGTTTCTTGACAGTTTGTACATGGGGTTGTATAAAACCTTTCTGGGTTAAATCCATATGAAAGTTCTCCAACTTGTGGTAGTATATACAATTTTGTAGTTGTCTTTAAGGTTTCTCAGATGCAATCGTCCTAATCACAACTTAACTATTTGCGTGGCAAAACTGGTACATTAGTGTTGGAAGATTAGCAGCAAGGCTAAAATTCAAGAAATTGTTTTGGGGATAAGTATGTGCATTGAGATTCTTTTGGATGCAATACATAATGCAGCCCAATACGTATCGTACACACCAGGTACATACCAGATATTCTGAGAGTACAGGAAAATAAGTTGCATCATAATACAACCATGTCCTTGTAACTACCCCGTATATACTGGATACATACTAGAGACATACTAGGTACAAGATAAGTACCTAGTATGCATCAGGTAAGCAACAAGTATGTGCTCTGTCAGTAAAGGGTAACAGCTACCTTTATTATACAACCTGGTCCTTCTAGATACTGGTTACGTATTTAATAAATAACTGGTATGAATTAAATAGGTACCAGGTATGGACAAGGTAAGTAGTAGGGATATACTCTGGAGAAACAGGGTAAAAAGTCCCTTAAGAACACAACCCAGTCCCTGTAGGAACCTGATACATACCAGGTAAGTAGTAGGTATGCACCTGGTAATAAAGCATCTGATACTTGTACCAAGTATATACCAGGTAAGTAAGTACATACTTGGCACAAGAGTAAAAAGCCAATTCATAATGCAGTCCAGTCCCCTGTACACACACACACATGCATATAAAGTTGGATGGAAACACAGCTACTGAGAGTGTGAGACACTCAAGGAAAAAGCAATGAAGACACGATGGAACAAAGTGACAAATGAGCACACTCACGTCCGGCAGACAAACGTATGGATGGAAGAGGTAGTGCAGAGCCACCATTTGCGTGCACTTGACTGAGGCTACACTCATGCAAAAAGGTTAATACAAACACCAGAATACAGTACAGTACGGTACAGCACGGTCCAGTACGGTACGGTACAGAAGGGCTACCAAGGCCTTCACTGCTGCTACCTGATACAAACGCCAGGAGAAAGAGAGTATTACAACTGTCGTAATGAAACTATGTATATAAAAGTATCAACAGTAAAAATCCTTCATAGCTTTAGCTGTAAACAGTAAGTGAGTTGGAAAGAGAAGAAAGACTGAGATAGTTTTTTTTTTTTTACAGAAGTTAATGTTCAAGTGATTCTGTTTGTCTGAAGAGATTCTCTTTACAATCTTTCCATAAAAAAAGTCCCTCGTTATTTTTCCCTTCTTTTTCTGATCAAAGCTTGAACCTACCAGCTGAAGCCTTTCCAGGTATCCCAGGGGGGAAATTAATAAAAGAAAATGTTATTTCAGACAGTTACAGGAATGCTTAACAGTGGAAGTAAACAGACCCTTGCTGGACTCATCCCCCCAAAGCGCTTCAGTCCTGGCCTTACGTGCTGCTTCCTGAACACGAGAAAGACCACTGTGATCCACGACAACAAGGCATGGAGAGCGGCTTTAAGGAAATGGAAGTATTTTGCGCGTAAAGTTCTGCAAACACCTGACTGCAAGACTTTCAATACAATTTTTTTTCAAAATTCATTTAAGCCTCTCTCTTTAAATCTGAGTTTGGATGGGCTGTCCCGGTGGCGTGTAGGGAGGTGGCGCTGGCGAAGGCTTTATCCCGCGGGTCCGCATGTAGGAGAGGAACTGGTCAGGGATCTCAGCCAAGACATCTTTAGCGAGCCGGGCCATGCTCAAGATGTTGCTCCCAGCTCGGTCAATGTAGTCCCTGAATGGAACAAACTGAGAGGAAAGAGGAACAAGAAACGTGAGTTTAAACAGACTCTAAAGCCAACACATCACTGGGAGAGTCTCTCCAAAATGTCTCAAATCTGTCTCAAACCATTCTCAATTTAGTTTTTTATGAATTCTATAGGGCCAGAAGTGCATTTTTACACCTGTACTGAAGTTTTTCCCTGACAAAGTCTGGGTTTACAGTCTTGAATGTCCAAGTCTAAAAACTACATGGACGGTTTATACAACCACTGGTCCAAATCAGTCCGTCTTCAGTTCAAGTGTTGTGAGACTGCTAAGGTGGGTACAAAACGAGCTGAGGTGGGTACAATGTGGGCAATAAAGGTTCCTAAACTTTTCATCTTTCAACCCACTAAACAGAAGTCACAGCTAGGCCTGTTGCGATATACAATAAATCAATTAGTCGCACGTTAAATTAAAATTATCAACCCATTTTCATTTATTGGTTTTATCGTTTCTTTGTGTCTCTCTTTCTACTGGAGACACTGGATGACAAAACTCAACTCTGGTGCTCTTCACTGACCCCTCCCTTTCTCTTTAAAATCTGTTTAACCGACCAAAATCACATTTTTGGATCGTTAAAAGCAGCTAAGCTAAGAAGCTAAGCTACGAGCTAAGGTAACACCGACCTCGGGGAAAAAAAACCTCCGTCTTCTTGAAGCTCCAAAATTCACAATTGAAACTCGTGCCTTCATCTAAAAAGTTGTTTTTCTCTGCAAAAATAAGCTAAGAACTTGTTTACTGATTTTTTATTAAAAGCTTTGTGTGAAAAATGTTACGCTAAAGAGCTCAAACCACACCGAGCGGCCGTCATTTTGAGGACCGAAAAACGGGAACGAGACTGCCCATGTCACGTCAAGGGGCCTCCCTTCTATTTTTCTTCAAGAGACACACTGCTCACTCCCTCACTATCCATCCTTGGGTTCAAACAGTCTTATACTGCCATCCAGTGGTCAAAAAAAGGCACTACAAACAAAAATTACACAGCATTTTTCTTAAATTTGACATTACTAATTATTGTCAAATTTCACACAATATTATCGTTAATCGCAATAATTTCTGAGATAATTAATTGTCCAGCAAAATTTGTTCATGACAGACCTAGTCACAGCGTCACCTCAGCTATTCCTGGTTAATACGTACAAACATTTAAAAAAACATTGTACCCAAAGCCTCATCAACCACTTTAATATATAATATATTCAGTATTTCAAATGTTATATATTTTAATAGTTTATAGCTACTGTGTTCATCTCTTTGTAATAACTGTTAAATAAGCCATTGGAAATCATCTTCATTTTTATTTTGACTACTGTAGACCTTCTCAAGGACTCACACTTGGCGTTTCATGACCTATAAGAGATCCCAATCCCTAGTTTGGGAACCCCTGGTCTAGGATTTAGTTTTTGTAAACCGCACACACAAAGATGGTCAAAAATTGGTTGCGCAAAACAGTGTCACATTGGTCATAAGCCCTATGAATTCAGTGACATTCCAGCTGATAATTTGTCAGTTTAATTGCAATTTTCTTGCAAATCTGAGCCACCAACAAGTCTCCAACAATCGCAGCTCAGCGAGACAACACCCACGTGGCATAACGGCAGTTTTCTTTGTCTAAAGTTTTACAAAAATGACCAGGCCATGTAATGCCCGTACAAACTGCAGCAGGACTGTTGAGACTGCTTTTAGCCGGATCTATCAAAGCGTATGTAAATGTAAAAATATGTCCAGGTTACCATGGTGATGTTAACTGTGGTATTTTATCGCTTGGACTAGAAACTGACCAAAAACTTTGCCTCAAGTTGTTGCTATTTTCAGAAAAACAAACTCAATGGTGAAGCCAGTTATCATTGAGCTATAAACCTTACTGTGACATTTTTGCTACTATGATAAAACGTGAACACAGACAAATAGAAAACAAGGAGGTTTTAGTTTTCTGTAAATACCCTGCTGAGCGTTACTCATTGAATGGTGATGAAATCCAAGAGTGAGTTTTATTTTTAATTTTTTTTCTGCTTTTCCGAGGTGGTGCAGAGTGATGAATCCTAGCGAGTGGAAGGAGAAATTTTATCCATTATCACATGCAAGTGGGTGGCCAATGGTGGCCTTGGCCACTATAGATTTACTTTTGGCCACCCCAGTCATTTGAGGAAACTCCTTAAGTAATATAAAAATGTTAAAGCATATTTTTCTCAAATGATAGGGGTGACCAGTTTACATATAGTGGTGGCCATCTTGGATTTTGATGTGGCAATTCAATTTTTAATAGTGACCTTTCTTACGCCTAGATGCCGCCAAACACCACAATGGAAGTCAGTACCGTAATTTCTGGACTATAAGCCACTACATTTTCACAAGTTTTGAGCCCAGCGGCTTCTACAATGCTGCTTATTTATGGATTTATTTTGTTGTTGTTGTTGTTGTTGTTTTGACAGGCTTACGAGCTTCATGCTGCTAAAACATTTAGCTTCATCACACCCGGGCGCTCACATAGCTGCCCAATAAACGAGGGTGGGTCTTCATGATTCAATGAGACTACATGTATAAATAAAGATTTTTTTTTAATCAAATTGATCAGACCAATTAAATTACCAAACAGGTCACAGTGGAACAAAAAAAAGTTTAAGAAAAAAAGTTTATTGTATGTATTTGTGTATGTTACCGGTACGTATTTAGATAAAAGTAAAAATATATATAGTTCTGTGTAAATGTCTCATGTTACAACATGCACACCCATGTCTTATAGATAAGCGCAGCCTATACGTGTTCAATTCTTCCTTTTTTTCTTAATTTAGTGGGCGCGGTTTATATTCGGGTGCGCTCAATAGTCCGGAAATTATGGTAAATTTCTTATTTTACAAGTTATCCAGCTCATTAGACAGACAATGGAGGGGGGGAGGCTGGAGGGATGATCTGATGGACAGAATAAACCATAATGAGTCTGGTGTCAACAGATGTATAATAAAACACAACCAAAAGATGAAATGTGAAACTAAAAAAAATGGATGTCTGAAGAGCAAGATGACATATTTTTTGTAAAACCAAGCAGACATCTTATGAGTCTGGATGCTTCAGATCTGCCCGATAATATGAAAGTTTGGTATTTAGTTTGCAAGTGAGGTGGAGAATATTAAATCTGCTACATTGCACTGAGAGAAATGACAACTTTAGGATTTGAGTTTTGTGACAACACAAAGATAAACTAATACAAATACCCAGGGAGCTTTGGGATTACATTTGACATTGCAATGAAAATATATCCCCAACGTACAGTTAAATGAATGTTTTGGACATAAAAATGTGTTTAAAACCGTTAAAATGGACGTGGGTGAGTGAAAGTCCAGTAATTTCATCTTTGAGCCCCATTAGTGGCTAAATGCACCCTAATAACCTGCAGGTCAGGACAGAAACCCCCCACTTCACCTCATAACAGGCGGATTATCATCTAAACTCACCTGCGAGCCGCCCTGAAACTTTCCTGTGGACTCCTCGGACCATTATCCCACACCTCAACTTCCCATTTACATCACCAAAGCAGCTATTATCTAAATTGTCCCGAAGCCCGACAGCTCATGAGCGCCAACATCGGCGACACTGCTGGACCGAATGAGGGGAGATTTGAGATTGTATTGTTTATTCCATTAGACGTTGACATCTGCAGGAGGACGATCCAATTTGTGCAGCAAGATTCTGCTGCCGGATGCCGGCCCCGCCGCGGCACTCGGTGGGTTTTAATGGCGATAATGAGAACCTGTGGGCTGAGGCGATTTAATGCTCCGGCAGTGAGACTTTGTTTAACACGGGTCTTCTGTGTCAGAAGCGACAGTGTGTGTGAGCACCAGCTTATTAAAAAGCCAACTAACGAGCATCCGTGTGGCTCAACAGGATGGAGCGAAAGAAAAAAGGTCAAGAAGCGACTTCGCCGAGTCACGACCGAACAAACAGCTGTGAATGTTTGTATTATTTCTTATTCTCTTCTCATGAGGGGATCGCCTCGATCAACACAAATAAAACAAGAGGAATGAAACCACTTATACACAACATTTTACATTTAAATTAATTAAACTAGAGACTGACACGTTTCTCATGATGCACGACACTGGTTCCTTTTTCTTTTGCTTAAACAGATAGTTCAGATAATTTCTAGTATTTTAGATGAGTCCTCAAATGATCTCACTTTGATGACAAAGTTAAATTAGACCAGTTCAGTCCAAACATGGCCTAAACAAATGAAATTAATTTAAAAAGTAATTTTAAAAGCCTTTTCATTGCCGTCAAGTCGTTGGTAATTAAGCATTTCTTTCAGGAAGTGATCCATGCTGCACCTGAAGTGCTACAGCTAGCTGCTACCACTATTTTGCTCTTGCAAAGAAAAACACACAAATATTCTGTAATGTGAAACGGGACGTTGACACAAGCCACAAGGAACTTTTCGAGATCTGATTTTTTATTTTTATTTTTTTATAGCAGCGAACATTTCAGCCTCAATCCTGTTCAGAAAATTGAGAAAAAAGTAAATAAATAAATAAAAAGTAAAACTGAAGCCAGCAGTTTTCAATTTCTGTCGTAACTTTAAATCCAGTGACTGTGCACTCAGTGTTAATTTCGCAACTTTGCTATATTTGAGAGTTTTCAGACCCCTCTTTTGACTTTTCGTCAAAAAACAGACGTTATTCCTCTCGGGTCAATTATGCAAATTAGGTGATGTAATTTAGCGACTTTTACGGCAGCCAATAGCTACTTCCTTCTCCCCCACTACACACAAACATAATAATTTGACGTTTGTAGGCATCAATGGCAACTAAACATATTAGGAAAATTAATATTATGCAGCAGCAAAGTAAGAACTGCATGAATCAGTTGAAGATAACTCCTGAAGAAAATTATCCGATATATATTTAAAAAAAAAAATCCAGGACAAGCTCTGTTTGTTTACATGAAGCAAGGCTGTTTTGGCTTCAGTGTCCTCGTTATGTTCATGTATCTAGTTATTTAAATATGTTGATGGTTCAGACTAGTCGTTTGCTCATTAGTCCAGTCAGAATTAAATTTATTTCCCCTAAGGTTGCGCATTGAGCTATCTACAACAGGTAAGACACTTTTGCTCAAAACCTCACTTCTAAAAGTTCTTTTAAGTGCCATACCGGCTCTTTATGATTGTTGCCACGTGTGGTCCGAAGCTTCACAAAGTCAAGGCGTCCAGGAGCCAATTTCATAAAACTGCAGAGCCTTGTAGAAAACTTTGCTCTCGAAGGCAACAACTGACTCACAAAGCAGATTTAGGAGAGGTTGCTTCAAAATAAATCAAACTCTACCTTTGTGAAAATATGAAAATATGACTGAACCATAAATTTAATGTCCGCAATTGTTTGGATGTTAAATATCAGTCTTGATTATTGAAATAAACCAAATCATAACAAAATTAGTCGTTTTAAAACATATGTTTACATGGCAGTTGATCAACAACGTGAGAAATACCCTGATCAATCAGCGTGTGGCTCGAATGGGAAATATTTAGTCTGTGAAGTTATGTTTCCATAGACCAAATAAATAGTTTTATTCCTGGACAGGGTTTAGTTTAAAACTAGAAGGGAAAGTTTCTAAAGCAGAGTGAGGAAGATGAAGGTGAGATAACCTGAACGATGTCTCTCTCAGCGAGTCGTCCTCTGGAGGAGATTCTGACTTCATCGCCGTCCAACTCCACCATGGCTACGAAGGGAAAGAAAACAAACTGTAAAGAATGTGTACAAGTACTCCAACATCGTACTACAACTATGAACATAAATTTGATGACTTACCGTCAAACTCTGCAGGCCCGACCCCCACAATAATGATTGACATGGGCAGGCTGGCAGCCTAAAACAGACAAGAAAATATATATTTAAACAAAACATAAACCTTATTTAACGAAAAGTTTTTCTAAAATGCCTCTAAACTTGTCTTTAATTAAGATTTCATATGAACCTTCTTATAGTTATACAGTTACAATAATTCATTGTGATCTAGATTTAGCTGTTAAACAAAACAGGAACAGCTTAATTTTCATGTGAACTACAAATATGAGCTCTTATTTTTGTCCAAATGCTAAAATAGTTTCACAAATATCTTCAGACTCCATGGGTCTTTTTTAAATAACAGCATAAACAGCAGGTGATCATGTAAGGCATGTGTTTGTCTGTCTGTTAGCAAAATATCTTAAGAATCACAGCATGGATTTTAATGAAACTGCACCTACAACCATCTTTTGAAATCTGTTCAATTCAAGATGGTCATCGCAGCTAATAGATCTTAGCAAACACAAAAACGGCGTGCCCTCAGTCACTTTACAGAAATAGAGATAAAATTTGATGTGGAAGTAGCCGAGAGTTATCCTAAAAACATTCTCCGAGCTTTTAGCTACCGGAAGTCTTTTCTTATTTTTAGCTCCCCCCCCCAATTCAATCTTTATTTATACAGGTTAGTCTCACTGAACCTCAAGGACTCATTTACGTTTAGCTACGTCTAGCTAACCTGTTAACTAACATTTTGCTGCTTTTAGCTACCATTAAGTTTGGGCGTTTTTGTCTAATCTTTTGCTACTGTGAAAGTCTAGCTAGAATTTTGCTACATTTACCTTAGGTTTAGCTCATTTTAGTATTTAGAAAGCATTTCACTACTTTTGGCTTTTAGCTACCCTTTTCCTAATTTTATCTTTTAGCTAACCCTTGGCTACTTTTAGCTACCACTATGTGTTTTGTGTTTATGCCTAATCTTTTGCTACTGTGAAAGTCTAGCTAGCATTTTGCTATTTTTAGCTTAGGTTGAGCTCGTTTTAGCTTGTAGAAAGTATTTTAATTATTTTGGCTTTTACCTAGCCTTTTGCTAATTTTAACTTTTAGCTAACCTTTTGCTTCTTTTAGCTATGTTTAAGTTGTTTTGTATCCATGCCTTATCTTTTGCTACTGTGAAAGTCTAGAAAGTCATTTGGCTATTTTTACAGAAGCTTACGTTGAGCTCGTTTTAGCTTTTAGAAAGCATTTCACTACTTATGGCTTTTAGCTAGCTTTTTGCTCATTTTAACTTTTAGCTAACCTT
>JARVGS010000814.1:5056132-5067757 GCA_031762315.1 Hypsolebias antenori | reverse complement strand
TACAGCAATAGATTTTCCTTGGACAATCAACAACAGACAATCATAAGAGAGAAACACAGTTTTTTTTTTTTTTTTTTAAAGTTAAAGCAAGATGTCTCACACCATATTGTATAGGTGATGTATCACACTGTATCATCATGTGATGTATCAAACCCTATTGCATCATGATATATCACACTGTAACATATTGTGATGCATCACACTGTATTGTATTGTAACAAAATGTATTTCAGCTTATTGTGTAGTGATGTATCACACTGTATTGTATCGTAAAAAAATGTATCACACCTTATTGTATCATGATGCATCACACTGTATTGTATCATAACAAAATGTATCGCACCTTATCGTATTGTGTAGTGATGTATCACACTGTATTGTAACAAAATGTATTACACCTTATCGTATTGTGATGTATCACACTGCACTGTATTGTATTGTAACAAAATGTATCACCCCTTATCGTATTGTGATGTATCACACTGCATTGTATTGTATTGTAACAAAATGTATCACACCTTATCGTATCGTTATGTATCGCACTGTATTGTATTGCATTGTAAGAAAATATATCACACCTTATCGTATCGTGATGTATAACACTGTAACAAAATGTATCACATCTTATCGTATTGTGATGTAGCACACTGTATTGTAACAAAATGTATTACACCTTATCATATTGTGATGTATCACAATGTATTGTATTGTAACAAAATGTATCACACCATATCGTATCGTAATGTATCACACTGCATTGTATTGTGACAAAACATATCACACCTTGTCATATTGTGATGTGTCACACTGTATTGTGTTGTAACATCATGTTTCACATTGTATTGTGTTGTATCCTAAATAGCATATTGTACTGTACATAATTGTGTCTCTTACTGTAATATGGTGAATCATTGTATTGTACTTGTACCTTACTGTAGCATTTTGTAATGTATTTTAACACATATTGACTGTATTCTATCATACTTAATCATATCACACTGTGTCATAATATATTACAATATACTGTATACTATCATTACATATCATAGAAAGTGTAAAATAAATTATTCTCCATATAAGAGATGATTTGCTGACGAGTCTAGTACAAGTGCACCCTCCATCAGACTGAACAGACTCCTGATCAGGAGTGTAATTGCACATTGACATGAATAAATGTAACTCAAGTAGCATAATGTAGCATGTTATTAGCTGTGCATTAACTGTGAAAACCTGACATAATTACAGTCAACTTACTTTTATTTTTTTCTGCAACCTCGTAACTGTAATATCAGAAGTTGTCAAGTCAGATGCAAAATATTTTAATGAAATACTATTTTCTTTTTTTAGACGTTTTTTGACGATGTTATAAAGCAGGGTGTGGAGTTTCAGTATGAGCTAACGTGCAGCACATGCACTTACATTAACAATGGACTCTTTAGTCTGTGCCATGTCTGAGATGACGCCGTCTGTGATGATAAGAAGGACAAAGTACTGAGAGCCATCCTTCACAGAAGCTGCATACCTGTGCAGAAAAACAAAACAAACGATGAAATTACGTGTGTTAATGCACAATTTTCCTACTGAATTAGGATTACAGTATTTAGAAAAATCCTGTTTAAAAAAGGTTGGTATTAAAATCAATGCAGTCATTAAAAAATATATATATATATATACTGTATATATATATATATATATATATATATACTGTATATATAGTATATATATTTGAGTAAAAGTAAACTACAAAATATATTTAGTCTTTTTGAATTCATCTATTTTTTTTTCAACATTTGATGCAAGCAATAAAAAAACATTACTGACATGTTTTCCGCTGTGTTGCATCACCTCTTATTTAAACAACAAAAACCAAGGAGACCAATTACTGGAGCTTGAGAAGGCAAACGTTATCCCATCCTTGCTTTATGAATGTCAATTCCTTGACAGCTGAAGATTCTATTTGCTGCTTTTTTTATTTTCAAATCACACAAAATATTTTCAATGGATCTGGATTGCAGAATGTGGACGGCATAATTTTTACCTTAAAAAAGCCTATTTAGTCTCTTTGAATCCATAAAGCAACATCTGGACAGAAAGAGATTTAGGTCTGATTTTATTGAGGTTCTACTAAAGATCTTTCAGTTTTTGACTTATACAATAATCTTTGTCTTTTTTATTTATTTTTTAATCCATGCTTAAATAAATTTCTTTATTTTCAATCCTTTAATACTATTTAGCATTTGACAGAAAATCTAAAATCCACGCCCTCACGGTATTTCACAACATGACAAAGGTCTCGCCATCTCAGCTTTGACGCGCTCTTCATACTATGTCATGCCGTTTTTCTTTCAACATTTTAACCATAATCCCATTTAAAATGATCCAAACTTATTTCAAAGTATAACATTGTAAATACTCTTTAATTTATTTTGTTTCAATAAACTGTTTGGATAATTTATATTGCCTTGGATTGTGATGCTTGTTTTTAAATAAAGTGCTTGAAAATGAGACATTACTCCAGATTTGTGATGGGGCACATTTCCTTTCCCTATGGAGAACCTAAATCCATCCATTTCTGCAAAACGTTCACAATACAGGTCTTTAACTCAGTATGTATCAGTTTCTGCTGTAATGTGTGCAGGGTGACCTTTCACTTCCATATAAGACGTGATGCGACTCTTACTGACATTTACACAGATATTTAATTTTTTTTTTTTAAATCTGCTTCAGTTGCTTATAATATTCATCTTTCTGCACTGAGGGATAAGACAGATACTGTCTCCTCCAGACTAACAAGAACCAATACTTTCCCTGGAATAGATCCCAGTGTAAGAGGCAGAACGATCGAGATTGAGAGAAACAAACAATGGTTAAAAAAAAACAACAACAAAAAAAAACTATAAAGACCAGGATGTGAAGTTATAGACAGCATGGACTTTTTGCCATTTTATACATTTTTTAGACTGCCGTCAAATAGAACATTGTAAGGTGATTTCAGCAAAAATATATTCCTGCAGGAAGTTTCCAAGTTGCACCAAAAATGCCACAGCTAGCTGCTTCTGCTATTTGCATTTGCAAATACTCATATAATTATATGTAAATAATGTTGTATTGCAAAACTGTCCACAATTAAAACTGCTTAAAAAAAGTGTTTGCACAAAAACAAACAGGTGAATATTTTTAAAGATTTAAACTGTTGTAAGATGGCAGAAATTCCCTTTGGTATAAATGAATAGCTCAAATTATTACTTGATGCAAAAATAGCTATAATGCAAAATTCAGAGCAATGCAAAGGTTTAGAAAACCACTTTCCAACACTGATATTGTTTAGATTCAGTTTTAAGATAGCAGCAATCCACTTTTGTATTAGCTACAGTCAAGCTAACCGTTAGCTGGAATGGGCTCATGCTCTCCTTTTAGGAAAATAACAGAACAACACCAATGTGAAAGCAATGTATAAGTTTATTTAAAACCTCTTCACACAAACCACTAACAAATTTTTGAGATTCAGTTGTTTTAATAAGCAACAATCCACTTTTTTCTCAGTTACAGTCAAGCTAACTGTTAGCTTGAGAAGGGCTCAAGTTAGTAGCTCAAGCTGTCATGTTATGTGTAGCACCCGTACCATGCAGCTAACTGAAATATAGTACATTGGTCGGGGCCCTGGGAAGTTATTTTAAAGATAGCTGTCCTAACAGCTTTCAGGAGATACAACTTTTTATATTTAACTTAATGGCGGTGCCTCCACTTAGCAGGGAATTACTGTATAACTTTACACTTTGTTTAACCCACTAAGAATTTAGTTTGCTTCACACATAAAATAAAACAGAACAACTTTTTAAATAACAAAAATAAAAAGGTAACGCACTTCAAACGTAAAACTGAACCCCAAAATAACCCGCTGTGGGCCTGAATCAATGCTTGGGTGCGTGGCAGCTAAAAACAAACGGCTCGATCGCTCACTGAGTAAATAAAATAAAAAGCACGTGCACTGGTTTAGTTTTGTGCTCACAAACCCTTCAGTGTTTGAGACTGGATCTGGAAAAGGTGGATGGGGAGATCCCTTTAATATGGCACTGAGTGAGGTAAGTAGGCAGGTGATGTCACACGAACACAGAGATCCTTGCTAACCTCACAGATGGGAATCCAACGGCTGAATAGGGAACTTCTAACTCGTCAAGCAGGTCCAAAGATGAGCTCCTGGTCCACTTTCAAATGCTTCTTAAAAGTCCGTTACAGTCGGCAATTCTATATCAACTGTTGTAATGGATAGTTTTACTCTATTATTGTCACACGTCTGCGTTGCTGTGTTCTCTGCACTTGTCTGGTTTTCACACAGACCCACGTTTCATGCAGCGCATCATTAACCCCGCCCACTCCCATCTGATTGTGCAAAATAAAATGGTTAATATAATACAAAACAAAACTGAAAAAAGATTTACACAGCACAACTCAAAGAGCAGGTTGTAACCTGCCATGTGGCATGTACCCCTTAAACTTTTATGGAACATTCAAGGAACATAGTAAAAATGACAATTGCCTGTTTCAGTCTGCTTAAACTAGATTTTCTGGACCAAATATGAACTGTTTTAAAATTATACATTTTTAAATGACAATAGTGTTTTTACCTTTCATATTTCTTCCACTTTTATCACTTATTGTTTTTAAACTCAAATGGTACCACTAAGAACTCAGTCCAATACGCTAGTACAGTGGCTCCCAACCTGGGGGGCCCGACCCCCCATGCGGGGGGCTAGAGAACAAGGGGGGGTCACATATTACGTCTGCTTAGAGGTTGTAAAAATGTCCATTTATTGTCTGTGTAACAACTTTAGAAAATATGCTTTTATTTTTAATTACTGTATAATGTTTGAAATTTCACCAAATCCTGATTAACACTGAAGAACCCTCATTTTGGTTATGTCTGAAGAGTTTTATATACGTATTATATTAAACACTAAAATCTGTATCGTCACTTTAAGAGCACTTTTTTATGACATCAGTACTCAAGGACATAATGCATAAAATAGCTGAAAATTGCAAAAACCAGCTGCATGACAGGATCAGGAAGATATCTTGACAAAACTACAATTTTAATTCTTTTATGACTGTTTTTAAGATTACTGTACTCCGTTGTTAGTTTTTAAAGAAAAGTTATGTAATTCTCAAACAATGTTCTTGTAGTTGTTATTTCTGTTGTACAACTATCAGTTTATACCTCTTACAAATAAGCTTGTAAATATTTACTTTATTATTTACTATATTCTATATTTAACTACTATTACTTACAATATTAATTATGATATTTACTTTATACTTTTATCAATATGATGACGAGTAATCTGATTGAGTCTTTTGCGGGGAGTAGCGAGGGAGTCTCAGATTGGCTAGGAAGTAAGAAGCGGGGTCTTTGAGGAAAATAAGTTGGGAACCACTGCCCTAGTTTACTGTATAGCACAGTTCAAACTGGGCTACATACGGTAAATAACTTTGTCATGCAAAATTGCCAACAATGTAATGATTTAAAAAAAAAAAATTAGTTACTGTATTTGAGTACAGTAGCAATCCAGTTTGGTCTTACCCCCACTCAAGCTAGCCATTAGCTGGAATGGGCCCAAGATCTCCTAAATAATGGTACAATGCCAAAGTGACAGCAATGTAAAGTTTATTTAAAAAGCCTTCATAAAAACCACTATGATATATATTTTTTAGATTTAAGTTGTTTTAAAATGGCAACAATCCACTTTGGTTTTAACCCAACTCAAGCCAGCTATTAGTTTGAGAGTCTAATCAGAATTAAACTTTATTTCTCCAAACTTAGATCAATCAATCTACAACACATAAGGCCGTGATTGTTTATAATCATTACATTGAACACAACATGAATAAATCTAAACTATCCCTTAAAGGTGGAGACGGCAAAATTAGCAAACTGATGCAACCTTGCCGTTGAGATTTCAGTAAATCATCATCCAGATATGTGAAGTAAACTGATGAGAAACCGCTTCAGTTCTTTTTAATTACATACTTGTATGAAATGTTTCCTAATTTTTTTTTTTTTTAGAGAACGCCGTCTTGATGATGTGTCTATTCGACTTCCCTGCTGTGCGGTTCGTGCGCACGTTGAAAAAAACGGACGAAAACAAACATGCAATCAGCTTCTTTAAAAGAAAATAAAATCTTGTTCGTTACCTGGCAACACTTGCTTCAAAGAGCTCATTATAGGAAAAACTCTGAGACACATGTTTAATGTCAGAAAGCGGTGTACTCCGTGTTCTTTCACACGTACTCAAATAAAGTTGATTACATAAGCAATGATAGCAAATACGAAACCAAAAAAAAAAAAAAAAGGTTGGTGAAATTAGATTGAAATGCACAATTATAAAGAAATGTGAGTGTGATGTGTGCTACCTGGCCACATGGTTGATGACGGGGGAGAAGTTGGTGGGTCCATAGAGTTGAACGGACTTCAAGCTTTGGTAGTAGGCTTCCATCACACCATCAATACCAGTACAGTATGGGTTCTGGGGATTCCCATTCTGGAGAGAAACAACCAGTTGGACTAATCTGAGAGGCCTTCAGCTAGGAAACACAGGAAGGAGTAATGTTTTCCTCAAAGTCGAAGCCTCCAGACTGAACCAAAGCTTGTTGCACAAAACTTTACTCTGTGTCTTTACATCCATCCATCCAGTTCACCGCCACTTATCCATGGTCGAGTTTGGAGGCATCAAGTCCAGGAAAGAAACCCAGACATCAGTCTCTACAGCAACACTCTCCTGGGAGATCCTAAAGTGTTCCCAGGCCAAAGAAGATACATAATCCCTCCAGCTTAGGGGTCTCCTCCAAGTGGGACATACCCTCCAAAGTAATATGCCCTAATCAGATGTCTGGATCACCTCAGCTGACTCTTTGTGATGTGGAGGAGAAGCAGCCCTACTCCAAGCTCCCACAAAATGATGGCACTCTTCCCCTTATCTGTATCTTACCTTGTATCAGTGATCTCTGTCATGCTATGGGTGAGTTGGAACATACTGTAGATAGACGAGTGAGTCAGGGGCTTTACATTTCGACTCAGCTCTTTCATTTGGACCGAAGCAACGTCTTCATTGCTCATTAGAGATTCATCCCTGACCTGAAGTGAGCATTCCAACTTTCTATGGTTGAGAATGATGAGTTCAGACTTAAAGGAGCTGACTCCTGTTTCACACTATGCTTCAATCTGCCCAAGTACACCCTGAAGGTCACAGCCTGAAGGTAGCAACAGAATCACATCTTTTGCAAAAAGCATTTTAGACCCTGAAGATCCCAAATTTGACAGCCTGAATCAATGGATACGCCCTGAGATTTTATCCATAAACACTTTATGTCACTTTAAAAAATTATTTTATTTTTGAAAAAGAAACCCAGTTCCAATTTTAATTTATTTATCAGGCTTTCAACATGTGGCTTAAAAGAGAGATGTGCCTAAGTTAACATTCCCCAAGCATTTGTAAGAATCCGCAAACTCAACAGGAACACCACGCATGGATGATAGGATGAAGAGCTGCTGGTACCAACTTTTTGTTTGAAAACAACATCCTCTTGGTTTTGTCAGCATTTAGCACCAGTTTGAGACAGAACGTCAGACTGAGTGATGTCAAATGCAGACTGTAGGAGTTGGGAAACCTTAGCAACTGTGTTAGCTCGACAATAAGCAACTGTATCTCAGTATAGAGATGCAAGGAGGCAGCAGGAATGTTTTGACCTGCATCATTTATATAAATTGTAAAAAAAAAAAAAAAAAGTGTGTCCTAAAACTGAGCCTTGTGGCACACCATTAGTGACTGTTATATAGCTAGACGAGGGGTGTCAAACTCCAGGCCTCGAGGGCCGGAGTCCTGCAACTTTTAGATGTGTCTCTGATGCCACACAGCTGAATCAAATATGGAAGTCATTAGCAGGACTTTGGAGAACTTGACTGCACTGAGAAGCTAATTCAGCCATATGATTCAGCTGTGTGGCATCAGACACACATCGAAAAGTTGCAGGACTCCGGCCCTCGAGGCCCGGAGTTTGACACACCTGGAAGTAACTTTGTATCGAACACGTTGCCTTCGACCTCAGAGATAGGTAGGAAACCAACCAACAGTGTGATCTGAGAAAACAATATCTATAATCTATATCTGCTATCTACAATATCTACTATCTACTGTATTATTGCTCAGTACCATCTTCCAGTTTCTTATGCAGGCCTTTGGGACAATTAGTTCCCTGCCTCTACTCTATCTTGTACCTACCAGGGCAAATTCGTGAGATATCCGTCCGTCAGGAGGGAGTTTGGCTCCAAAGCCCAACGCAGGAAACATCTTGTCGCTGTCATAGTCCTGAATGATTTCTCCGACTGCCTTCAGCGCCATGCCATAGGCGTTCAGCTGGTAGGGATTCATGTAGTGGAGCGAGGTGGGCTGGGCTGGGTTTCCTGTTTGGGTCAGAGGGATCATCACACGTTCAGCTAATAAAAATAAATAAATTTAAAAGACACCTAAACACTTTAAATGTGAAGATTAGTCTAATGAATAAATGACTAAAAAAAAAAATTTTTGCACAAAATTTTTACACAATAATTTATGATAATTAAAAAAAAATATATAAGCAGCTTTATAATTGTGTGAATGTTGATATAGTATTTTCTAGCTTTTAGCTGCTCTTCTCTCTCTTTTAGCTAGCCTTCTGGAAGTTTTTGCTTTAAGTAAGCCTTAGTTTTTAGATACCATTTTGCTACTTTTAGCAAAATATTTTGATACTTTAAAATTTTACTACTTTTGGTATTTGTTTAAGATTTTCTTTTAGCTTATAGCTAATTCTTCCTCTAAGCTAGTTTTTGCTCCATTAGGCTTTTAATACTTTAGCTTTTAGCAAGTCTTTTAAAACTTTTAGTTTGCTGTTTGTCACTTAACCTTTAGCAAAGTTTGATGCTTTTAGTTTAGCTACCTTTAACCAACCTTTTGCTACTTTTAACCAATCTTTTGCTACTTTTAGCCATCCTTTTGCTACTTTTAACAAACCTTTTGCTACTTTTAGCCATCCTTTTGCTACTTTTAGCCATCTTTTTGCTACTTTTAACCAACCTTTTGCTACTTTTAGCCATCCTTTTGCTACTTTTAACCAACCTTTTGCTACTTTTAGCTATCCTTTTGCTAATTTTGTAGCGTGTTTTAATTTTACCATTTTACTACTCTAATAATTAACATTATTTTTGAGTTTTTCTATTATTTCCTGGTTTTAGCTAGCTTTTGCTGTTTTGAGGTTTTTATTTTAGCTTTTGGCTAGCCCTTTGCTAACTTGAGCTAGCTTTGTGTCACTAACGTTTAGTTCTCTGCTTTTAGCTGGAATTTAGCTGAGGTTATTTTTTAGCTTCTATTAGGTTGTGTAATGTAAAACTTATACTTGATACATACTGAATTTCACTGTAGATTCTTGCCTTTTGTCGCTCTGCCGCATGAAAACATCTACTGCAGTAACTATTTGAAGTTATTAGTAGCTTAGATTTTTTTTTTCCCGTCTTCTTTGCCTTAATGTTGGCTGATAAATGTCTCACTAAATGCCTCGGGTAACGTTGTGAGCTTCACTGTCTCCATAGGTGGAGTTTGTTTGTTGGAGGTTAGCTCACCCTGGGTTACATTTTTGTGTGGGCGAAGCAATCTTACTGTTCGCATCATGTTAATTACAGCAAAGTCATTCAGCGTATTTCGTTAATACTGCTGAAATGTTAATAACGTGACTCATGTCAGTTCACATATGGAGCGCTGCAAAAGGAAATGAGGTTTTAATGATAAAATAACAAAACTCAGGCATAATAAACCTTAAACACATTCTTACATCCACCTCTTGAAATCTTTTACTCTATCTAATTGCTGCTTTACGTTCAAGCAGAGATGGATAACACGGCTCTTAATCACGGCCATCGTTTCACGTTAGCTTTAGCTGCCAGGAGTGATGGAGAGGGCCATTAAGAAACACTTGATTTTCCATTTGCATAGATTTCAGTAAACTCCTGGAATGAGTAAAGTACTTTGATTGGCACCAGGGAGTGTATGCACATGTAAGTGTTTAGGAGCTCACCATTGGAGGCTGTGAAATCAATGGCCACGGTGAAGTTAATCTGAGTCCTTAGAAAACAAACAAAGAGACATACGGTGAAAAATAATTTGACAGTTCAAACATTTGAAAAAACTATGGGAAGTAAAAAACACAGAATTGACTAAATTAATAAGCAGTAAAGAGATTTACAGCGGAGAGTCGAGGAGCTGGGATAATGTAGCTTAAAGCTCCAAAACATTAGACATAATTATTGGCTGCCAACAAAGGGTGAAAAGTGAACGATAATGAGTTTGCATATGCATTTGTTACGGTGGCCCTGAGGTGTAAATGAACAACATTTGAAAAAATAAAAAAAACGAAATTACAAATTACAAAACGGAATTACATTAAGCTAAAGTGGAAGTGGTCGAAGCGGAAGTGGCCGAAGCGGAAGCGGCTGGAATCACATTTGAAAAAAAAAAAAAAAAAAAACAGAATTAAATTAATCTAAACCATGTGGGGTTATTTTTTTGTTTTTTTGTTTTTTCATTAACAACATAGAACAACAGAACAATGTACAGTAACAAGATACAAATACAAACTCTCGTGAAGGGTGCGGGGGGTCCATGTACTATTTGTTCAGTTGTTTTTTTAATTTGAGAATCCAAAATAAAAAAAAAAAAAAAAAAAAAAAAAGATTTTTTATTTAATTATTCATTTTAATAAGGGATTCAAAAAAAAAAGAATATGTTAATGAATTATTACTGTACATTGTTCTTTTGTTTTATGTTGTTAATAAAGATAAAAAAAAACACCACTTAATTTAATTCCGTTTTTTTCAAATGTGATCCCGGTCACTTCTGCTTTGGCCTAACGTAAATTCCATTTTTTCAAACGTAATTCCGTTTTTTCAAATGTGATTCCAGCCACTTCCATTTTGGCCACTTTCGTTTTGGCTACTTGTGCTTTGGCTTAATGTAATTCTGTTTTTTTTCAAAGGTAATTCTGCTTTTCCAAATGTGATTCAGGCCACTTCTGTTTCGGCCACTTCCGCTTTGGCTTAATGTAATTCCGTTTTTTTGTTGTTTTTTTTTTTCAAATGCAATTTTGTTTTGCTCAAATGTAATTCAGTTTTTCCAAATGTTTTTTTTTTTTTCTAATTTAGTTTCATATTTTGAAATGTTGGTCATTTACACCTCAGGGCCACCATAGTTTGTAAATCTTTTATCAGCATATTTACCCTCATAAACCAATGGATGAAGTTTAATGAAACCTTTAGAAATTAATCACTGGATGTACATCTACAACTAATTAACTGTTAGACTCAACTTGATTCAAGATGGCTGCCACAGCCAACTGCTCTTAGCAAATACCCTGATGCATGCTCAATAATCCAGGTAGAAAAATCTAAAAAAGCTAAGTCTGGTCCTCTGGACTTATGAACTGCTGAAAAGAGATCCAGGAAGTGGTTACAAGAAGAAGTTGATAGATGGCCTGAAAATTTTGGAGCAGGACAAGGCTATTGACCGTATTCTGTACCACAGACTGTACCCAGGGGAGGCCACACCT
>JARVGS010000814.1:5019307-5031009 GCA_031762315.1 Hypsolebias antenori | reverse complement strand
CCCCCCCCCCCCCCCCCCCCCCCCCCCCCCCCCCCCCCCCCCCCCCCCCCGAGAGGGGTGTCTACCACAGCAGACGTGCTCAGACATGACCCCGGCTGTGGAGTGTATCTTTCATGACACAGTCAGCACACTGTTGTGACACACTGTTGTGACACACTGTTGTGACACACATCCCACCAGCATGTCAATAATTACATACACATACACACACTGATTGAACTAACTTTCATCCTTCATTTAGCTCCCTCACAGTTTTCTAGGAATGCCTCTAAAAGACAGATCTCAGCCATTCATACAACTTGTCATTTGAGAACTTATTATTACAAAGTCTTAAGGGAAACCGTCCTTAGGAAGGTTCACTTCTTCAAAAGTTCACAAGCTAACAAAATGGTCCTATGGTGAGAGAAAGGGTTCAGCTGACAGTTGCTAGTTGATTGAATCATAATAATGGAATAACAAAGGCTTAGATGTTTGCTAAACTGAGTAGGAAGATTGTATTTTATGCAGAAATCAGGTTGGAAAAGCAAATCCAAGGAAAAACTGTAATGAGCAAACTAAACTCTAAATAAATTGCTAGCTAAAAGCTAACAGTAAGATATCAATTAGAGGAGAGAACCAATTTGGAATAAAGATAATGAAATGCTACCATATAAATAAAATGACTAGTCTGAATCCATGAAAAGCAAGTGAAAGGACGGCTGAGGCTGAGTGGTTCAATCGTCTTCCAATGCAAGAGTTGTGGGTTCAATTCCACCATCAATCACATGGTCAAGTGTCCCTGGGCAAGACATTTAACCCGTTGTTGCCTCCGATGTGTGTCCCATCGGTCTATGAATGTGATAGAGCACTGTCTATAAAGTTGAATGCTGTATGGATGGGTGAATGAGGCACAGATGGTATTAAAAGAGCTTTGAGTATCTTGATAAGATACAGAGGTGCTATATAAGTGCATTCCATTCACCGTTTACCAAGCGAATACATTTTTGCTGAAATGATCTGAAACAAAAGGTTGAAATGAGTGCAAAGTAAATGTGAAATCAACCGAAAAGGCTCAAATTAGCATAGCATCTACAGTACATTGAAATAGCAGAGAGGCTGAAACTCGCAGAATTAGACTGATAAGAGCTGAAAAATGTTGCAAACAGATCTAGAGATGTGAAGAATGTGAATGAGCTAAATTCATTTCTATTGAGGAACAAAATGACAGAAAAAGGTTAAAACATTCCTAGAAAGTTGAAGTTGCACGTATCAAGATTCACAGCATCCTTTTCCTTAATGAGCTTAATGTTTTGAGATATGATTTGTTGAAATAGCATAAAATAAGTAAAGGGCTAAATTAGAAGATTATGAGAAAAGATGACAAATAAAGAAAGAAAAATAGAGGATGTATGGATGCTTGGAGAAAAATAAAATAACAACAGAACTGCCTTAAAAGTTAAACTTGAGAGGGGAATAGAAAAAAATTACAGAAACTCAAATGGTCAGAAAGGAGCTACAAAAGAGCAGAAAATTAGCTGAAATTAAGAGAATAATCCAGCTTTTCAATAAACTGAACATTCTCAGATGAGAGACATTGAAATTTGAACAGGTACAAGAATGATTCTAAATATCAAAAGCTGAATAAATGAAGCTATCATAAAAACTAGTTTGTGAAAGTTGAATGGATTTTCTAGAGTTTCAATGTTAATCGCAGTAAGAGGTTAAAAGGATATTCAAGACTACTAATGCCTTCTCACTTAAACAGAACTTAACTAAAAGATAATAGTTCAAAGGTTTCATATAAGCGTCCTGAACAGAACTTTAAATAACTTAATTTCTGGGGAAAGATCAAAAGGCACACCTACAATACAATGCAACAGAATATGGATGGATAAATAATGAATATATAATGAATTTAAACGAGTGATATTTTTGTTTGAAATAACCTTATAAGCGATGAGTATATTTGTCATTATTTTTGTATGTATTTTTTGTCAGAGACATTTTTGGACATTTAAATTAACCTTTTGGATGTTGTGAATTGTTGTTCAAAACAGCCAGAGACTCACTGTAAAGTATGGGAATACAGATGTACTGTCACTTTAAGAGTGTGTGTGTGCGCAAGGCATTGTGGGTAGGGGTGCGAATCTCTCAGTGTCTGGAGAATCGATTCGATTCCGATTTTTGGTGTCCCGATTCGATTCAAAATCGATTTTTCGATTCAGAAACGATTTTTTTAATTGAAATGTTCATAAATGTAGCTTCAGTTATGTAACTGACAAGCTGAAAAAATAAACAACAATGTAAACAAACAGAACATTTATTTAAAACAATAATTTTAAGCTGAGAAAATTAAACAACAATGTAAACAAATGGAATATTTATTTAAAACAATAATTTTAGCTTCCTTACTGTAAATAGGAACAAATAATACAGGAGTGCATAAAACTCTGTAACTTAAATTACCAGTATTAGCTTAGTTGCTTGGAATTTTCCAAAACAATAAAATAAAAACAAAATTCTAGGAACAAATAATTCATCCATCCATCATCTTTACCCACTTCTTTCTTTTCAAGTCTCGGGGGTCAATGTGTCCATGTCCAGCCATCACTGTGAGAGGTGGGGGACACCTGGACAAGTCTCCAGTCCATCACAGACAAATAATTCAAAATATATAAATACAAAAATAAACAGACTTCAGCCTACCATAGTGCATTAACCTTTAACTCAAAATAAAATACAGACTTCACAGTTTTTTTAACCATATTGATTCATATTTAGTAAATCTTTAACAAAATTTCAAAACCTGTGGAAACCTACATTGAAATCTCTTCTGAGCTGTAATTTATAAACCATAAATTGTATCATTTAGAACTGGCTCCAGGCAATGTGTCTCATCTGGTCTCTTCAACCTGTTAAAAAGACAAATTACGTTAAGTTTGTTGTATAACTTTATAATTTTTAGTATAATATGAGAAAAAACAGTTACCTTTGAACTACAGCTGCATCAGAACTTCTCCCTCATTATTTTTCTTTCATGCTGGAGCTGTGCGGCGCTTTTAGCTACATGAAGGAATAACATACGTTGCTTCCAGCGCATTAAAAATAAAACTAAACCCCTCGCCTTCCACTGAGCTGTCTGCTCGTAAATCCTTTGTGCTATAGCAGGAGATGGAGAGAGAAATATTTGCAGCAAACTTTGTTGGTCAGCTGCTTTCACTTTCATCTTTCACGCATTTTATCGTATTTCTAAAATACTGTACCGTAATTTTATCTTACACTTCTTGCAAATAGCCGTTCTCTTGTTAAGCTCCATCTTCTCCAGAACGTTGTAGGATCTGAAATTATTTTTCAAGACGAAGGAGCGGGTTGAATCGCGCTGTCTCCCTCCTCCATGCTAGCAGGCTCCATTCAGATAAAAGGAGCTGGCTTACTAGCTTGCTGTACGGTGGCCTACACGGCCAAAATTCTACGGTGGCCGAATGGACACAGTGCAATATGCAGTACGTTCAGGACTAGGAGCAGAAAAAATATAAAATCAAACACGTCTTAAAATTGATTTTGGGGCTTTTAGAATCGATTCTGAATCGCCAGGACTAAGAATCTAGATTCTTTAAAAAAAAAAAAAATTTTCCTGCACCCCTAGTGAGTATGTACGCACAGTCATCCAAAAGATGGACTATCATTAATTACAATGAAGTTTAGCAACTTATCGGTGAACATTCGAGCTCCGTGGCTTCAGCGGTCTGTTCTTGTTCAATCCACAGCAGGCAGTCTGACTTCAGTCAACCGCTCTGTCTGCCCCTCCTCCGAGCCGGGCAGACTGGGCGTGGCTGGCCGGGGTCGGGCTGCCTGCTACAGGTTCAGCGAGAGTAGCAGACTGCTGAAGCTCTGAAGCTCGACTGTCCAACATAAAACTAACTTTACCACAGTTTAATGTGGTGCTATGGCTCTGCAGACATTACACGTTGCGGTCTTGTCTTGTGGTGTTTAGTGTAAAATACTTCCACACAGCGGACATGTTTAGATGAAAAGTTGGTTAGCTGTTAGCCATAATGCTACTGCACGTTGTAGCTGGCTGCAAACTATGAAATGGATTTCCGGAATGTGAGGCGGGTCTTATTACTCTGGGTTCATGAGACACGCCTCCTTTCAGGAAATCCATTCAACAGTTTGAAACCAACGTGCAGAGCAGGTCTTCAGGCACAGACGTGCATCATGGACCGGAAAGATCAGCAGGTTGGATTGGAAAAATCTGATACGTAAATTATGCTGGTATCGGAGGCCAATACCGATACTGGATCGGCCCCATCCCCAGTTATTATGAATTAGTTGAATAAAGTTTGACTTATCTGGCTGTTTTAATTTTGTTTAATGCACCTTTTAATCTGGTGCGCCTTATAGTCCAAAAAATCCAGTATTATAAGCATATAATATGTAAAAAATATATACAGTATTATATGCATGTTTTGCAACTAATTTAAAAAAAGGCACTATTTTGAAATAATGTGAACAAATCATTTATTCTTTCAAATGTATTCACTACTGGGGTGGGGGATCATTTAAAGAAAAGAGTAGAAGTGTCTAAGGAATAACTGAGACTGAAGAAGTCTTTCGAACGAAAGATGAAACATTTCTATAATTTTTTTTTTTAATGTCCAGAGGACCAGACTCAACTTTTTTAGATGTCTAAGGAATAATTAGCACAACCTTTAATCACCAATAAAATAAACAAACATTTAATCTGAATTACAGGTATCTCATTCTCTGAAGGAATGCATATCACCCGCCTCCTTTGAGAACTTTATGACGAACATGTGGTCAAACGTTAAAATAAATTATAAATGCTTGTTGGGGATATCTCTCGACTACTACCACGCCAAACTTCAGCTTACCATATTTTTCGGGCTAAAATTTTCTCAAAAATCAACAGTGAGCCTTATAATCTGGTACGCCTTATGTATTAATTCTGGTTATGCTTACTGACCTGAAACCAATTCTGTGTGTACATGGCACTCAAAAATCTGTCAAAAATATTTTAGTTCCACTTAATGCGCCTTATAGTACAAAAAATATGGTAATATCCATAAATTGGCCGAGTTAAAACCATTTTTGTGTAACCAGAGATCAAAAAGCTGTGACGACCATTGGCTGAGACCAAAGGGTAATCAATTATAGATCTATATTCAATGATCTGTTTAAATATTTCTAACTCCATCCCCTCGGCTGTAAATGTTGCCTCGAGTTAGGAGACAAAACCCTGTAGTTCAGTTTTTCTTCAGCTTTGAGCACCATTGACAGCCGCTCTATCTCTGGCCCTACCAGGATTTGTCCACTAACGACTATCTCTTTCTCTGCAGATGTACAAACCTGAGATCCCGGACAGGAAGATATTGATTTACCGACTTTGAGCCTGCAGAGTTACTGTACAGTTGGTTTATTGCAGCCTCTTTTCATCTACTGTTTACCATGAGATTAGTGCAAATCTCTTAAATGGCATCTCATCTGGAGGATATTTAATGGAGCAGACGTGGAAGCTAAAGCCTCCAGTCAGTGGAGTTTTATTTTCTGGCTCTTTAAAACAATCTGCAGAAAAGCGAACAATGCTGCTGCCGGTCAAGTAAAAATATTTAGCTAACTGCTTCAATTCATTCTGGTTTGGGAAAGAGAGAACTGGACTCATCGCTGTGCATGTCACATGACGTTACTACCAACAATACTGGGACAAACTAATCTGACTTTATTGTTAAGATAAGATTCCATTAATATACATCCCTTCATGAAGATGCACCTCTGACTACAGAAACTACACCTGGACAATTGAAACTACACCTGGACTACAGAAACTACACCTGGACTATGGAAACTACACCAGGAATATAGAAACTGTACTTGGACTATAGAAATTACACCTGGACTATATAAATTACACCTGGACTATGGAAACTACACCAGGAATATAGAAACTGGACTATAGAAACTACACCTGGACTATATAAATTACACCTGGACTATGGAAACTACACCAGGAATATAGAAACTGTACTTGGACTATAGAAATTACACCTGGACTACAGAAACTGGACCTGGACCACGTGTTGGCTCTGCTGCTGGAGGAACTGAACGCAGCAGCTTCAACCAGCTTCATTGTATTTTTTATTTAAACTGTATGCAAGTATGAATGTCTCCCTCTGTAGCTTCTTGCTAAATAAACATGTTTTTTTTATATGGTGTCACATTTATTTAGTTCACATCCACATTCTGTTTCCATTTCATGGTAAACAATCACAAGAGGCAGATCACTACCGTTGATATCTCAGGAAATAGTCACTGAATGTTCATCGGATTAACTAATTAAAGATGGCCGCCACAGGTAAACGACCTTAGAAAACACAAATAGGCACATTTCTGTCAGGTATTAAAATTGTCCAAAGTTGACTTCTTTTGTCATTTAAAGGTAACCCCTAACAACAGACATCTTTAAAGATGTTATGCAATATATTTTTGTGTGTGTTCATAACCAGATAAATCCCTGCTGAAGCCTGGAGAGGCCATTAAAGCTCATCTCCAGGGATGCTCATATCACCAGTGACATTTTCATTATGTTGAATGCTGCAGAATAAAACCCAGGGATGTTCACCTTACATGAATGTAAATTGGAAAGTGGGGGGATGAAATGAATTCCTACCTGTCGTAGTCACCATTGCAAAGAGATCGCACTGTGATTTTAAAGGCTTGCCACACGGGGTTCAGCGTGTTCTTCACCACCTCTGTCTTGTGGCAGATGGTAAACCTGGAAGAAATGTACAAATGTGATTAAAGACCACCCAAGACTGAAAAATAAAGTTAAGGCACACGTTTTGTAATTTCACTATCAACTCCCCTAGTCTAATGTCTGGGAATAATTGATCCAAATACAGATTTATTTCAGTGTTTTCTGAATAATGGTATGATCCTAACCACAGGGCTCAAAATACATTTGATAAAACTTCTAGTAAAACCAAAGATAGCCATTCAGGCTCTGCTTACACTTGAACTACCTCTGGAAACATTAAAGATTTTTTCAGTGCTGATTGTGAAAAAGCTGCATGTTTATGTGGATATTTTTGTGCTCGTCAAAACCACTGTAGCTTCCTTGCTAGGTCACTAGATGGTGTTGTAATAAGTGCATTCCAACGACACGCACAGACTACAGCCCTGAGCCTGAAAATTGTTGCATCCAAAATGGTAAATACAGGACAGCTTGGACCAAGGATGAAGTTGGGTTGCTCTTACACATTGAAAAGTACAAGCAACAACACTGCACTATCCACCATTGTTACGGTTGTTCAGCTACTTGCACAAAAAAAAACCTTGACTGCAGCTGTTCGTGGCATGCGTGCATAAGTTTTGTTTTACTTTGAAACAATGGCAGGCATTTGTAAAAGCCTCCACTCTAAGATCCGGATTTTAAAAGCTTTGGTGTCAAGGAAAACGGCTGCTGTTGTATATGTGAACAGCAAAAAAATGCAACGGAAACGGTATTTCACTAAAAAAGGATATCGTGTACACAGGGCCATTGCATAAATACCCTATGCTTTAGGGTTTGGCTATTCAGTGTTTATTAGTAATACAATCTTGTATTAACATCTTTTAATTTTCAATAGGTTTACAAAACATCATTAAAAGTATGTTTGAACAATTTTATTTTAGGAGTTCAAAATGTTCTCATTTAGAAAATGGAATAGGAATGTCAACGATCAGGGGTTTTGGATTCAAAATCAGACACAAGAGTAAAATCAAGGACAGTTTTTATTTTATTTGGTTTGCAGCTGCTGGATAAGTCACGGTCCAACTGAGGTGACAGGTCTTCACAGGCAGGAGGGAGAGAGAGCCATCTTTGCAGACAAGAGGGGTGGGGGCCACCTGAAAGGGTAGGACAGGATGACCTCACTCGGTGACCAGGAGCTGCAAGGCAGATCCGAGGAGAGTGAGATCAGAGTGTGAGATCAGAGAGATTGAGATTGGTGAGATCCAAAGAACCAGGTCCAGAAACACAGGCGAGGGGGAGTCGGTTCCAGTAATAAATCCAAAAGGGTAATCCGTACGTCGTAGTCGTAAATCCAGAAAGGCAGGTCGGTAACGTGATCAGAAAAGCAATACAACGCCAGACAAGGAACAGTCAGGCCGGGTTTCCAGAAGACGAGCGTGAGGTTGAGACAAGAAGATCAAAACAAAACGTGAGCATGAACAAGAACGGCTTGATACCAGGGACCGTGAGAGGTATAATAATCTGGCAAGGAATGAGTGAGGGCTCGGAGCTTCAGTAGAGCAGGTGACAGGTGAACAGCATGACTGCTGACTGTGGTAGTGGACAGAGTGAGCATGGTTGGATGGTAGACAGGAGCAGACAGAAGCATGACATGAGCAAGGAAACCAAAACATGATGACTAGAAGCATGACAGGAGGGGCTGAGAGTGAGGCAGGGGACAGAGGGCGTGATCATCACAAAGGATTTTGGATACTCTTATATTTGCTCAAATTTATCCAGACCTGAAAAACATCAAGTACAAATTCCAGTCTTTTCAAAACTGCACTGGAACCCTGGAGGGTTACCACAGTTTTGCAAGAATGCTCATTTGTTTTTTACACTTTTCATCTGTTGCTGAAGTGTGTATGATGTGAGCGCAGAGATGGGCAACATAATAATGTGCACAGCCTAGAGTTTTTCAAGCTGTGCACATGAACAAAGGCTCTAATTTTTTTTAATGACTCGGTCGAAAACACTCAACATTCAGAGACCACAGTGGTGAGTTGCCAACTAGTCTCCCACAGTCAAACCAGTGAGATGCTGGTTTTACCATCAGTCCTACAGTTCTCCTCATTTCTCTGAACTCTTTAATGGGCTCAGTTTTTCAAAAGAAGCGAGCGTTCGAACCCTCCATTGGGCCTAACGCCATTTGTTTCTGATGTAGCACCAGCTGCTGATCTTGGTTTTAAAGAAGCAACAGGTTTCATACATCAATGTGAAAATAGAGATGAAGTAAAATCCGCTACTAAAGGAAATTTAGATTTGTTTGTTACAATTTGTTATATTTTTCAGTAGAAAGGCAAATGAGCAGAGCAACTTTTCACAGCTTTCTTAGTGAGAACACTTGAAACTAAAAGAGCACATGTGTTCCAGTTACAATGCAAAGACTGATTATTTTCTCGCATATGCCACTAAAGTGCCTTCAAGTAGCTCCTGGAGGAATAATAGTGAAGGCAGCACTTGAGACCCTGCAGGTGCACTGACCTTCAATAAGGACAACTACCCATATTTTCTGTGTAATTTAATCCTCTCAGGAGGTGATGCAGGATGACATGTTTATTGTTAGATTCTCTTTTAACGATAAACACCGTCTGATTTTTCATATTTCCCACACAGCATTGCATCACAAGCAACTTGAACTTGAACCAGTGAGCTCAGTTGGAGCAAACGTCCTTCGGGCTCGACAACAAATAGTCTCTGTTGATTAAAGTCTGGAGTGAAAGACGTCATTAGGCTGCTGTGGTTTATGAAAATGTAAAATGCAACTAAACGGAGGCAAATAAGCAAATAAATGTGTGATTTATCAGCGGTCTTTCATATTCAGAAAGGAAGCATGAAGATTCTCATGGAAAATTTTCCATGCTGTGCAAGTGGCAGGCAGTGGAGCTCCTTCCCTGAACTGATGAACTGAAAACAACAAATCAGAAACACTCACTGAAAAGAGATAATTTCATTAGTCTTTCGACTTGCAGGTGGAGCTGGTGTCTTCCACCCTGAGAGCATAAAGCCTAATCTGTCCGGTATGGAAGAACAGCGCTGAATCAAACAGACCAAACACGCGTAGACATCTCCACGTATCATCTGAAGCTAATCAGCAAAAGGAGTTTTCTTTGCGGCGAACACAAAACAGAGAACTCACGTGCCGTCCTCGTTGCTCCGGTAGAAGACCAAGAAGGGATCAGACTTGCCGAAGAAATCTTTTTTGTCCAACTTGTTCCCACAAAACTGCATCAGCACCGACTCCTAACACCAAGAAAAAGAGTGGATGGAAAGTTTAGTTTGAACATTTATAACCAGCCGATGCTGTTGTCTAGTAGATACAGTTGCACCTTGTCGTAAGGGCGAATGGAACGACATCAAAACGTCATGCATTACAAAAAATGTACAACTTTACCAAATATTGTGAACAGAGATGAAGTTTAAATGTTTTGTTTGTGTCCATGCTACATTTCATCTTGACTTATGAGTTTTATTAATAAAACCTTCTTAAGTTGGTCTCTAGCATTTCAGTTATGAAAACGTTCAGCTCATTCAGGAGATGGGTGCTATGATTTTGGTTTTTCTTACTCAATTTTCACATTATTTCATTTTTTGTGAATGTTCTCACTATAGAAATACAATGAGATTCCTTTAATTCTTTCAAAAATATAATTGTTTCAAAAAAATCTGTTTTAGGACACTGACGCGATGTTTGTTTACTTTTGGGGCTTTTGGCTTCTAGATAGCTTTTTGATACTTAAATACAATTTTTAGCTTTTAGATATTTTGCAGCTGTTAGCTAGTTTTTTATGTTGTTGCTATTTTTTTTTTTTTAGCTTTGAGATAACCTTTTAATTTGTGTAGCATTTAGCTCCTAACTAGCCTTTCCATGCTTTAACCTAGCTTTTTGCTACTTTCAGCTAATCTCTTGATACTTTTAGCTTTTACCTACAAGTAGCTTTTAGCTAGCTTTTTACTACTTATACTACTTTAGCTTTTAGATAAAAGTTTGCAATGTTTAGTTTGTGTTTTGCTACTTTTTGCTTTTACCCATCCATTTCATATATTTGGCATTTAGCCAGGCTTTTGTCACTTTTAGCATTTAGCCAGTGTTTTACTACTTTTGACTTTTTGCTACTTCTGGTCTTTAACTAGCTTTTTGCTACATCTAGCTTTCAGCTAGCTTTTAAATGACCATTTTGCTACTTATTCAACTGCTTTTAGCTCAACCTCAAGTTATCTCTGCATTCTTTTGGTCACTTCTGTTCTTTCCTCTGAGCTGATGAAGCAGCTGTTGGAAACCTGGCACTCACCCTGCAGTTGCTCAGCTCCTCTGCCTTCACAATGATGGTCCCACATTTCTTCCCTGGGATGCCTCTATGGATGACAAAAGACAACAGGTCAAAAGATCAGTGGTGGGATCATTATATCATGCCCGTCCTCCTTTAGGGCACTTTTGTTCTTTTCTGCGCTCCGTCTCAAACTAGAATTCAGTGGTTCCCAACCCTAGTCCCTGAGGAACACCACCCTGCATGTTTTAGTTGTTTCTCTGCTCCAACACACCTGATTCAGTGATTTAATTACAGTACTTCCTCATGTTCTGCAGAAGCCTGTAAATCACCTATTTATCAAATTCAGGTGTGTCAGAGCCGAGAAACAACTGAAACGTGTTCTTCAAGGACCAGGGTTGGGAACCCCTGAACAAACATTTCCTGAAAGAAAAGTGTTTTACGAACAAGTGAAAAAGTGTTTTACTGAGTATGAACTTTCTTTGTTTTACGAACAGTACAGAGCATAAAGTAAAATAGTCAATAAGATGATCAGGTCTGGTTGATAGAAGTAAAAGTGTCGCAGATGTCTAGGATGGGGACGCCACAGTAGAGCTGGACGATAATTCGATATTGATATATCTCGCCGATATACTTTTTTTCGATAACGATAATATGAATTTTAA
>JARVGS010000814.1:4967147-4978048 GCA_031762315.1 Hypsolebias antenori | reverse complement strand
CCCCCCACCATGTCCATGTAAATGGGGCCTTAGTGGAGAAAAACTTTGGACTGCAGCCACCTGTAGTGCACATGTACCACTTCACACTGGCGGAGCATTTCATACCTCCACTGGGGGTTCCCCCAGAAATCTCCACTCTGAGACCTGGATTCAGAAACTTTTGGTTTCAGAGAGTATGAGGCTGCTGTCTGTAAATTAACTAACAAATGTTTCACTTCATGTAAACGGGGCCTCAGACTGGCTGCCCTGTATGTCAGTCAAGTGATAAATTTCATAGTGAGGATGGAGGATAGGCTGACGTCTGTTCTTTAAAGCCATGCCATCTACCCATAATACCTTTGTAATCGACCGGTAGATTGTGATCAATGTATTGGGCACCCCTGTCCTACATTCAGTCCCTGGTTGGACCTGGGGTCTTTCTGTGTGGAGTTTGCATGTTCTCCTCATGGTTGCGTGGGTTTATTCTCCCACCACAGTACATCAACATGCATGTTAGGCTGCCTTCACACCCGAGCTTCCTTTGCAAAAGAGATCTGTGATCTCAGTGGGATTAGTCTGGTCATATATAAAGGTTAAACCTCAAATTCTCAAACCTAGCTGCTTGGAGCAGATGACCGCTCGTCCTGTGCCTGACTCTGCTGGTGGTTTCTTCCTGTTGAAAGGGAGTTTTTCCTTTCCACTGTTGCCGTTATGCTTGCTGAGGATGGGAGGCTGTGACGAAGTGAAGATTCAACAAGTCTGCTGGCTTCCTTGGATAGAGAACTTTACTAATTGGCTTTTTTCATGTATGTGAATGTTTCTGTTCAGTGCCATGAGACAACTTCTGTTGTGACTTGGTGTTATATAAATAAACTGAATTGAATTAATAATACATTTTTTAAAAAGCTCCTTGAATATGAAGCAAAACTTCTACCTCAGAATAGAAGTCTAGTTACTTGTTTTAAACCTTTGGGATATATAGATTTTTTTTTCCTCACAGTGATATTTCTGGTAATTTTAATGATTATGTAATGAAAAGCCAAACTCTAGTTTCTTAGTAAATTAGAATATTACATAAGAACAACCGAGTCAATGCTTTAAGGGTCACCACACGTAGATGGATCCAGGATATGGGCTACAACTGTCCCATTCCTTGTATCAGACCGTCTCAAAATCAGAGACGACAATATGCGGAAGTGTCTTATTACCTGGGCTAAGGACAAGGAGAACTGGACTGTTACACAGTGGTCCAAAGTCCACTTGAGCTGACAATAAGTTGTGGTTTTCATATGGGAATCAAGGTCCCAGATTCTGCAGAGGCTCAGAATCCAAGCTGGTCCTGATCAGCAGCAAACTGACCTGACCTAAAGCCAACAGAGACAGTCTGTGATTTAAATCCAGAGAAAGACAAGAGAGACTGGTGTCTGTTACTGGGCCTAACTATGCATGGGCTGAAGGCCACTATCAGAGCAACCTGGGCTTCAAGAACCAAGAGGTCCACAGACTGATGGCCTCCATGTCACAACACGCTGATGCAGTAATTCATCCAAAAGGAGCTCAAATCAAGTGCTGAGTGCAGCTCCTGTATGGTATATGAACATAAGCCAACATTTATGGATTAACAATTCATTTTTATTGGTTTTACTTACCAGTCTAATTATTAGAGAAACTGAATAGGTTTTCATCTGCTGTAAGATAGAATTATCAAAATTCATCAAAACAAATCCTTGAAATTATCACTCAGTATTGAATTAATTTATTGTTGAGTTGGATTTTTAAATAAATTACTGAAATTAACTTTTTGATTTTCTATTTTATTGAAATGTGCTGTATATGCATTAATAAGTTTAAAATTGAACTTGGTGTTATATTTTTATTGTTTCATTTGTATGTCATTATTTCAATCTGTCTTTTGGTGTTTTTTTTATTTTTTTTATTTTTTTTGCTTTTTAGGCCAAAGATGAAGAAACAAGCAGTAAGGGGAGAAAAAGTAAGAAGAAATGTTATTACAGACTTAAATTATTTTTATTACTTGACAGTAAAATAAAAGTGCTATTGTCAGGGGATTACAGATTTATTAAATTGATGTCTATTGAATGTCTCACTAACAGGAATCAAGACGTCTCAAGATGAGGTCTCTCAGGAAGATACCCAGGCGGTACCAGAAGAACAAAAAAAGTATCTCAAGTCTTTATTTGAAGCACTTCTACTATTGGGAAAGCAAAGCATTCCACTTTCAGGGTCAGCTGATAACGTGGATGAAGGCCTTAAATCAAGTACCTTTCAGGCTTTGCTAGAATGTAGCATTAACTGTGGAGATGAAGTACTGAAGAAGAGGTATGATGCATCAAAGCAGTGCTGCTTCTCAGAGGAGCTCCATCAGTTGCTTGAGGTGTGTGAGAATTATGTGCGCAGTAAGGTGATAGAGGAAGTTAAACAAAATGGCTTTTTTTCTTTGCTTACCGATGAGCCTGTGAAAATCTCTAGGGATTGGTGCCTCCCAGTCTTTCTTCGTTTTGTGGCACAGTCTAAGTGCGTGCAGGAAAGATTTGTGGGGTTCTTGAGCATTGAAGAAGATGGAGATGTTGTGGCTGAAAAAATGTTGTCCGTATTGACGGACAAATGGGGTTTAGATATGGACCAGTGTAGAAGCCAAGCCCACTCCTGCTCCGGGACACATTTCAGTAAAGTTAAAGCTTTTGTTGCCCAAGTGACGGAGAGATATCCAAAGGCAATGCTTACCTTTAAATCTACGCATGCCTTGAATGTGTCACTGGCCAATAGTATCAGACTCTCTGGTGTTCAGCTTGTCATGTCCACCTTTAAGAAGATTGAGTCCTTTTTCTGTGAGTCACCTTTGCTACAATTAGAGTTTGAGCATGCCATTTCCATTCTCTACCCGGACAAAGAAGACAAAGCCAACGAACTGAAGGAGATCTGCCGTACCAGCTGGACCAAACGAAACGATGCATTTGAGGTGGCAATGGAAGTCATCGAGGCGCTGCTACTCTGTGTGGACAGTGTGCACGACAATGAGGACATGAGGTGGACTGACCAAGTCACACACAATGCATTAGACATCTCAAAAGCACTGACTGATTTTGAGTTCATCATGGCATTACTGGTGCTGAAGAATGTTACAGTGCTCACCCAGGCTTTTGGGAAAAACCTTCAAGGGGAAGCCGCAGAAGTCCATTCAACTGCAGCGTGTTCAAAAGCTGTTACAGATTCCCTGAAGGAAATGTCTGACAACATTGACGTGTATCATGATTTCTGGTATGACGAGGCTGTTAACCTAGCCACAGCTATGGAGATCCCGGTGAAAGTTCCTCGACTGTTCTTGAGAAAACACCAAGGCGAACCTGGAAGTATTCATTCAGACACTTACTATAAAGAGAACCTGTCTGTTCCCATTGTGAACCACATCATCAAGGAACTGAATGAGCTCTTCTGTGACACCCACTTGAAGTCCTTGAGGTGTTTGTCTGTCATACCTGCCATTATAGAGCAGAACAAGTCTACGCAGCTGGAAGAGGAAAACATACAGATATTTAATGATGACATCCCAAATCCTGGCAGCCTTTCTGCTGAGCTGCACTGCTGGTCGGTTAAATGGAGCAAAAAAACCAAAGGTGAGACTTTTCCTTCCAGTCTCCATGAGACACTGCAGCTGGCAGATGTCAAGTTCTTTCCAAACGTGTTGGTGGTCTTGAGAATTCTCAGCATCCTGCCTACCTTGGCTTTCAAGAACAGCTGTGATGTAGCGTACAGGCACTTCAAGATGTACATGAAGAATATGGCTGACACATTCGAATCAAGAAGTCTAGCTGTGCTGAACGTGAACTACGATGTTGAGTTTGATCTGGATGGGATGGTTGAGATGTACATGGAGATGTACCCAGACAGGAAGGAAGAGTCTCCTGAGCTTCCAGACTGATTGTTTTACTTTCTAGGCCTCAAATTAAAGTCTGGCATCCTGTTGGTCATTTTACTTTATTTGTGGGGTTCAAATGTAAAAATGGCAGGAATGTAGTGACACTGTTTCACAGTTATGGGCCAAGGACGAGAAGAAATTGTCAGAAAGGATCTTACCGTGGAAAACAAGTTTTCTGTCACAAGTCATTCCTGAAGCTAAGTGTAGTTCATTCTACTGCAGAGTTTCTACACAGTATGAAATTAGATTTTTAGTGTTTTACAGGTCTGAGTGTGAAAAAATGAATTGTGAAGAAACAGTGTTACCAGATTTTATTCATTTCCTATTTTCTAATAGTTCCAAAATTGTTAAAATTGCCCCAACAAAAATGTTTCCTTTTTTTTTTTTTTGGGTTATAAAAAATAAACAAAGACTTTGTAATGCTTTTAGTTCATATACCACATCAAGCCTCAAGTTTAAGGTTTTATCTGCATCGTTGTTTGAGTTTCTGACTGAAAACGTTTGTCTGGCATGATTTTAATTTGGTGGATGTCTTCAATGAACAACAACAAAAAAAAAACATTAAAATAAATTTATTTAAAAAACAGCTGAAACATTAGTAAACGGAGAAGATCAAAATTAAATTTCAAGGTTGAATATTTCTAAAAATAAAAATGAAAAATGGGACTAAAAATACATAAAATGTTTCTCTGCCAGTTTGTGGTACCAGAACCTGACAGAACAGAAATGCCTCAAAAACCCAAATTCTACATACATGTAGCTTTTATTAAACTAACAAATATTTGATTTTATGCCAGTTTACAAAAAGTATGCCTGATGAAGGCCTGCTGGCTGAAAATGGGTCTGAGCCTTACTGTTAGTTTTGTTATTGATCTAAATGTGCAAATAAAAAAGAAGCTTTTGGATTTGTTTGGTCTTATCTGTACATGTTTTTTTTTTTTCATGTTGTATGTAACTGCTGTTTCTAAATGTAGTATCTGACCCAAAAATGTTTTGGTTTTTTTAAAAAACAGGATTTTGAAGACCAAGATTGCAAGTTTGGTCACTGCCAAGACATTTGTCATTTATTTTAAATACTGTCAATAAAGGAATTTCTGTTTGTGGTTGTGAATCCACTCGTACAGAGTCCAGTTTCACCACAGTGTTGGGTGATGATTGGAGAAATACTCAAGTTAAAGCAAGTGGTAAATTCATTTTATTTTTACTCTCTGTAGTTAGGAAAGTTAAGAATAAAGATTTACATCTTTAAAATGGTTTTCACTTCATTAGATGAGCTTCCCAAGCCATTCACTATGTGCTGAGAGTTTTGTTTTCTGTCACTTTTTGTATTTGCTTTCTTTTGGACAATAAAGTCAAAAAAGACTTTCCAAAAAATTTCTAAATTGCACATGACTCTTCATTGTTTCTTTTTCTAAACATATTTTAGTACTTAAATTGCATAATACGAATTACAGTAGTTACATCCTTGACAAAAACAACCAGAAAAAACGAACAGACTGTTATAGAAAAACTTATTCTCATACTGAGTGAGCAGTAGTCCACTGCTCACTGCTACTTCGCGTTTCTTTGCGGACTCGTTCTATCGTGGTTTTTCAGAATAAGATTGGACATGACACACAATTGGCTGATTGAAGGATGAGCCGCGTGGCTGGCATGGAATTTTTATTTAAAGTAAATTATTTTAAATTATTTAGCACCTGTGTGCCGCCCACATTGCAGGAGAAACTTCCTCCTGCAGCTCCTCCTTCCTCTTCTGTCGATCTCTGTTCTCAGTGCATCATGCGCGTGCACGTATAGCCGTAGCGAAAAATATTTGAATAAAGCTGATTTGAACATTTCTAAAGGTAATGCTCAGCTCAGACACACTCCTGCTATAATATCAGCCAACAAATATATTTTTTAAGTGTTTATTTTGCTAAATTTTAAACAGATGCACGGTTTCCTTGAGCTGCGCGCGCACACTGCTGTCAATGCGACACTAATTATTTCAAGCTGGTTTTAACATATATGTGCATTTATTAAGGAAATGTTCAGCTCAGACACACTTTTACTAAGTTTGGCTGTGTCTATTTCTGCCTTTGTTTTAATTTTTCTAAAGAACTACAAATTCCAGACCATAATCAAGGGTGGAGTGTACCTCCACATTGATCAATCAAACTGACAAAACACCCCAATTAGTATAATTAACAGCATGATGCGCATCTGTACCTAAAGCTTCTGGATGGTTTATCAAGAAGACCTCAAGTCTTCATCCCAACCATGTGGACACAGTCATCGTAACGCAAACATAAAACGAGCTTAAACATTTGGCCTTCCTAAATCAAACACAAAAAATGTATTGTTTATGTATTAAAGTCCATGTAAATATTGTTGAGTTATACACCAAGCCTCGTATGGATCGACAATGCTGGCTTCAGTTGAAATGTGACCAAACTAGTTGGTTATGGACAAATGGCCGATGGCGGCTTAAAGAGGAGCTCACCTTTTATCACAGAAAAGGGGTTCTTTCATAAAAGTTTCATGCAGTGGCCACACAGACTAGTTAGTCTTTATCAGCGGTTCAAAAATTAGCAATGGAGACAGCCATGTCAAGCATAAAATTTATTTATTTTTATTTTTTTAAACAAGCAGCATGAAGCAGGAATCAGCTGAGTTGACGTGGACCACAATGCATAAAGATGTGTGATGGGCATCGTCCTCAAATCTTTTTCGAAACATGATAAATAAACTTAGTATAGCAGCTCTTTAGTTGGCTAATTAATATTTTGAACTAAATACAAAGTTGCTGCACATCACCATTGATCTTCCCTCTGTAATAAATCTGTTGTCGCTTGTCTGACAGACCATACATCATCAATCATCACATTATTGAACCGCAAAGCTGTCTTGCCTTATGTTGACCATTTCGCCTCTGTTACTACCTCAAATTGTGGCAGATAGATGCACCAGTGGTGGTTTGGCGGCGGCGTCTTGAGGTGTCTTGGTGCTACTCAGATCTTGTCTGTTAGCACCTATAACTGAAACATTGTTTTGATCTCATAACTGAAATATACAGAAAAAAATAGTAACCTTGTCTGCACAAGTATGTAAAGTAGGCCTGTCGCAATAAACAATAAATTAAATAATTGCATGATAAATGAAAATGATCAATCTCATTTTCTTCATCGGCTTTATGTCTCTCTCTCTCTACTGTACACTGGATGAAAAAAGGCTCACCTCTGGTGTTCTTCACTGAACCCCTCCCTTTCTCTCTAAAATCTGTTTTAGCCATCCAAAATTGTGTTTTTGGATCGTTGAAAGCAGCTAAGCTTAGAAGCTAAGCTAACAGGGTGACCTCGAGAAAAAAACATCTGGTCAAAGCTTCAAAATTCATGGTCGAAACCTGTGCCTTCGTGTAAAAAGTTGTTTTTCTCTGCAAAAAGAAGCCGAGAACTTGTTTACTGATTTGTGACAAATGCTATGCTAAAGAGCTCAAACCACACCGAGCGTCCGCCATTTTGAGAACCAAAAAACAGGAATGAGAGACAGCCCATGTCATATCAAGGGGCCTCCCTCCTGTTGCTCGCTCCCTCGCTATCCATCCTTCGGTTCAAAATGTCTTATACCGCCATCCAGTGGTCAAGATAAGTTACTTCGCACAAAAATAAACTAACATTTCTTCTTAAATTTGACAATAATTACTAATTATTGTCAAATTTCAAACAATATTATCAATAGCAATAATTTCTGAGACAATAAATTGGCCAGCAAAATTTCTTATCGTTGACAGGCCTAATTTAAAGTGACATATTTTGTATTTGCTGTTGTTGGCTTTGCTTTTTTTAAACTTTCTAAATACAGTAGTTATTTTTTTACTCTGAAGTTTTACAATCTTTCTTTAAACTCAATGTTTAATCACTCATTATCAATCATTATCTGACTCATAGCCTGTAATAATTGAAAATTTCCATTGACAAATTGTTTTCCTACGGATTAGAAATTAAAAAAATACTTGTTCTAACATTAGACACAAGGCCCAACATCGCACATTCAGCAATTCAATGCAACGATGGTGAAAACCTGCGAGCTTCACATTCTGTTGGGTTCAAGTCTGAATTATTCATGTCCAGGCTTTGCCTTGTTAAGTTCTGTCAGTAAGTTCTGTGGATTTTTTTTTCCAATTGGAAGCACTGACTCCGTTTGCGCAGGTGATTAAATATCTCTGACTACATGGGCTTCGGTCCTGACCTCAACGCTGTTCAGTGCATCTCACTCTTTAGGTGTTGACAGCACTCTGAAGAGTTACAGATGATAATCATCATGCTCTTGATGTATCGAGAGGAGCTTATTCCAAGATTACTACTGCATATAGAGTTCAGAAACTCCTGCGGAGTGGACTTCTGAGCTCCCTCTTAAAAGAAATGTTCAGACTGGCTGAAGAAGAAGAAAGGCTTTCACAATAGAGACCTTCATATGAGAAGTTGTTCCTGGCAAAGACACAAAGCTTAGTCAAAGCCAGTTCTCCATCTTCACAGGTTTGATTACCACTTCAAGTCCATACCGATATGGAAGTCTACAGCGGAGATCTTTTCAGGCATTTTCTTTTCTTGTAAATGAGTATTTGGCCATAATTCACCTCTTACTTAAGCAATTTAACACAGATCAAATGTTGAATTATCGTCTTTGTGCGATGCCGACATGAAAGTGCCAAATCGTAGTTCATTTTCTTCTTATGATCTTAGCATTTCTTTCCTGAATCGTTTCTCTTTCTATCAAATACACTTTTTATATCTTAGTGTAAAAAAATAAAATAAAAAACGGTGAGCAATAATGAGTGCAGGCATTTTTTTTTCTACCACGTCCATCATTTTGACGGGCGAGGAGAAAGTCTAGCACCACCTCTGATCCGACTCCGTCTCACTCGTTACCACCCTTCCAAATGAGTCACTGCTGTCTGACGTAAAGTGCATAATTACTGGTCTGCCAGCGTTGGATTGTTGTCGCATTTTAACACCGGCATTAAAGAAAATGTAAGATGTTTTACTTTCCGCTTTGTAGGAACTTCTGTGCAGAGAGCTTGAACGTATCGGTAGGTGGAAGTTAACGCAGTACAGACCATTGTTTTTGATGATTTATCAAATTTTCAATCCGCTTTCTTGATTAAATGATCAGTTTGAATCTCTACAATTGTGTAAATCAACTGTACAAAGGTAAGCTTCTGCATGAATTATCGCAGCGAGCAGAAGATAAGCCGAAGATTGGCCTTTTAAATTGTCTAAAGCACCAAAACAAGATGGCCTGTAGTCATTTAATGATATTCTCATGGCCTCTGACAATGGACAGGTGTCTACACTGGTCCTGATAGACCTCAGTTTTAAATGTAAATAATGAATTTTAATCATACACCAAAGTTAGTCATGGAGTTCCTCAGGGTTCAGTGCTTGGGCAATACTCTTTACCTTATATATGCTTCCATTAGGTAAGTTATTAAACAGCATGTGATAAAACTTGTTAATTTACTTTTTAAGTACTGTATTTTCCAGCGTATAAGTCTCACCTTTTTGCCTAATTTTCATACCCAGCGACTTATACGCCAAAGTGCCTTATTTATATTTTTTCATATTTATAAAACAATTTTTGACTGAGATGTGACCGTTTTCATTCATTCTGACTAAAAATTTTGAACACTACCATTTTCAGCCACTAGATGGCCCTCGAGTAGTATGGCATGTTGTTGCATCATGCAATAGGTAAAATTGGCTATTACTGACACAATCGGCTTGACAAAGAAAGTCACCTATGTCCAGCTCGCCTGGAGCAAATGTCAAACCAGCATCATTTCTTTGCACCACCTGGCGAAATGCAGCTAATTTGACCGCCGAAGTCCTTTTATTAAGGAAACGTTAAACTGAGACAACTTTACTATAATTTCAAGCAAACAAATAATTGTTTTTAGGTGTTTATCTTGTTAAATTTCACAAAAATACACAGCGAGTCATCCCTCTGCGTGCTCCTGCTTCAGCGTATTGGCTTTTGAAAATGCAGCTGATTTGACAAGACATCTTCCAGAGCTTTGGCTTCTTCACATTTAATTAGTGTTAAGGAGAGAGAGTGACTTTTTAATCACTTTTTACAAAATGTACAAATAAACTGCACAACTGCAACGATGTGTAATTATTTGTCTTCGAGTTTGAAGGAACTTCACACTGAGTTGGGGTAGGATGAAGAAAATCTTTCTTTCTTTTTCATCCGAGCAAGAAGCTGATGTTGCGCAGTGCATGACCGGCTACTGCTCAGAGCACATCACACATGGTGGCACTCCAAAAGAGCTCCTGGGCTAACCCCCCTCCCGCTACACCACCCCACCCATGCATGTGTGCTCTGCGTGTGAGTTACAACACGTTTTCAGGACTTCCACTTCAGAGGATGATGTGAATGAGTCACGGCCCTCAGTTTTCATCCAGAGGCAGGCAGCGGAAAGTCTAACGCTGCCGTCCAACTCACTCAGAGGTCTGCGGGGAAAACAGTATGCAACTCGCAATAGTTTAATATTTTTATCTCAGTTTTTGGCCACAAACGGTTATTGCTGATTATGGTATTCTGATTCCAAACATTTTGGAAAATGTGCTTAGCTACAGATGATGGAGTAAACTGTGGTTAAAAAAAAAATCCAGCCCTTCAGGTTCATCAGAGTTCTTGTGTCTTTAAAGATGTGACTGGTATAAAGGTTATCTTTATTTTAACTGCTGGAGGACAAACGGACCACTTTTTTTTCCCACTATGCATGTCTTTACTTACTCTGCTCAACTTGTTCTGTATTTGTAATGATTTTTTTCTATCCTTAACATGTGTTTTTGTCTTTCAGGTACACTTCAACACTTGCTCTCCTCAAGGGCGGACGTCTCCTCTCCGTCTCCGCTTTGCTTTTGCTGTGTCTTGTCTGTGAAACTGTCTGAGAGCCTCTCTTCTACAAAATCTTCCGAATCATAACTATGGACTTCAATTTGGT
>JARVGS010000814.1:4899424-4910378 GCA_031762315.1 Hypsolebias antenori | reverse complement strand
GATGACGTCATCGGGTGCCGTTCGTAAGTCCGGAGCGCCGTATGTAGAGACCGCCGTAACTCGAGGACTACCTGTACTCACTTGTTTAATGCCTATAGCTGACATTTTTACACCAAAAGCTGTGCACATGTAATATTGCTAGAGTTTAGAAAAGTATCGTAAACAGGAAAAGAGCTTGCCGGACCAGGTTATTTTATTAAGGCAGTTCTGAAGGTGAAAGGGGGTCGGAAACAGTACAAGACTGTCACAGCAGGAGTTCAACAACACATCCTGGTGAGTACTAGAGCCCGACCAATATATTGGTAGAGCTGATATTTTATGCCGATATAGGCGTTTGGGGACATATCGGTATCAGTGATAATTGTCCCATTTTGCACCAATATAAACAAGTTGTGTAAAACTTAAAAAGTTGTGTAACTTGCAAAAGGTGTAATTGTACAATGTATCCAGCAGAGGGCACATTTGGACTACTTTCAAGTCATGGCCATTCACTTAAGTTTCACTTTCACTTTCAGCACAGCTGAAGCAGCGAGCAAAACTTTGTAGCATATTTTGCTGAACAGAGCATCAAATGTTTATTTTACTGATCTGTAAAATAAAAATAAATACATAAAAAAAAATATATCTTCAATCCTTCAACCCGCTCGTCATTAGCTATGTGCCTCTCAAGTTAGCAAGCTAACGTTTAAATAACCTAGCATAGGCCATTGTCTTGCAAAACTTTACCCAGAACAATAAATCTAACCTAGAGTTAAATATATCACTTACTAACGTTATCTTTGTCATCATCAATAAAATAAATTGTCTGAAATCTTTACTTCACTGAAAAAATAAACGTTGCTGCAGTCGATGCTAACTAGACTTTCACCACGACTGTTTGAACACTGAACAGGAAGCGCGTTTCGTTGTTTAATTTATATTTTCGTAACATAATTGATAATTTTACGGTGAACAGTGGAGGATAGAAAATGTGAACACACGTTAAGAAGACTGTTTCAAGGCTTCAAGTGTTGAAACAGGTTTAAAGTAGCTGTTTACTTAGATTATTGGGGGTGGGACAAAACAAAACAAAATTCAGCCAATGTATCGTTATCGGCATTAGCCTTTCCCTCCAAATATCAGTATCGGTGATAGCCACAACTTCCATATTGGTCGGGCAGCAGAACTGCATTAAAAGTCCAAAGCAGAATCCAGACGGACCAACAGCTGATCAATATTTGGACTTTTTGTCCCCAGTGGAAGCAGAACGGCTGAAAGACATCAGACCAACAGCCTCGTCGTTCATACCAGCAGGTTCTAATTTGCACTATTTAAACACACTCATTCATCAAAGCAGCTTAAGATAAATTATGGAATAATAAAGAACAAGTTATATGAATATTAGAGAACTAACAGGGCAGATTGATTAATGACAGCACCGCCAGTGCGCTGCCCTGTTTTTGTTGTTCTGGGTGATCTTGTGAGTGAGTGGTCCGGAGTTTTGAGTTTTGACCTTTAGAGTATTTATTTAGGTATAAAATAAACTCCAGAGGCTCCTCCACATGGCTCACCTTGGCCTCCTCCATCTGCATGATGTTGGCCTGGCACTCAGCGATGCTGTCGTTGATGTAGTCCACGTTGGCGCTCAGAGACTCCAGCTCCTCGTTCAGGGATGCCAGCGAGCGGTCGGTGTCCGCGCCATCCACCGCCATCTTCTCCCTCTTCCTGGACAGCCGCTCCTTCCTCCTGGTCAGCTCCTCCCGTTGCTGGAGAAAAGGCAACAAGCGGGACGACAACGGTTCAGCTTATTTTTATATGTGGAAACGAGTGCGAAGCTTCGTTTACTGTTTTCAGAGCCTCTTGGGACATTCCTGACAAGAACCTCCATGTTTTACCTTCAGCAGTCGGTTCATGTCTGTCTCCATGTTGGAGATGGTCATCCTCTGCATGATGATGTCACTGACACGCCTCTCCAAAGACTGCCACTTAGTCCGGGCTGTTCTGTTGTGGTAAATGGTTGCCATCTGCACCGGGGACCTCCTGATGTGAAGAGGAGGATGTGACTCTGTCAGAGCGCTCAAACCCTGTGTGTGTGTGTGTGTGTGTGTGTGTATGTTTGTCACATGTCGTACCTGGTTCCATTGGAAGCGCTCAGACCCGATGGCTGTGGTCTTCCAGGGTTTCCTCTCTGTGAAGGCTCCTGGGGAGACTCAGGTGAGCTCACCTTCCTGCTCACCTTTCCAGACATGGGCCTGACCTGTCGCCTCAGAGCCGTCACCTGCCGACACGACCACAGGTTCACATCCAAACCCACGAGACGAGTGAACGTTGGGGGCGGCTCGGCCCACAGCTGACAGGAGGGTCAGGGGTTCGATCCTCAGCCCCTGCAGCGTGCCCTTAGGCCAAACACTGTTCCCCCACTGCTCACCAATGATAAACTGAGTGTTGAATGTAGTGTACAAATATATAACTGAAAACACAGCGTGAGTGAGACCGATTGAAAAACACTGTAAAGGACTTTGCACAACCTGGAAATGTTTAAATGGGGGCGATATAAGCTAGAGACCATTTAGTTTTAGCTATCATTCAGTTACTTTTAGCTATTGTTAATTTAATTTTAGCTATCGTTCGTTTAATTTTAGCTATCATTCATTTAATTTTAGCTATCATTCATTTAATTTTAGCTATCATTCATTTAATTTTAGTTCTCATTCAATTACTTTTAGCTATAGTTCATTTACTTTTAGCTATCATTCATTTACTTTTAGCTAGTCTTTTGATAATTTTAGGGTTAAACATCAATATTCTTTTGACTTTTAGCTGACGGTGATAATATTTTAGCTTGTAGCTAATCTTTTACTTTTATCTACAATTCCGCAACATTTAAGATTTAGCTAATATTTTCATTACTTTTAGCTTAAGCTACTTTTGCTACTTGAAGCTAGCATTTTGTTACTTTTAGTTTTAGCTATCCTTTCACTACTTTTAGCTACAATTCTATTTTTAACTAGACTTTTTCTAATTTTAAGGTTTAACATTGATATTGTTCTTTTAACTTTTAGCTGATATTTATATTATTTTAGCTTGTAGCTAATCATTTATAACTTTTATCTATAATTCTGCTACATTTAAGCTTTAGCTAATGTTTCTGTTACTTTTAGCTAATGCTAGACTTTTGCTACTTAAGCCTTGATATGCTATGTTTAACTTTTAGCTAGTCTTTTTGTTACTTCAGCTTTTAGATAAACTCTTGCTCCTCAAAGCTAGCGTTTTGCTAGTTTTAGTTTTAACTAATCTTTCGCCTCTTTTAGCTACAATTTGATTTTTAGCTAGCCTTTTGCTACTTTTCAGGTTTAACAGTACTATAATATTGTTCTTTTGACTTTTAGCTGACATTGGTAATATTTTAGCTTGTAGCTAATCTTTTACTACTTTTATCTACAATTCTGCTACATTTAAGATTTAGCTAATGTTTTCATTACTTTTAGCTTTAGCTAACTTGCAACTTTTTGCCTTGATATGCTATGTTAACTTTTAGCTGACATTGGTAATATTTTAGCTTGTAGCTAGTCTTTTGCTATATTTATCTAAATTTCTGCTACTGTTCACTTTTGGCCAGTGTTTTGTTACTTTAAGCTTTTAGTAATCAATTAGCTTTTGTTAACTGAAGCTAGCATTTTGCTACTACATTTACATTTTGCTACTTTATTGTTTCTGGTCAGTGCCCTGTCACGACTTCTGCTGTGACTTGGTGCTTTACAAATAAACTGAATCGAAACTGAATTGAAAACTTTTAGTTTTAATTAATCTTGTGCTTATTTTAGCTACAATTCTACTTTTAGCTAGCCTTTTGCTACTTTTAGCTAGTGTCCTGTCTGCAGTGTGTCCCCACTGGTCTTGTTCAAGGACATTACCTCCTCATTCTTCCTGCGGAGGATCATCTCCTGCTGTCTCTTCTGGGCCTCCAGCTGCTTCAGCTGGTGCTGATGAGAAAACAAAACATTTTATTATTTGTTCTTTAATAGCTGAAATAATTGTCTTTGAGTGTTTGAGGTCCGTCATGCCTCGGCTCTGCGCTGCTCCTTCTTCAAAGAGGCGATCTCTCTGTTCCTCCTGGTCTCCGTGACCCTGCTCCTCTCCTGCTGCTCCTTCATTTGTCGCATCAGCGCCACCTGGTGGACGGATACAGAACAACAGGTTTAATGAAACGAACAGACAGAGGAGTTCGTGTTTAAAGATGACTCTACTTTGGTCTTCTTCATTTCTGCCACGTCCTGCTGGAGCTTCTTGAGCTGCTTCTCGTACTGGGACTGGTTCTTCAGGAGGCGAGCGTGCTCCTTCTGAGCCGCCTGGAGCTTCTGCAGCTCCTTGTTCATGAAGCTCAGCTTCTTCTCGTACTCCACTTTTATCTTTTTGGCCTTTTCCTCTGTACCCGACTCCACTGAGCCTGGAGTCAAAAGGAAGGAGTGTACATTTATTTAAAGCCTGAAGACAGATATTACCAGAGGTGCTTTTTGGTTTGTACCCATGTTGTGCAGCACTTTGTCCCTCTCCAGCTGGGTGTCCCGGATCTTGTTCTGCAGCATCATGAGCTTCTGCTCGTACTGCTGTTTGAGGGTGTGGAGGCGCCGCTGGCTGTTCTCCAGCTCATCAATCAGCTTCTGCTTGATGGCGATCTCACAGGTGATGTTGGCCAGATCAGCCTGGACGTTTTCTGCACACAAACACAATCGGATGATTCTGACCTCAGGCTTGTCCGAAGAAGGACGTCAGAAAAGTAACAACCCCTTTTGTATATTTTTACATTTACGTCTTTCAGGAGACGGATGACTGTTAGTTTGTGTAAGTTTTATACTTTACTAAACATTTACCTTTGGTTACAAATATTTTTTCTTAGAAATGCACGGAGATCTCTTTAACTCTGTGAAATCTGTTTCAGGATTCAGGCACTATTTTGATCATATTATGCCACATTTAGCTTTTAGCTAGCTTTTTGCACATTTTATCATTTAGCCACATTTGCGAGCCTCTTAGCTTCAAGATAGCCTTTGATACATTAGCTTTTAGCAATCCTCTTGCTACTTTTAGCTAGCATTTTGATACTTTTAGCCTAGATATTTTGAGCTTTAAGTCATCCTTTTGTTACTTTTAGCTTCTAGCTTGCATTTTAATATTTTCAGCTGTTAGATAACCTTTTAATACTTTTAGCTATTCCTTTTAACTATAGACTTCTGCTCCTTAAGCTTTCATCAAGTGCTGTGCTTTTTTGACATTTAGCTAGCGTTTTGCTACTTTTATTGTTTAAGCAGACTTGTGATACTCTTAGCTTCTAGATAGCCTTTTGATACTTTAAGCTCTTAACAAATATTTTGCTAAGTTTTGATAGTTTTTATTTATTTTTACCTTTCAGCTAGCCTTTTGCTACTTTTGTTTTCAGCAAACCTTGGGCTACTTTTAGCTTTTATCAAGTGATGCACCATTTTGGCCTTTAGCTAGTCTGTTGCCACTTTTACCGATTAGCCAGACTTGTGATTCTCTTAGCTTTTAGCTAACCTTCGGTTACTTTAGAGTTTACCAAACATTTGGTGACTGAGCTAGCTTTTTGCTACTTTAAGCGTTAACCAGCCGTTTTCTGCTTAGCTAGCTTTTTATTGCTTTTGTCTATTTTGTGTAGTTAACCTACTGACACTTCTAGCTTGTATTCAATCCTTTACTAATTTGATCTTTTGTGGTTTTGGCTTCCATTTTAATATATATATCTATTTTAGCTTTTAGCTAGCTTTTTAATATCTTTAGCTATTCTTTAACTAGCATTTCTCTAATTTTACTTATAGAAAACTTTAGGCTACGTTCAGCTTTTATGAATTAGCTATCTTTTTTTTATTTTTTGGCTTTTCAAACCACTCAGTTTTACATTTTTTATGAAATAAATTCAGCTGTCAGTCATCTCCCATTACCATTTCTCTGGTTCTACCTTTCTCTTCCAGTTCTTCAGAGTCAGACTCATCGGATGTTTCGTCTCCTTCCAGGTCAAAGTCCTCGTCTTCTCCGTCGGCGTCCTCGCCGTCTTCGTGACCACTGCCCTCCTGTGGGATTAAAAGCAAAAGTACACAAAAGCAATTGTTTTGTTGGAAAAACATCTCATGAGCCACTAGATGAGATTTAAAAAAAAAAAAAAAAAAATTATATGTACAACTGTCAGCCCTATTCAAGATGGCCGCTGCAGCACTAATACCTTTTGATGACGACAGTTTAAAAGTGATATTTCCACCTACCCCCTCCGCCTCCTCGTTGCCTCGTTCCTGGTCGTTGTCCGGGAGCTCGTCTTTGACGCTGAAAGAGGAAAACAGTTTTAGCCGCCTGACACAGAGGGTCCAGATCAGAATTTAAAATCACAATTTCAAAATAAAGGGGACATGCAAATGATTGGATGCCTCATCAGTTCAGGAGCAGATGTGAGGTCAGAGTTGATTAATGAATGACACCAGAACCACAGTGGGGGGAGGGAAGATGGTTAGGATGGATCGTTAGAGCCACACTCCTGAAAGAAAGGCTGCCACGCTGCAAACACACTCATCAAACACTAAATCAACACATTTTACTTGGAACTAAGACTAAATTTCAGCCTTTAAATAACAGTTATGATCTCCTGAAATACGCTTCTGCAGAAAAGTTAAACAGTATCTTACCTGTTGTAGATGGCCATCTGAGCAGCCGCAGTTTGGAGAGTTAAAGTCTGACTAAACAGACGAGCTAACGGCTAATCAGTTTAACGCACTTAGCCAAAACCTGCTGTAAAAAAGCAACAACTGTCTCAAAATAAATACATGGTTATTTCTATTTATGTGCAGCAGCAGCTAGCTGTAGCACTTCTGGTGCAGCCAGGTTTATTAAGCAGCAAGGCTATGAAAGTGCTAAGAATGGTGCTGTTTTAGACACGTTTCAGTCTTGGTTCTGCTTGGACTAGCTGTTAGCTCTCCATCTTGTCAGAGTAGTTGCTGCATGACATCATGCCACATTGCATTCTGGGTACCTGGGTCCACATTCCAATTGGTTGGAGTTTCATACTCGTTAGATCAAGTTCCCTTACTGCTTCAGTTAAAAAAAAGTTTAAATCCGATCGGAGAGATGAGCTAACAGCTCGTTTATATCGCTTCATCTCAACTGGACTCGAGTTGTTTGGACTTCCTGTTTTGTTTTGGTTCTGCTCAAAGTAGCATTTGGCTTGTCAGTCAGAATAGTGACTGGGGTTCTGGTGAGTAGAGACAGCACAGAAGTGTTGGTAACTATCTACAACAGGTAAGACCACAGAAAGTCACTTGAAACTATCTAAGCCTAAGGCCATCAAATAGAGCAGATCAACATCGTTCAGGAAAAAGAACAAACTGTTGGATTAGAAGAGCTGGTTAGGGAATCTGCCTCCCTTCAGGAGTGGAAACCGCCTGCAGGTGCAGAATGGGTTAGTTAGTTCTGGGTAACTTAGGGAAGGTTTGGGTCAGCAACGATGAGAATCATCCTCAATCAGATCCCAGCTGGTAGGTAAACTAGTCTCAGTGGAGCAAACCTGGCGAGCTCAACCTCACGGTCCCGATTCTCCTCGAATCGCCTCAGCCTTCAGAAGCGGACGAGGGAGCGGACAGATAACAGTTACAGGACGGGACAGAGGGACAGAGATGACAGAGAGACGGAGTCAGGCTCTTGTAGAGTCACATGTGTGGAAAATATTGATGTGATTTCCCGTTGAATCGTCATGACGATCAGATCTAAAGCTGGTCGTCATGGAGACAAGGGTTTGAAGATGGTCAACAGACAAAAGGAACAACGTTTCCTGGGACAGTGACAGCTGAAGTTGCTGAAGAAGCTAAAACTGAGATGTTCAAGTTAAAAGAAGCAGAACCTGTAAAAGACAAAATTAGCATAACGCTACATAAAAACTAAGAATAGCAGAATGTTAGCAAAAAGCAGAAAGATGCTAGCTCAAAACTAAATGTAATAAAAAAGCCAAATGTAGCAGAATGATGGATAGATGCTAAAAAAGTAGCAAAAGGTTAACTTAAACCTAAAAGTGGAAAAAGTAGCTAACAACAGTGTAGCTAAACGCTAAAAGATAGCAAAAACACATCTAAAACTACAAAAAAAGGCTATGTAAAAGCTAAAAGCAGCAAAAGGTTAGCTTAAACCTAAAAGTGTTGAAAGCTAGCTAAAATAGAGTAGAGTAGCTAAATGCTCAAATATAGCAAAAGCACAACTATTAGCTTAAAAAAGGCAATGTAAAGCTAAAAGCAGCAAAAGGTTAGCTGAAACACAAAATGGAAAAAGCTAGCTAAAAATGTAGTAGTGTAGCTAAACGTTAAAATACAGCAAAAATATAGCTAAAAACTAAGAAAAAAAAAAAGACTATGTAAAACCCAAAAGTAGCCAAACTAGCTAAAAGGTTAAAAAAGGGAAAGCTCAAACTAGATAAAGGGAAGGCAAAATATATGCTAAAAGTAGCAAAAGGTTAGCTTAAACCTAAAAGTGGAGAAAGCTAGCTAAAAATAGAATAGTGTAGCTAAACGCTAAAAAAAAAGCAAAAACACAGCTAAAAGCTAAAAAAAATAGCTATGTAAAAGCTAAAAGTAGCAAAAGTTAGCTTAAACCTAAAAGTGGAAACAGCTAGCTAAAATAGAGTAGTGTAGCTAATGCTAAAAGATCACAAAAACACAACTATTAGCTTAAAAAAGGCAATGTAAAGCTAAAAGTAGCAAAAGGTCAGCTGAAACACAAAATGGAAAAAGTTAGCTAAAAATGGAGTAGTGTAGCTAAACGTTAAAATACAGCAAAAATACAGCTAAAACAAACAAAAAAAAGACTACCGGTATGTAAAACCTAAAAGTAGCCAAACTAGCTAAAAGGTTAAAAAAGGGAAAGCTCAGACTAGCTAAAGGGACGGCAAAATATATGCTAAAAGTAGCAAAAGGTTAGCTTAAACCTAAAAAAGGAGAAAGCTAGCTAAAAATAGAATAGTGTAGCTAAACACTAAAAAAATAGCAAAAGCACAGCTAAAAGCTAAAAAAGCTATGTAAAAGCTAAAAGTAGCAAAAATTAGCTTAAACCTAAAAGTGGAAAAAGCTAGCTAAAATAGAGTAGTGTAGCTAATGCTAAAAGATCACAAAAACACAGCTAAAAGCAAAAAAAGGCTATGTAAAAGCTAAAAGTAACAAAAGGTTAGCTTAAAAGCAAAAGTGGAAAAAGTTAGCTAAAAATAGAGTAGTGTAGCTCAATGCTAAAATATAGAAAAAAACACAGCCAAAAACATAAAAAACAACAAAGACTATGTAAAATCTAAAAGTAGCCAAACTAGCTAAAAGGTTAAAAAACGAAAAGCTCAAATTAGCTAAAGGCAAGGAAAAATAATCTATGCTAAAGGTAGCAAAAATACTAGTTAAAAGCTGCAAAAGGCTAGCTCAAACCCAAAAGCTAAAAGCAAACACAATAAAATGTATCAAAAGGTCAGCTAAAAGCTACAAGTAGCAGAAGACAAAGTAGAGGAAGCATTCTGCAGCAGATTTTATTGAGAATATTTTGCAACGTTCTGAAAAGATCCTAAACTGTAAATAAAGTGAAATATTTATAAAAGTACAATCGTTTGAAAAACCAGAAGTGTGAGCCTCCATCTGCTGAATGAGCCGAACGTTTTGATATACGAACAGCTAAAATAGTGGCTAGGTTGCAAAGAACGTACATAAAATAAAAACAGGAAAACAATCGTGTGAATGCTGAGTCAGCAAAAAGAAGAACCCTCCCCACCTCTTTTTCTTCTTCTTCTCCTTCTTCTTGAGTTTCTCCAGGTCTTTCTTGGCCATCTCGATGACGTTGCTGGCCTCCTTCTCTGGAGTGAAGATGGCAGAAGAGAGGGAGGCGGGGCTTCCGTACAGCGAGGAGCGACTGGCGGCCCAGGACAGACTCTTCCTCAGGTTCTCGCTCACGGCCTCGCTCTCCAGAAGCTTCGCTCTGAGACGAGCACAGACGAGACATTTAGTTCCAAGAGCACGCTGCTTTGTCTCGCTCAGAGTGGGTTGTGGGTAACTCTCAGCTACTACCACACAAAAATGTAACTCAGCGACAACAACATTATTGCCCACCGTTCTTGGCTCACCTGAGCTCTTCGATTTCCTTGATGTAGTTCTGAATCATGTTGCCAATCTCTTCGTTGCCCTCACCTACGAGAAGAGGAACAACTCTCAGCTCTCAAAGGAAGTTCAACCCAACCCAGAGCCAACACGAGTTCTGCATACGGCTCGTTACACCCCCATCAAGCTACAGCAACAACCCAGACAAAGACTTTGTTTAACTTTGATGTGTGCTGACAAAGAGTGTACAGGATGACACTCTGTCTAGTGATGATGTACAAAGTTTTGTTAAATTATCAAGAGTGGAGCAGAAGCTTTGGACGAGACAAGAGAAAGTTCATGGACATACGGACAGCCCTTTTGACAGGCGTATGAAATCAGCGCGGCCCAGACGTTGAAGAGTTTTGGATTTTAAGACATCTGGAGTATTTGGGAATGAATCCTGGATGCAGGAGACGTACCGTATTTTCTGCCGTACATGTCGCATCAGTCCAAATGTGTATAATAAAGTGGAAAAATCCATAAATATGTCGCTTTGACGTATAAGTCACATTTATTACGCGTCACCGCTGATGACCCGGAAATGTGGGCCGGTGTTGTACCAAAAATCGATTGGCCGCTGAATGGCAGCCGCTGGAGCGTGCACGGGAGGACTTTAACAAGATTAACACTTAAAAGCAATTATTTGTTTGCTCTAAATTATAGTAAAGTGTGTCTCAGTTGAACTTTTACTTAATAAATGCACTTCAATGGTCAACTCAGCTGCATTTCACCGGGGCGACGCAGCCAAGTGAAGCTTGTTGCTCCAAGCGAGCTGAATGAAGGTGTCAGGCTATGGCAAGCCGATCGTGTCATTAATATCC
>JARVGS010000814.1:4853782-4870799 GCA_031762315.1 Hypsolebias antenori | reverse complement strand
TGTCAAAAAAAAGAGGTTTTGGTCCCCCCCCCCCAGTTTGATGCAGTAGCAGGTGCAGAGCATCTCTAATCAAGAGGAGGGTCCAGCATCCTTACCTCAGAGCCACGCGCACCGAGCTCTCATCCGATCCGCCGCTCATGGTGTAGCCGAACCGGTCCACTAGAAGAAGAAAAAAAAAATGCCCGCTTTCCCTTTTCTTTATCCTCTTAAGACGACGGAGCCCGCTCCCCCTCCCCCCGCTCCTCTCACTGAACGGCTTCAATGTTCAGCTTCCGGCGGGGAAAACATTTTGATGTGATTTATTTCCACCGAACTGCTAAACATTAACGTCCTCCATGATGGCCGACCCGGCGGCGGTCAGGTCACCTCACCAGCGACATCGTCTCGACCTCCTGTCCCGCGGGCGGAGAGTGAGCGGCGCGTGGGGGGGAAGAGCCCAGGAGGACGCTCCTCCCACCGAGCTGTACCAACCTGACAGGGAGGAGGGGGTAAACAACAACAATGCGCGTGGAGGGTTACGGATTTTACCGAGCACGTAGAAAAAAAAAAAAAAAAAAAAACCTTAAAAAAAATTAACCACTTGAAAAATAATTAGGAAGGATTGAAAGCGATTTGAATATTTTTGTTGTAATTTTCAAAGATTAAATCAAATAAATAAAATTACTGTATATGAAAGGGGCAGCTAAACTATGCTGCCCCCTGGTGTTGGAAAAAAGTCACTGCATAAAGCGCACCATCTAGTAGCTATCCACCTGTCTCTTTGCAATTCACCTGGATGACTACAGGTATTTTAATAGCCAAGTAACGAGCTACGTAAGCAGCAAGTGCAGTGATATAGCTTGCAGCTTGCTAGCTAGTTGCTACCTGGTTAAATTAGCTTTATTATCTAGTTAGATACTATGACTATGCTTGGCTATGAGCTAGCTAACCAGGTAGCTAGATAAATAGCGAAATAAGTAGTTAGCCTAACAGCCAGTTAGGTAGCTAAATAGCAAACTATAACCTATAAAAAGCTAGCTAAAAGCTAAAAAGTCACAGAGCTTTAGCTTGCTATCTACCTGGCTATTTAGATAGCTGCACCTTGCAAATCCTTTAATTCAAGTTAAATTCCAGTAGCATCATGACAGATAAACACAATATACTTGTTAAACTAAATGTCCTTTATGACACTAATATGCACATTATATAATAATAATAATAATACAAACATGAAAACAAATTCAATATATTAAATAACTGAACGTCCATCATAATAAATAAAATAACTTGGTAATAATGCACAATAAACTCAGTGCATTCAATTAAATAAATCTTTTTTAAAGTTCATCAAGACATACTTCAATAACAACCCAATAAGCACTTTTAACTCACTGTAAAGTAACAATATAAAACACAGTTAGGTTATACTAAATTATCTGTATGTTATTCGTGACAATAAGTAAACACATTGAAAACAAAAACTCTTTAAAAACAAATATTTTAAACTCATTAAAAATAAAAAAAGTACATTAGACTAAAACAATAATCTGAATCATCAATTTAATTGTAGAACCTGGCTGTTGGACTCACTGCATGTTCAATGTAGGACTTAATTGCTTTAATTCAACTAAAATATACTGTATTTTTAAACTGAATGTAGACTATATTATATGCTTGTAGGGCTAATGCTCAAATCTTTGCTTTATAAAACACAATATCTTTTAAAAATAAGGGGCTTTTTCTCATGAAAAAATAAAATATGTATCCAGATGGCTTTCTCCCAGTTTTTAAAAACAATTTCAAACAAACACAAAGGACATCAATATGCTGTTTGTGCATAACATTAATGAGACGTTAGCGTCTCATAAATGTTCAGAATAAACTTTAGGTTTTGCTTCGGTTAAAGGTTGGTTAAAAGCTAACACAGAAGGGCAGGTAAAAACTAAATGTGGCAAAAGGTAAGCGGTTAGTAGCAAAAGGCTAGCTTAAAGTGGCAAAATGCTAGCTAGACTGTAAAAGTAGCAAAAGGCTGGCTTAAAGTAGCAGAAGTCATTAAAAGCTAAACGTAGCAGAAAAGTAGCCAACAAAAAAGCTAAATATTACCCAGAAGCTATAAGTATACAAAGACTAGCCTGAGGCTATAAGCAGAAAAATACTCAATGCAAGTGAACAGTAGCAATGCACTAGCTAAAATATAAAAATAGCAAAACACTAAAGACTAAAAGCTATGACACTACTTAATCAGAACAAAAGATACAAGTAACAAAAGCTTAGCTAAAATTATTAAGAAGCTAGATAAAAGAAGCTGGCTTAAGGCTAAAGTGGCGAAAAAGTAGCTAAAAGCCTAAAGTATGAAAAAGGTCAGCAGGAAGCCAAAAGTATCATAAGTTTGGCTAAAAATAACAGAACAGTAATTAAAAGCTAAAGGTAGTAGAACAGTAGCTAAAGAACACAAAACATCAGCTAAAAAGCAATAAAGATCAGCTAAAATTTGCAAAACATGGCTAAAAGCTAAATTATCAAAATGGTAGATCCAAGCTAAAAGTAGTAAAAGGCTCATTAAGAGCTAAAAGTAGCTGAAAAGTAGTTAAAAACTAAAAGCAGCTAAAAGCAAGCAGCATTTCAATGAAGTACAAGTTACAAAAACCAAGCATCGTAGCACCCGAGCTGAAGGTTTTGATACATGAATTGTTAAAATACACTCGAGTAGTTAGACTGAATCTAATCAACTTTAAGAAAACAATCAGTGTTTACACCTGTAGCAGGGAATAAATGATCTACAGATTCAAATATTTGCTGAACTGACAAATAAACGCTGCAACGGGACGTTGAGGCAGAAAGACGAGACGAATCATTTTCCAAGTTTGCGTCATTTTCTTTTATTTAGAAACGTTTTTCAACGCAAGGTGACGTTAGTACATGAGTTTTGACCCGATGATCTGAAAGCTGCTTCCTGCAGCTTTCTTACAGTTAAAACAACTGATACAGGAGGTGGAGAGAAAAGTTACAGGCATTCAGAGCAGAAAAACTGATTTTATTAGGAAGTGTCTTGAGAACTGACCCTGCAATGAGTCATTATGGCCAGTAGGGGGTAGCAGAAACAAGCTAAAGCTCATCTGTTAGAAAAGAGCTGTGTAGTCCTAAAAACATCAACTCACCCTGTAAACACAAAATATGAGAAGTTATTGGATGTTCCTGCTTCTGTTTCCAGACTCTGTGTCATTCGGTGCTGTTTCCTCCCGTCAACACAGTCTGGGCAGAGAGCAGCACGTATTCCAGCGCAGCGTTACTTCATCGTGGTAGGTAAAGCTAGTGGTGCCTTTTCCACCCTGAATCAAAGCTTTATTGTATTCTTTTGCAGTCTAGATCAAATAACATGCAGCAAGGGGCAGACAAGGTGCAGAAGTAAGTTTAAAGTGGCCATTTGAGGTTTTTGGGGCGTAAAAAAGTCCACGTCCAGCAAACGTCACCAAGCCTTCACAAACTGATGCGTCTACATTCATGACAGTGTCGCTAAGACACAGGAGAAACTCTACATTCTTAAATAATTTAAAACCAGCATTTATATGGACGTCTCTTAAATCCGGGGTGGGGGGGTGGGGTGCAACTTTTGCAACCGAAACTAGACATTTCTGCAACTACAACGTGAAATAAAATGAGTCCAGAGCTGCTATTGTGCAAATCCAACCCAGAAACATGTAGAACGTTGTGTGAAATGTAAATAAAAACAGAAATCAATTATCTGAAAACCTTACAAACCCGTATTTTATCTACAGTGGAACACAGTAAACACATCAGAGGCTTTTGGGAAGTAATTTTGAATTTTTTTTGGCGGCAACACGTCTCAGAAAAGTTGAGCGGAGCTCCAAAAGGCTGCAAAAGTTCAAACAGGAAACAAATGGAGGACAAATCTGTAATCAATCAGGTCTTTGAGAGGACTGGGTGTAAAAGGAGCATTTTAGAAGTAAAGATGGGCAGAGGTTCACCAGTCTGTGGAAAACTGCACATGAAAGTAGTGGAAGAATTTCAGAATAATGTTCCTCTAGAGCAGTGGTTCCCAAACCCTGGTCCCTGAGGAACACCATCCTGCACATTTTAGTTGTTTCTCTGCTCCAACATGCCTGATTCATTGGTTTAATCATTTCCTAAAGTTGGGCAGAAGCCTGTTAATCACCTGTCATTCAAATCAGGTGTGTTGGAAAAGAACAACTAAAACAAGCAAGATGGTGTTCCTCAGGGACCATGGTTGGGCACCACTGCTCTTGAGAAAAAGCTGCAGTTTAAATCATTAAAAATGGACCGAGGCAAAGTAGAAAACATGGACACCACGTCCTCAGTGCTAACGATGAGATGGACCATTCAGCTTGCCTCTCTGATGGTATGGGGGTGTATTAGTGCCTCTGGCATGAGCAGCTTACACATCTGGAGCAGCTCTACCAAGAAACGTGTTTAGATTTTAGAACATCTGCTCCCATCCAGCAAAGCAGAGCCAGAACTGATGAAGTTAGGATCCTACATCAGACCAGAACGAGACGTTCTCCTCCAGAACCTGGTCCCCTCAGGTCCTGAACCTTTACAGACTGTTGTCAGAACATGGACCCGTTGCTGCCATCAAATTCAAAATGGTGTAATAACTTTTAAAAAGTACCATCATTTAGTTTGATCTGTTTACTGTGTTTTATTACGTATAAAAACATAATTTATGAAAGTTTAAATCACTGCATTCTGTTTGTATTCACATTTTAACCAACGGCCAAACTTAGTCCGAATCAGGGTTACTGTACAAAATAAACGCGTTAAAACTTGCACATTTTTCCACGTGAGGACAAAAATAAACTCTTTTTAGTCCTTATTTAAAACCACTTTGATCAAATGTAAACTCTGAAGGCAATTTAAAATCCTTTTTCATGTTTATATATTATTCTTATTAATAGTTATCTCAAATAGTAACATTAAAACATAATTATTAGAGTAAGAAATCATTATCTGAATGACTGGACGCATCATTTCTACGTTTCACTGAATGTATGATTCTGTGTTACAGATTCTTACGTAAATGCAGTAAAAATGTTGCATTTTCTGGTGGATTTCTGGGAAAGATCGAGATCTTATGAGCGGAAGTGGAATTAATATTATTTATCAGATTACATTAACAGGAGAACTGCTAGAGTTATCCTTTTTGTTGTTATTGGGAGAATAAATGTTGTTTTTGTGTGTTAATGTTGGTCAAAGCTACAAAAAGCTGCAGCCCCCCCGTCTTCAAGGACTCAGACAGGCCAGTGCGCTGCCTGAAAAACAGCTGGTGTTTGTTTACGTTCTGCCACCTGAAGGATCTGATTGTCTTATTATACTTATAATGACTTTAAACAGCATAAACTAAAGATCTTAGGAAGGATTCAAATCAAACTTTAGAAGCGCGAGGCGAAGAGGAGTCGTCGGGAGGATTTAGTTAAGGCAAAAGTTTTCTCCTCCTGAACGGATTCATGCAGGTAAACAGGTTCGAAACGCAGAAAAAATACGCTTTTAAAATCCGCTAGTTTCACCGATTCCTTTCCGATCAGCGACTCGCGCGGGCCGTTATTAAAGTGGTTTCAGCATCCCAGAGGCGAAAAAATAAAATAAACGTTCCTAAACTCTAAAGGAGCCTGAATCACAGCTTATATGACGGTTCCTTTCACAATAAAAGAATAACGTGTAAAATAAAGGCTTATCGGGGATTAAAGTGTGCAAACACCTTGAAGGATCAATGATTCGTCCGTGAGCGTTCAGGTTGTACTATACGTCCAAACAGCTCCACATGAGCGTGTTTTGTGTCGACACGGTGCAGAGGCGTGTGCGTGACAGTTACATTGTCTGAGCCTCCTCGTCCCGTTTGGTCAACAAAACCAGGAGCGGGACGTCTTGGAGGCGAATCGCTCTAAATACAGCGCACAATCAAAAGCAAAGGTCATTTTGAACCTGTAGAAACTAAAGCGTTGCTCGGTGTCGGAGGTAAGAACAACCGCAGCTCATCTGGAACACTGCTTTGGACACTGAAGTGGCTCTGCAGCAGAAATATTCTCATCGTTAGCGACCACGCCAACCTAAAGTGTTATAAAACCACAGGCTCTTCTACACTTAAGAGGCTAAAATGACTAAAAATAGAGCTGCACAATGTTAGGAAAAAGTGTACGTGTGCACGGATACCGCCTGCGCAAACAGACGAACATCGATGTAATTCAGAGCTGAAACCCAAACCGGCTTCGCTTCTCAACGTCGTCCACCGCGGGTCGCTGCAGACACGGATTTCGAGGTAGGTGCTAAGCTAACGCTAAGCTAAAACTTCTGCAGTCTCTCCACGTGTTAATTACAAATACGCATTGTTGTTTTCATAAACGTGACTATAAACGTTTACACTAAAAGGCGGTAATTTCCCTTTAAATGGCGCCAACGTTGTAAAGAAAATGCATTTGTGGATTAGGGTCGTGAAAATTTTACCAGTTCTTCTCTGCCACGTCGTTTGTTCCGCGATTAACACGTTGGGTGCCGGTTCTTGGATTTAATGATTGAAGTCTCTGAAGAAACATGACGCATCGGCAATTTAACGATTAGCTGAACAAACTGGGGCTTCGAGGAGCATGTGGAAGAACCATACACAGCCACAACATTGTTTTTCTTCCTCGGGCGCCATTTGAGCGGGAATGAAAGGCTTTCTGACGACATAAGATTCATTGCGGTGAAGTACTGTCGCATAAAACTAACAATGAACCAAATAAAAGTTTTACTTTTTGTGCTATGCTTACTTCAGGGGTTAGCAGTTCAACTGGGCTATTTTTTTTTTTGTGTGTGGAAAGTTTGTTTTTCCCATTTATTTAAATGGAAAAAACAAACAAATCATTTGTTGGATCTGTATTTAAACGTTCTACCATTAAGAAGCTTAACAGCATTTATTAGTACGTCTATCAGTACTCACTCAAATACTCGGTTTGTAGTAATGTGGTACTGATGCATCCCTAAAAACACGTAGTCTGACAGACAAACGCTCCTGTCGTGGAGTTTGTTTTGGTAAATCATCACGATAACTTTTCTACATATTGTGCAGCCCTAGTTAAAAATCCACAACTGAGAATAGCATCAGTGTGCGTTCGAAGAGGGAGTCGTTGCACCTCCCCCCCCACCTCTCAGACAGCAGCAGGATAACCAAGGAGGGAGGAGAGAACGTGGTTTACCAAGTGAGGCTCAGAGCAAAAAAACAAAACTAACAGCTAAAACAAAAAAAAGCACACGCTGCCTCTACGTCTTTGACTTTCACTGCCTCCTCGACTCACACCGTCCCCCCCGCCCCCGCCCCTCGCTGTCACTCCTCGGCTGTTTTCAGGACAGAGTCGTCTCCCAGGATCTTGCAGAGCTCGTTGAGGCGATTCTGCATCTCGGGAATGCCGGCGAGCTGGGCCTCGAGCCGCTGCTTCTCCTCGGTGAGGGTGAGGCGCGTCGCCGAGTCCAGCTGCTCGAAGCGCCAGCCGCCCTCGCCGTCGAACTGCAGCAGGTGGGTGTGGTACTTCCTGCAGACGAAAGGAGCTAAAGTGAGGTTTGATTCGCCTCCTTCTAAACAAGCTAAACATGATGGGAAAAAAAAAGGAAACTAGCTGTGGAATGTTTTTTTCTGAAAGCAACTGAAGAACCTGAAACTGAGTTGCTAAAGCTAAAAGAAGCAAACCGCTAGCTAAACGCTAAAAGAAGCAGAATGCAAGCTAAAAGCACTAAAATGCTAGCTAAAGCTTAAAGACAGCAAATTACATTATCTAATAGTTTAAAGTAGCAAAGCAATGGCTAAGTAGCAAAATACTAGCTAAAAGTGATAATATTGGTTAAAGTTGCAAATTGTTAGCTACGCAAAATGCTACTTAAAAGTAGTAAAACACTAGCTGCAAAAAAGTAGAAGAACACTAACAAATGTGGCAAATGTTAGCTAGATGGCAAGAAGCAAAATGGTGGTCAAGAGATAATAGTAAAGTGCTAGTTTAAAGCTAAAAGTAGCAAAACATTAGCTTATAAATAAAAATAGCAGAACACTAAAAGTAGAAAAGCACAAGTTGTTAAAAAAGTAGCAGGATAATAACGAAAAGTGGTAAAATGCTAGCTAAAAGTAGCAAAATGCTAGCTAGATGTAAGTAGCAAAATGCCAGTTAAAAGACTAGCTAATAAATAAAAGTAACAAAACACTTGATAAATGTGGAAAAGACCAGCTGAATGTCAATTACTGAAATGCCAATCAAAAGGTAAAAGTAGATAATTGTTAGCTTTAAGCTAAAACTAGCTAAATATGAGCTAAAAGTAGCTAAGTGCTAGTTAAGCACTAAGCAAAAAATGAGCTAAAAGTATAAAAATGCAAGCTAAAACTGAAATCAGCAACAAAAGAGCTAAAAATGAAGTTGCAAAAGCTAAAAATAGCAAAACCCAAGCTAAAAGAAGCAAAATGCTAGATAAATGCACAAATGCTAACTAAAGCTTAAAGACAGCAAATTACATTATCTAATAGTTTAAAGTAGCAAAGCAATGGCTAAGTAGCAAAACGCTAGCTAAAAGCTTTAAGTAGCAAAATACTAGCTAAAAGTGATAATATTAGTTAAAAGTTGCAAAATGTTAGCTAGATGGCAGCAAAATGCTAGTTTTTTAAATGTAAAATGCTAGTTTTTTTTTTTTACGCAAAATGCTACTTAAAAGTAGTAAAACACTAGCTGCTAAAAAGTAGAACACTAACAAATGTGGCAAAATGTTAGCTAGATGGCAAGAAGCAAAATGGTAGTCAAGAGGTAAAAGTAGCAAAGTGCTAGTTTAAAGCTAAAAGTAGCAAAACACTAGCTTATAAATAAAAGTAGCAGAACACTAAAAGTAGAAAAACACTGGCTGTTAAAAAAGTAGCAGGATAATAACTAAAAGTGGTAAAATGCTAGCTAAAAGTAGCAAAATGCTAGCCAGATGTAAGTAGCAAAATGCTAGTTAAAAGACTAGCTAATAAATAAAAGTTACAAAACACTTGATAAATGTGGAAAAGACCAGCCGAATGTCAATTATTGAAATGCCAGTCAAAAGGTAAATGTAGTTAATTGTTAGCTTTAAGCTAAAGCTAGCTAAATTTGAGCTAAAAGTAGCTAAGTGCTAGTTAAGCACTAAGCAAAAAATGAGCTAAAAGTATAAAAATGCAAGCTAAAACTGAAACCAGCAACAAACAAGCTAAAATGAAGTTGCAAAAGCTAAAAATAGCAAAAGAAGCTAAATGCTAGATAAATGCACTAAAATGCTAACTAAAGTAAAAAAAAAAAACCTATATTATCTAATAGCTAAAAGTAGGAAAGCAATGACTAAGTAGCAAAATGCTAGCTAAATGCTTTAAGTAGTAAAACACTAGCTAAAAGTGATAAAATGCCAGATAAAAGTGGTAAATGTCTAGCTAAGATGTACATGTAGCTAAACACTAAATGAAAGCTGCACAAAGTTAGCTAAAAGTAGACTAGCTAATAAACAAAAGTAGCAGAACACTAACTAAAAGCAGAAAAGCAGTAGCTGCTAAAAAAGTAGCAGGACACTAACTAAAGTGGCAAAATGATAGCTAAAAGTAGCAAAAGCTAATCAAGAGGTAAAAGTAGCAAAGTGCTAGCTTAAAGCTAAAAGTAACAAAACACAGCTAATAAATAAAAGAGGAAAAAGCCTTGTTAAATGTTACAAAGATCAGTTGAATGGCAATTAGTCAAATGTCAGTAAAAAAAGTAGCTAAATGTTGGCTTTAAGCTAAAACTAGCTTAATTTGACTTAAAATAGCAAAGCGCTAGTTAAGTGTTAAGCAAAAATGAGCACAAAGTATAAAATTACAAGCTAAACATCGAAAGTAACAACAAACAAGCTAAAACCTAAAGGTTGCGAAAGGTTAACTAAAAGCTAATAGTTGCAGAAAGGTAGCTAAAAGCTAAAAGTAGCACAAAAAGACAAAAACGGAGCCAGTTTGCTGAAGCAGATTTGATGTATTAGCTCAATGCCTTTCTATGGAGACAATCTTTTTAATGACGGTAAATATTTTGAAAAGTATGACCGTTACACAGAAACGAACACGGTGACATTTAAATGGGTAAAACAGCTGAAAGGATGCAGAAGAGAGGAAAGAGTAAAGAGAAACAGGACGGCTGTGCCGAGTCTTTACCACAGGGAGGGTCGGTGGGTGATGGAGAGCAGGGAGATGCCGGCATCCTTGGCAGCCTGAAAGATCTTCCCCTCTACATCGATGCTCACGGCGCTCGTGCACTCGTCCAGCAGAGCATATTTAGGCCTTGCACACAGAGAGGAAACTTTTTAATCGTTGGGCCATTTTGACCCAAGAGCAGCAGGAGGGTGAACATGAGAACGAGGCTGTTCCTTCTTACTTGTGGTAAAACATGCGCGCCATGCCCATCCTCTGCTTCTCGCCTCCTGACAGAACATCTTTCCAGTCCAGCTCAGCATCCCAGCCTGGATGACAAAAAAAGGCATTTTTTTAACCATGTTGTCCTCATTTTTTATAACTTATTTCCCTAAAACCCAGACTTCTTCCTGTTTATCTGAAGATAAATTAGGATGAATTAGGTCGGACCGACTTCAGTGACGTGTTTTGGGTGTTGCCGCACCTCCCTCTCTGGTGACGATGTGATTAAGGTTGACTATGTCCAAGATGGCCTCCAGGTCTTCATCACCGAGGCCTCTGGCAGCCATGTCCTCCACGGAGTCTGGGTAGATCACCTGGTCTCGCAGCGTCCCCAGTGACATGTACGGCCTGGAGAAACGCACGCTCGGCATCAAAAACGCAGGAAAGCTTTCACGCACGCTGAAAGAAAAACGACTTTCTTCCTGTTTCAGTGAACGAGTCAGATTCTGTTACAGACACCAGACAGCCGTCTCGCCCCGAGCATTAAATATTCACCGCTCTGCAGGACGGAGTCGGCAGCAGCTCCGAGCTCCGTTACATTAAAAAGGCTTGAACCAGTTCAGTTTAGGACCACCGGAGCTGCTTTAGTTTAGTGGACGAGGACCAACGGTTGGGGTTCCCGTAGCATAACTAGCTTTATGTGTAACCTAGAGATAAAAAAACATTTAAAATTAATAATAAAGATTAACATACCGGTAAGAGAAGTCAAGTCTCTTTGTAAACTTGTCTCTGTGACTTTTATTTTAAGGGTTGAAATCTGAAAAAGTTTGAGAATCAAGAAACAAGACGGCAGTTTTTACCTTTTTTTATCTTTTACATTTTATTTTACATCAAGCTCACTCAGTTTTTATCCTCTCATTATTAAAGTTTGGTTGATGATGAGTTTAATTTTGAGAACATTGGTGAATAAGTAAAACTAGAAAGTTCCTGGAGAAACTTTGACGGGGACTGTCAGTTTTTGTTATTTTGAGTGCTACATGTTGGGGTTCGCTCTCCGCTACCGCTATACCAAATTTCAGCTCAATAAGACAAAAAAATCAATAAACTATGGTCATTTGTTTTATTTTAGCTGATGCATCCATCTTGGACGTTTGATTTGGATTCAGTATGTGATGGAGAACATTCTCAGCTATAACTTCACCAAATTTCAGCTCTATATGCGCAAAAATGGCGGAGTTCAATCCATTTAAAAGTAGCTTTGGTGGCCATCTTGGATTTTTGATGCAGCATTTGATGGGAAACGTTCTCAGCTGTCACCACACCAAATTTCAGCTCATTGTCACTAAAACTGGCTGATTTATAGTATTTTTCCTTTTTTGCTCAGGCGGCCATCTTGGATTTTTGATTTTCAGTCTATTAGGGATCGTTTTCAGCTACCAATACGCCAAATTTCAGCTCTATAGCTCTAAACAAGTCTGAGTTATGCTTGATTTTCTCTTATAGCTAAGGCGGCCATCTTGGATATTTGATTTGCATTAGGAATGTATAACAACTCGCTCTCAGCTACAACCATACTACATCTCAGCTTTTATCTACACCAAGTCCTGTGACCTCACAGCAGCAGTTAGTGTGAGGAGTGTTCTGTTAGGAGTTTTGTATGGGAAAAATGGCATCTTTGTTTGCAAATTACGTCGCCATGGTAACTCAAAACGCCAGTAAAAGTAATAGCACACATCAGAGGGCTGAGCCGGCGTTTTGATAACTTTTGTCGGGGTTCGGGTTGCATTAAAGTTAAAGGAAGAGTTAAGTTGTAAAGTTATGAAACCCTTGTCAGGTGGATAATAAAAGGTGCTGCCTTATACCAGGCAGTACTCAAAAAAGTACATTTTTTTTGTAGGATCACTAGTCAGAAATACTCTTCCTTGTTTTTAAGCTGTTATTGTCAACTTTGTCGCCACCTGCTGGCCTGGCATGGATATTTCTGCTTTTTGAGGGGATTTATTTCTCTCCTCTGGGCAGAACATCCTGTAGCTGTAAATTTATGATAAAAATAAAATTAAAAATTAGAAACACACGTAAAACTTTAGTGGACAACAAAGGAATCATTCAGCATTTTAATTTGTTTACGTCTATACTGCACTTGTAAAACTTCATTTTTCCCCCTTTCAGCTGCGTCAATTGAAGCTTTTTTATTTATAAGGCACCAAATATTTACTGTAACTTGGGTTTATTGTCGCTCGACTCTCTGAAGCTTCAGCTGACTTTATGCAACGTCGGCTGTAAAAACTGTGCAGTAAATATTTCACTCCACCTGGAGCTCTGGTATCTCACACGAGGGGCTTGTTACGACGGATTAGATTACGAAGAAGGTTCAGGAGTACCACTATCAAGCCTCGCTGATTACGAGGAGCGTGCGTTTGCGTGCGCGTACCTCTGAGGGATGTAGAACATGTGTTCTGGAGAGGGTTTGTGTAGCCGGCCGCCGTAGACCGGCCACAAGCCGCTGAGGATCCTGAACAGAGAGCTCTTCCCACAACCGTTTGGTCCTGTGATCAACAGGTGCATTCCTTCTTCCACCTGAGCGGGGGAGATTTTAAACGTTAGCACAACAACGTCTCCATTTTTATCATGTTATCAACCAGAAAAAAAACATGAAATACAACTTTGATAACAACGTGAAGGTGTTTAAAATCCCATTCATGTAAACCGCCGTGACGTTTTGCTTCATGATCTAATTTAGGTGCTGGGCTGCGACTGTTAGACGAGCTGGCGACTCAAGATTGTAAGAAAAGAGGCAACGTTTCGGTTGTGGTTTCACTGAATTCGGTGTGTCATCTTTTAAGTTTAGTGTTTTGCATCCTCGTAAGTTTTTTAAATTTTTTTGGTCAGAACTCCTGTGGTTTTAAAATACAGCTCTAGCTTACCGTATTTTTTGCACTATAAGTCACAGATTTTCGCACAATTTGCATGCCCTGCAACTTATACACCGAAACAACTTATTTATGTTTTTTTCTCATATTTATAAACCGATTTTTGTCTGAGATATGACCGTTTTCATTCTTTCTGACATTGAAAATATGGAACACTAACATTTTCAGCCACTAGATGGCATTCTAGAAGTATGGCATGCCGTTGGGTCATGTAATAGGTAAAAGTGGCTATTAGTGACACAACTGGCTTGGCATAGAACGCCATCTTCGTCCAGCTTACCTGGAGCAACCGTCAAATCAGCTTCATCTGCTCCGGTGAAATGCAGCTGATTTGACCATTGAAGTGCATTTATTAAGTAAAAGTTCAACTGAGACACACTTTTACTATAATTTAGAGCAAACGAATAATTGCTTTTAAGTGTTAATCTTGTTAAAGTCCTCCAGTGCATGCTCCTGCAGCTGCCATTTGGCAGCCAATTGAGTTCTGACACAACACCGGCCCACTTTTCCGGTTTGTCAGCAGTGACGCATAATAGATGCGACTTATACAGCGAAGTGGCGCGTTTCTGGATTTTTCCACTTTATTAGACATATTTGGACTGATGCGACTTATACGGCGGAAAATACGGTACTGGACTTTTCTGAAACTAAATCGAGGAGCGCTTGAGACTCCTGCAACGAAGAGGAAAAACACAAATACCAAGAATGCTTTCAGACACGTTGGTGAGTTACAGCTGGATTAGCCGTTAGCACGTCGATTCAAACGGAGCTACGTAAAACAGGTAAGATATTAACTGTTTATAAGCTCTCCACTGAAAATTATCTCGTTTTTACAATTATGAAGCCGCTGATTTTAAAAAAAAAAAAATCCTCTTCTCATCGATACAATAAAACATTTAGTGCTCCAAAAAGTGAATCAACACAAATTAAACAGTATTTTTTTAATCCTACATTGTTTTTTTTTTTTAAATTTATTAGATTATTCCATCCAAGCCCTGCTCACATGACGAGTTAGCTAACATGTTCTGAGCAGACGTTACTTGAAAGGCGTGTGTCGTGTTATTAGCAAACTTATCACGTTAACTCAGACTTCCAGATACAAGGAACAAAGTTCTCCTTTATGTTTAAGGGAACAGAGCGTGCCGGGGGGTGTAGATAAACATCAACAAACACCAGAGGGTTTCACGATCTGTCAGGCCGAGCGCCACATAAAGCAATCAGGGTAAAAAGACGGCGGCTGCCTCGCCTTTAAGTTCAGGCACGACACGACGACGTCCCCGTTGGGTGTGATGATCGGGACGTTCTCGCACACGATCCCCTGGTCGACGTCGATCACCTCGCCTGCAGCGAACACAAGGAGAAGAAAGCATTCACAAACGCTGGTGTTCATTTGAATCATTAAAAAATAAAATTTAAAAACTTTACATGGCTGTGGAATGGTCGTCTTAGTGTGCGTTTGAACGTGACTCTTATTAGAAATGCAGCAAGTTAAAGCTTTTCATGTGTTTCTTTAAACGGTTTAGAGAAAATAGAACAAATTGCGCATTGTGGATTTAATCCTCCTATTTTTGATCAAGCTGTTTCCACAAATCCACAATATTCAGTTTCCCTGACGTGACAGTTCAGCTCTTTACAGTTTGAATGGAAAGGCTATGAGCAGTTAATATCTTACCTGTTGTAGATATATCTTAGAATGACCTCTGTTTAAAAGGGAAGATTTAATCTGACTGGACTGATGAGCTCACGGACATCAGAGTAGACTATTTTTAGCGACAACTACATTTCACGTCGATTTAAGCGAATGCTTCTCCCGCAGAGATATAATAATATATAATATCTCTGCCAAAAGACCAAAACATAAGTGATGCGAACAAAGCGTGGTTTTAAAGTTTTAAAACGGAAGCAATCCACTTTAAACTGGGTCTGTCTCACATAAATTAGCTCATCAAGCCAGTCAGATTTAAACTATGATTTTTCAAACAGAGCCATTACAAAAAGTTACCCTTAACAGGTAAGATATTTATTGTTCATAATGCTTAAAAAAAGAAAGAATTTAAAGCACGCTAAGTACGCATATTTAAAAGCTTTGAAGGAAGTGAATGATTAAATTATATTTACCGTACAATAAAACAAAATAAATATAAAAACTAGTATAATAGAAGTTAAAGACGAGTGAAGACACGTTTCTAACAATATTATTAAAAATGTTTTTAAAAATTAAGATAAAACGCATTTTCTAATGATCAAAAATGGCATTTTATTAATTTTAACTCGGCTTGAATATTTGACAATTTTAGAGACATAAACACATTTAGCAAACAAACCAAAACGGTTTGAATAAGTTTAATTAAATGTGCCAAACTAACAATAATTTTTTTTATACCGGTAGTTTAAATAAATTATCCTGTTTATTTTACACACAGGCCCCAAACTGTTTTACGCCAAAAAATGTATTTTATTAATTAATAATAGACACAATTTTTCACAGCCTACTTGTCGACTGCTGTTTAAATAAATATTATTTTACTTTTAAACTGGATATTAAAATCAAAAAGTTAAAACTTTATACTTTTCTAGATGTTTTGGGCTCGTGGGAGTGTTTATGGCAGAACCGACCCTTTATCTCCAGCGGCCCGTCGATGTGCAGCTCCGGTTTGTTCTTCTTCTGCGTCCCCGCAGTCGCCGACAGCGAGGAGCGCTTGTACACCCCCTTCTGGACGTCCTCGAACACCACGAACATGTTGTGGACCCTCGCAGTGTAGCCCGCCAACTCCGTGACCTGCAAACACAAACACAAGGAGAGGGTCAAAGGTCGCACTGACCGGGCGGACCGCTGAGTGAGATCCGACTCCTGTCGAGGGGTGTGAGTTCACTCTTTGGGTGAATGCATGTTGCCCGCCAGCTTCCATGTTTGACTTTTAAAAGAGCCGAATTCTCCTCGTCCATCCCTGCGGGACGCCCCCAGGCTGTTGACGCAGCTTGAGTTTATTAAACAGGCCGAGGTTCTGAGAATCCACGGAGCCGATGCAGATACGACCGCCTCGTGTTCTCTCACCGAGTCACGTTGGAGCGGCTCCGCCGGCCGACCGCCCAAGTTCAAGAGCATTAAAGTTCAGAGTGGAAGTTTATCTGCCCTGTCAGCGCGCGGGTCGAGTCAACATTCAGCTTTCAGTCCTTATCTGCTCTTTATCTGAGGGAAAACTCTGCAGGCGTTGTGTTTCAGCTGTTTGTCTGTCAAAACCTTCGGCTCATTCAGGAGATGGACATTTACGTTTTAAAACTTTTGTACTTTCAGAATTAATTTAAAAACATTTTCCTCATTCAGTTCATTCAAAAGCATCATTCTCATTAAAATCTCCTTCGACTTCCTTTGCTACTCTTAGCTTTTAGCTCCTATTTTGCTGGTTTTAGCTAGGTTTATGTTCATTTCAGCCTTTTAGTTTCTAGGTATCAATTTGATACTTTAGATACATTTTCTATAATTAGCTGGTGTTTTTGCTCCGTTTAGCTTCTAGTTGGCATCTTGATGCTTTAAGCTTAGAGCTAACCATTTGTAACCTTTAGCTTCTATTTAGCTAGTTTTATTTTTAGCTTTGCTATTTTTAATGTTCAGCTAGCCTTTTTGTTACTTTTAGCTTGTCTTTTGTTAATTTTAGCTTCTATTCATTCAACCTTTATTTAGGCAGGTTAATCTCATTGAGCCTCGAGGACTCATTTACAAGAGAGACCTGGCTAC
>JARVGS010000814.1:4840978-4853682 GCA_031762315.1 Hypsolebias antenori | reverse complement strand
ATGAAAATTTCTGCCGTTTCGGCCGATGACGTCACGGGCGGGGGGGGCCGGATACGTGAAACGCCGGTTACCGGGAATGCCGGATACCGGGGGTCACCTGTATTGCATCAATATTCTGTTTAACAATTAACATGAGATGTTGCTGAAGCTTTTCTTGTAACTGTAGGAACTGAACGTCTCCAGTTGGTTGTTTAGGTTGATTATTGAAAAACAAGATCAGCAGGTTTGGTAAAGGCCAAAGTAGTCATGGGATTCACCCGAGTGCAGAAACTATGGTGGCCCTGAAGTTTAAACCACAACTACAAATAAATAAAATAAATTTAAAAAAAGCAACAAATTAACAGCAACAAATTAAAAATGCACAACTACAAATTAACAAACACACAAAAAACTAAATACATAAGCAAAACTGGAAGAGGTGGGAAAGGTGGGAGGTTCAAACGCCCTGTTGTCCAATCAGTGATGTCTCGTTTTCCCACTGGTCCCTCCTTTCCCACCAGTTCTGTTTTCGCTTAATGTAATGTTTTATTTTTATTTATTTATTTATTTATTTTTTCAAAAGTTGTTTTTTAATTAGTAGGTTTTTATTTGTTGTTTTTTTTATTTGTAGTTTGTTTTGATTTATAGTTGATCTGATTTGGAATTTTTTTGATTTGTCGTGTTTTGATTTGTTTTTTGATTTGTTGTTATGATTAGTAGTTTTTGACTGTTTTATTTTGTAGGTTTTTTTATTTGTAGTTTTTTATTTGTTTTTAATTTGTAATGTTTTGCTGTTGTTCTTTGATTTGTTGTTTTGATTTTGTTTTATAGTTTTGATTTGTAGTTGTGTGGTTTGAGTTGTTTTTGATTTGTAACTGTGTTTTGATTTTTTGTTGCATTATGATTTGTTGTTTCGATTTGTAGTGTTTTGATTGGCTGTTGAGTGTTTGCTGTTGTGTGATTTGATTAGTAGTTTTTTATTTGTTTTTATTTTGTAGTTATTTCTAGTGTTTTGATTTGCTGTTTTGATTTGTTGTTTTGATTTGTTGTTTTGATTTGGTTTTATAGTTTTGATTTGTAGCTGTGTGATTTGATTTTTGATTTGAAACTGCATTTTGATTTGTAACTGCATTTTGATTTGTTGTTGGGTTTGATTTGTAGTGTTTTGATTTGTTTGGTTTTGATTTGTAGTTTATTGCGTTTTTTGTAGTTTATTTTATTTTTTTTTTTTTTGATGAGTCTTTATTTTACAGTGTTTGTTTTTTGATTTGTAGGTTTTTTTATTCGTTTGATTTGTTGTTGATTTGTAGTGTTTTGATTTGCTGTTTTTTATTTGCTGTTGTGTTTTTTATTTGTAGTGTTTTAATTTACTGTTTGTGTTTTTTTTTTCATTCAACCTTTATTTAGGCAGGTTAATCTCATTGAGCCTCGAGGACTCATTTACAAGAGAGACCTGGCTATAAAGCTGTTAAACCTATAAAGCTGTTAGTTAATTTTGGATAGTTTATTTCTACTGTTAGCTTCTAGCTAGCCTTGTATTACCATACTTTAGCTGACATTCTCCTACTTTTAGTTAGTTTATGTTTGTTTAGCTGCTAACTAGCAATTTACTTTTAGCTGTTTTTTTCTACTTTTGACTAGTTTTAGCTCCATTTATCTTTAAGCAAGCCTTTAGCTACTTTTGGGTAACATTTGCTTAGTGTTAATTAGTTTTTTCTATTTTGCTTTTAGCTAATCGTTTTTTTTTTTACTTTTAGTTAGCCTTTAGCTACTTTTAGTGAGTCTTTTATTTAATTTAGCTTTGTGCAAACCTTGTCATCATTTAGCTAGCCTTAGTTTACTGCTAATGTTTACATATTCTTTTTCTACTTTTAGCTAGCCTTTTCAGTATTTAGCTTATAGCTATTGTTTTGTTTCTTTAGCTTTAGGGAGGCTAAGCGTCGGCTTATTCAGCAGATTTCAGCGGTCGTTCAGGACACATTTTAAGGCTCAAGTTTTGACCACTTTCTCTCCTGTCGTCTCAAACCTCGTACACCTCATCTCGTTTCTCCAGCGTTAGTAATAAAACTGAACTTCCAGTTCCCCGAGGAGCTGCAGTCTGCTCATCATCATTTCACGTAGCTGGGACAAGATTAGAAGCAGACCAGGAAATGGGCAAGCTTCAGCAGGAAGACGTCTCTTCGGCAAGGTGAGACTGTAAACAGTCAGACGTTCTGAAAAAGTACAACGTAGGTTTATTTAAATGGAGTTCATGAGCGAGAGGGAAAGTAAGAGGAGGTGCATTATGGTGGATTATTCGCAGCTAGCCTAAGCTCTGGACGCACACATCGGCAGGCATGATGGTCGTCACTGAGGTTTTCTTAAAGGTTTGACTAATTTAAAAGGTAAAACCCTGTGTCTTTGGATAATCCAGTAAATCAGGGGTGCCCAATACGTTAATTGCAAAGGTATTATAGGTAGATCACATGGCATTATAAAAATTAGAAGTCAACCAGCCATGAGATCATGAGATTTGACACTTGACTGACATACAGGACAGCCAGTCTGAGGTCCTGTTTACTAGGCTTGTCGCAATAAAAAAAAAAAAAAAATTGCTGGGCGATTAATTTTCTCAGAAATTATTGTGATAAATGATAATATTGTTTGAAATTTGACAATAATTAGTCATTATGGTCAAATTTGAGAAGAAATGTTGGTTAATTTCTGAGTGTAGTACATTTACTGACCACTGGGTGGAAGTAAAAGACTGTTTGAACCGAAGGATGGATAGTGAGGGAGTGAGCAGTGTGTGTCTTTAAGAAAAATGGGAGGGAGGCCTCTTGACGCGACATGGGCTGTCGCTCCTTCCTGTTTTTCGGTTCTCAAAATGGCGGACACTCAGTGTGGTTTGAGCTCTTTAGCATAGCATGTCACACAAAGCTTTTAATTTTAAAAAAAAAATCAGTAAACAAGTTCTCAGCTTCTTTTTGCAGAGAAAAACAACTTTTGTCTTATTCCTTTTCTGTGCACATGTTCGACAAACGCAACACACACCTCAACTTAGAATATCTTTACTCAGCACATATGACAGTTTAGCTCAAAATACTATAATTTTAAAGCCACAGTACTATAGTTTATAAGTTCTTATCTGGCAACCTGACTGAGATAGCAACTACGGCGTTTTCGTGTAAACCTGCTCATTTTTTTTGTTTATTACGCCCAACAAACATAGAAAAAACCCACTAATGTTTCTAGAGGTTGTTCTCATGTAAACGGGGCCGTAGATCACTTTGACTTGGTCAGTTTAAAAGTAGCTCACGTGATGAAAACGTGTGGATTAATCTGGAATTAGTAGCAGGAACACGCTGGTACAACCAGCGCAGCTCTGGTCTGCAACAGGTTTCATTTCCTGCTGCTGTTCAGATACAAAACATTCGGAGAAAAGATAAAAACAAAGCCTACGCGACGTCGTGCTTAAACTTTTGGGTCAGATTTGTTTGGATTGAGAATATTTAATTCATAAAGTTGCAAATAGTGCTGAAAAAAATCTGCTGTGAACATAAATAGAGCTGAGATTTGAGAGAAAGCTAGCTGATTAGGTAAGTGTGAGTCGTTCACACCACCTCAGGAATGCGCTTCGGCCCTCGGTCCGTGCACGCAGGGGCTTGCTGCTCCGCCGTCTTTACCCAGAACGAAACAACAAGGCTGCTCCAGCCGTAAAGTCACAGGAGGACCACGAATCACCAGAGACTGGATTATAATCTAGAAAGTCTGCTCAGACTCGGGTCTCAGGAGAAGGGACACAGAACAAACCACCGGTACTGGTTTCAGTTCCTCCTCTTGACCACAGACGCTCAACTACTTCACAGATCAACACTCTGAACTCAAGCTTGTGCTGAATGCAGCCAAACCAAGAAAACTAATCTAATCACAGATTTGTCCTTCACATATTCACTGATTTATTTATTGGCTTTTTACAAAAATGAGCTTCCTTTCAGGCATCACAGCTAAGAAAATGTGAAAACACTGATATCGCCTGAGATTTGTGTACAAATGAGTCCACAAAGATGCAACTTACGGTAACTAAAACAGCAGATGTTTTCAGTCAAGGGAGTTGAACCAGCGACCTTTCGATCACAAAACCAACTTCTCTAACCTCTGCGCCACTATTCACCTAACTAAAACAGCAGATAATCTTCCTAATCCACCTTTAATTTGAAGTTTTCTAACAGGTATGTCTTCAGAAGCAACCCTTTTATTTTCTGTTTGTCTCTGGTGGCTGCCCTGGAAATCCCTTCATATAAAACGTGTCATTTAATGGGCTAATGAAATCCCTGTCGTCTACACGTAAGACAAATCAGACGGAAATCAAATCTAAAAATCATTAAATTTTCCATATCTGAAAAACTCAATACATTACAGCCGATTAGCTGTGGCGGCCATCTTGAATAAACAGACTCTAAAAGTTGTTCAGCTGACGTCCATCGGCTGATTCCTTTTAGAGTTGCTGAAATCTAATTAGCTACAAACACACGGGGTTGCAGACGAGAGTTGATGCCAAAAGTATTGCGCAACATCTAACCCTCAGAGAGCGTGTTGGGGATGATGCTCAACTACTACCACACAAGATTACAGCTCAGTATCCATAAAAATTAGAGTTTTAGCAAATTGTGTTTTATAAAATTGGTTAGTGAGCTAAGCTTTAAACGATTACTTCCTGAGAGTTTATTTTTTGCTAACAGACATACACAGTTACATTATTGCCCATTTTTAAAGGCAGCGGGGAAACAAACATACTACCGTACTTGCTGCCGTATAAGTCACATCAGTCCAAATATTTTAAATAAAGTTGATAAAATAAGTTGCAGGCATGCTAATTTAAGCTAAAAAAAATGGCGACTTATACAGCGAAAACTACGGTAATATTTTTTTAGATGATTCTACTTTACATCACTTTTATCTTGATTATTTTGTCTTGTCATAACCCTCCTGCTGCCCTTGGGTTAAAATCACCCTGGAGGACTCATTGATTGACCCAACGGCAGCAGGAGGGTTACAATAGTATTCTCAATAAAATGTACTTACTACTTCCTAATGCTGTTTTACTTAGTACGACACCATTAATTAATTTACAACAGAGCATTAAGATTCTTGTTTTCATTAAAACAACAACTAAATTGTTTCTGGAAGTTTCTTTAATCCAAACGGATCTGTTACAAACTCCAAAGAGACGAAACCTGCTAAATAAAGTATCTTCATAACGTGGACACGGAGGCGATCGACTTAAATCATAAGTTTCAGCGCTAACTTGTGGAAATGAACATCACAGATAACGTTTGTGGCACCGTCCGTCAGAACCGACTCTTGCAAACTGAATTAAATGATTGTTTTGTAGTAAATAAACAGTTGTCACCGTGTGTGTGCGTGTGTAACATTCAAATAATCGTGGGTCACTTTTTATTTATTTGTTTGTTTATTTTTGGGAGCTAGCTGTAGCACTTCCCGGGCAGCCTGGTTCAAATTGATCCCAGCGTTCATTCAACCTTTAGTTATACGGGTTAATCCCATTGAACAACGGGATTAAAATTGGATAAAATCCCACTTTTGAATAATGGTTTTGTTTGATATGTAAGTCGTGGTTAGACGGCCTCGTTTACAAGAAGCTATGTTACACTTTAACACTAAAATGGCTAAATTCAGTCAGTTTTAAGAATAATGAGCTAAAATTTAGCGTGGTGGTAGAGACGTTCACAATACATTGTACTCATATGTGACATCACTCATAAAGTGTAATCTTTGTGGTTTGATCAAAGCGGTGACAACTCCATCATTCAACATGAGATGTTTGAAACTCTGGTAAGGAAGGCGGCGGGTGATATGCATTCCCCCAAGGACTATTTACGTTTTAATTACTATGTTGTGCATAAACACATCAGGAGTTGGTTTGTAAAAGCCAAACTTTTCCAGTGGTTCCCAACCGTGGTCCCTGAGGAACACCGTCCTGCATAACGCCAGTGGATCCCAACCGTGGTCCCTGAGGAACAACATCCTGCATAACTCCAGTGGTTCCCAACCCGGGTCCCTGAGGAACACCATCCTGCATAACGCCAGTGGTTCCTAACCCTAGTTCCTGAGGAACACCATCCTGCATAAAGCCAGTGGTTCCCAACCCGGGTACCTGAGGAACACCATCCTGCATAACGCCAGTGGTTCCCAACCGTGGTCCCCAACCGTGGTCCCTGAGGAACACCATCCTGCAAATTTGGATTCCAACCGTGGTCCCTGAGGAACACCATCCTGCATAAAGACAAGGGATCCCAACTGTGGTCCCTGAGGAACACCATCCTGTATATTTTAGTTGTTCTGCCTAACTTCAGGAAGTAATTAAACCACTGAATCAGGTGTGTTGGAGCAGAGAAACAACTAAAACATGCAGGATGGTGTTCCTCAGGGACCACGGTTGGGAACCACTGCATTAAGCTACAACAACAAATCACGCAGCTCTCAGACCTCTTTGTAGGAGGACATGATCCTCTCGATGGCATCGGCTCCTGAGGCCAGGAGGTTCCTGGCGATGGTGAACGCCTCTGTCCTCTCGCTCACCATCACCTGTCCGGTCCCCGTCTCTGCAGACAGACAGACAGACAGACGGCCTGTAAATACACAAACAACGCACAGGCGCAAGCAAACCATAAACAGACAAACTCCCCACCGCCGTCTGCGAAGCCGGTGGCGGTGATGATGGGCACGGCCACCATGACGAGCCCGCAGCCGCTCCACACGTACTTCATGAGGAACTGCTCGATCATGATGTACCAGAGACGCTTGGACAGGATCAGGTTCATCTGCTCCGCCAGGGCCTGGTAGCACTTCTGCAGCTGACACATCTCCACCTGCAACGACGCACATCGGCTGTGATGTTGAAACATGCTTTGAAAAAGACGATCGGCGCATCTAAAAGCTGCAATTGACGGCGCCGTTCAACGTGTAAGCTGCCCATATCAGAGGCACTAATGCACCCCCATACCATCAGAGAGGCAGACCTTTGAACTGGGTGCTGGTAGCAGGCTGGATCTCTTTAACGGAGGACGTAATGTTTATGGTTTCCTCCACAAACCCCTCCTGACAGGTTGCTTGTCAACCTATCACTTACCGTTTTGAAGATGTGTAGCACTGACGTGGAATCTGTCTGTTTACCTTGTGCCCTCTGTAGAAGGCAATCTCCTCAGCGTTGGCAATGATCCTGGAGTGCACATACCGCAGGTAGCCCTTCCTTTGCGCCTCCTCAGCCACCAGAGTCCCGAATCTGGGCGAGCATGCCCGCAGGACCTTAGCCGTGGCAAAGACCACCAGCCCGGCCAGCAGGGTGGGTCCGCTGGCGTTGGCTCCCCTGGTCCTGGCGGTCCGGATCAAGGTGTAGGAGGTCAGCACCACGTCTAGGATGGGCTTGGTGAGGTTGGAGTACAGGTGTGCCACGGACTGGGAGAACATCATCACATCCTCGGTGAGAGACTGGTCCGGGTTGGCCAGCCTCCCGTCCATGTTGCTGACTTTGTAGTAGGTCTGATCAGTGAAGTAGGTCCGGTAGGCATGGTTCACCAGCCGGGTCCGGAAGGCCAGCGCCAGCTTGCACTCCAGGTACCGGATGGCGCTGTTGACGAACGTGGCCGGGATGGCGATGAGGAGCCACCTGATGAGCTGCAGGACGAAGCGCCGGGGCTTCTTCTCCACGATGCTCTTCACGATCTTCCCGTCCAGGCTGGCCACGTAGATGGACAGAAACGTCCTGGAGACCAGCGCCACGGAGTGCAAGCAGAGCAGAGCCAGTTCCCTGGAGACGAGCCGGGGGAACAGGATTTTACCCAGCTCGAAGATCTGCCTGAAGAAATCCGCGTTCACGCCGAGGGATGATTTCTTATCGCCCGCGGCGTCCGCCCGGGTCCCCCCCGCGCACGCGGATCCGTTCTCCGCCTTTGGACGCCGGCGACTGTCGGTTCTGTTCCCGCAGAGCTGCTTCCAGATGACGGGGTACAGCGTCCTGACGCCGTAAGCGGCGGCTGCGAGGAACACAGCCCGCTTGGCCGCGGCCGTGCGGTCCCACTTCACCCGGGACGCCGCGCCGAGGAGGTTGGACATTTTCTTTCGCTTTCAGACGTCAGTGGCCTCCGCGAACAGTCCGTGTGAGCCCCATCCCCCAGAACAGGGTCACCGCGTCGACATTTTCGGAAAAGAAGAGGATTGTGACGGCTGTAGAGAGAAGCGAGTACCGCTACATTCTGCTGCCTTTATCAAAATGAAGTTACGTAACTTTAAACGGCTTTTCCGGTTGTTCTTGTCAAAATAAAAGACTTGCTACCCACGACGTGTCAGCCGTTTGAACCAGACTCTACGGAAACGATACGTTGTAATTTATTAAGCTAACCAGTTTCCTGTTTTACTGTAGGTAAATCTGTGATTTTTATCATTGCCACTTTTTTGTTTTTACGCAAACTAACATAGCACTTCCGGATAATCTTGTCAAAATAAAACAAACAAAAAAAGCTTTTTTTTATAACCACTACTGGACAGACGATCGAACCAAAAGTATTGTTTTAAATTATTAAGCAAACAAACTACCTACTTCACTGAAGTTAAATCAGGCACTTTAGCTTTTGTCCGTATAGGTGATGTTGCGTAAATTAAAATTGTACTTCCTGTTACATATGTCAACAACGTAAGGCCTCTACATTTACTGGACTGAGAAGTGGCCACGCCTTATAGTGATAATACGGTTATATTCATAAAGCATTTGGCTTCCTGTTTCGTAGTAAAAATATTAGTAGACCGTTGTTACGTAGCTGTTCCATAAAAGCGTTTCTGTCGGAGGTTAAAAATCTACAAAAACAGAACTTCCGGTTAGAGCTGTCTGAATAAAATATCGATTATACGAAGACAAATACTGCGTTTTTGAGCTTATATTGACCTCTGCTGGCCATGTGCAGGTTTTGTTTTTTTGTTTTGTTTTACATGAGCTTTTCTTTTTTAGCGTTGAAAAGTCACACTTCCGGTTTTACGTGTCAAAACAAAAGTAGGCGCAACAGTCGCTAGTGTGACGGTTAAACCACTGGAGTTTTAACTTTTTAGGATTATTAAATTAGGTAATATTTTTACCGAATGCTTTTACAGCATTTTTATCCATTAGTGATAGTGTGCGCAACGTAAAACGGCACTTCCGGTTCTGGTTGCCAAAGGGGGAAAAAAAAACATATTTAACTAAAAAAAATTAGATTCATAAGTAAACTCGAGTCAACCCTCTCACGCTATTTTTTTGTGCATCAAAACGCACAAGCATATGACAGAGAGTCTTAGGAAAGAGTCTAGGAGTTAGCTTTTATTTTGAAAACACCCCCCAGAAGCGTATCTAGGAGTGGCGCGCGCAATAAAGCGCGTGAGGGATGACTTGACCGTCTTTGCAGAAGTGGAGGCTGGCTTGACTGCAGTTGCTATGGTAACGGCGACTGTAATTTTCAATATGAATTTAGCGGCGGACAGGTAAAGCCTCAGGAAGCACTCAAGAGCTTCAAGGCTGCAGTGATGGCGACATCTGGTGGAAAAATGGAAAAAGCACTGAAGCGCTGCTTCTATGTCAGTAATTAAAGTTTATAAAACACGTGTTTTTTTCCCTTCAAATAAAGTAATGGCTGTATCTGAATTAGAACAAAAACGTGGATGTAGATCCACTATGCATCAATGCACAAACAGTTTTTTGTCTGCTGTGACTGAGCGCCATCTTGGCTTCTTCATGACGTCACAAATGGGCAGTGCGCTGTGCTGTAGTGCTGGCGCGTGAGTGCCGCTCGTGCACTTTTAGCTAACGCTTTCGTTAGCGTTAGCTTAAGTAATGAACAAAAAATAATCACGTTTGGTTTAAACATGCTTAGCTGTTACAATGTACAATTAAAGCCTTGTAAACTTAGTTTATTTATGTATTTATAAAATTAAAAATGAACTGGGTCGGAGGTTCGAGGTAAGACTAAAGCAAACTTTTTCTTATTAGCTATATGGCTAATAGTTGAGCTAACCGTTTTTGTTTTTTTTTCTTACATTGCAGGAACCGTCTAGTGATGAAGAATGATGCTAAAAAGCAGAGAGTAAGACTGCCACAAAATAAATGATCACGACTTTTACACATATGATTCTGTGGACATTTTTGGTTTTGTTTAATTTTTTTAGGAGTTTTTTGAGAAGAGAAAAATGCAACAGAGGCTGCAAAAGTTGGGGTTAACTCTGCCGCCATCCTCACCTGGAGGCATCAGCTGTGGGAGTACAGACCTGATGAATTTGTTTATTGTTAATCAAATTGCTACCAAGAAAGAAAATAAAGGTGAGATCATCAAAAAAAAAAACAAACAAAAAAAAAAAACAACAACAAACAAACAAAAAACATCAAATCGGATGATTATTATGGACTTGAAATTGTGAGCCAAACAGCCTGTTAGGTTATTTAAAAGATTCATTTAAGCCTTTTGTTGGAACAAAATCTTTGGAAAATGGGATTCTGGGTATGTTTCCTATTTGCAATCAAAGCAGGATTTTTGTTGAGTGGATGTACCCTTCCAGGAAGTAATTCCAGCAGCTGAGTCTGCTCTCCCATCCACTGCTCATCTACTTGCATACAACAAATATAACAGGATAAAAAAAAAGACACTTCATTTTCTCAGAAACTGTATTGTGAGCCCAACAGTCTGTTAGGTTCTTTAAAAGGTTCATTTAAGCCTTTTGTTGGTACAAAAACTTTGGAAAATGGGATTGGTATGTTTCCTATTTGCAATCAAAGCAGGATCTCACAATTCAAATTTGTCAACCAAAACAAATAGATATTTGTTTCATGGATGTACCCTTCCAGGAAGTAATTCAAGCAGCTGAGTCTGCCCTCCCATCCACTGCTCATCTACTTGCATACAACAAATATAACAGGATAAACAACTTCATTTTCTCAGAAAATGTAGCATGAATCCAGAAAGCAGACTTAATCTGATAAGCAAATCCCTTAGTGTCAAACATTCAAACACAGCCTTTGAATTTAATTGTGTGGAAAATAGTAGCTGGTGTTTGTCTTTTTCAGATCTTCCTAAAGTGTCCATTCTTGGCAGATTTAAAGGAGGGTCAAGAAGTCGCAAAAATGAGCCACTCGTGCTCCCAATGAGCCCCTGTTCCCCGTCCCAGCTGAGCCTCGCGGGGAGCCCCTCTCAGTGCAGGTAGAGCTGGAGAGTAGGTTGACAAATCCACCCAGAACAGTCTGAGCTGTTATTATTTTATGGATCACAGTGTTCTGGTTGTTAATTGTATCTAGGGTTCAAGAAATCGGACAAAGAAAGAATGCTATTAAACAAAAGCTCAAGTGTCCACAGGTTAGTTACTCATATATTGGGGGGACTACAACCAGTGTTAAATTATTTTAAGTCCCATCCCCCCCCCGCCCCCCAAGTTGTCCCCAGTAGTGGAGTCGGCGTTCTCAGACAACAGTGCATCTGATTACCTGCCTCCTTTGACCAACCATCGCAGCCCAACTTCATCTGGCTCTTCAGGACAAGGTTTCACGCAACAAGCCTTCGTAACTCAGCATTCTCTTTTTTTAAGTTAACTAATTTAGTCTGTCGTCCTCAGGAATATTCCCACTGCACCTGAACCGACAGAAGCAAAGCCAGAATCAGTTGCAGCTTCCTTGTTTTTCTACTCCAACGTGGGACACCTCAGAGCAACACAGTCAGGTAACACAAAACTTTTATAACCAATTATATTAGCACGAAAGTCTTAGTTTAAAACTGGGGCATGAAAAGCAGCTGGTTATCATGGCAATGACTGACAGATACTAAACTACAAAAGATCACAACGCAATTTCACATTCGATTCCCTGTTAAATTCACGGAAGGAAACAATTAAAAGGTGTAAACTAGGAGAACTCTCAAAAGTTGTAATGTGGTGGGGTTACAACTCAGAGTTTGCACTTAAGATGATTGTTTTAAAAGATGGATACTAAAAAGATTAACAACCGACTGCATTCATCCACAAAGGGGCCTTTCAAGTTTTGAGACCCTGCAGAATAAACATGGTTTAGTTCAGAATTACTTTTACAGATATTTGCAGGTGAGACTTATCAAAAACTTAGAGATGTTTTTTGAAAAGACTGATTCGAGCTTTTTTGCAGATATTTAAGTCCCTAACCAAGTTTAAGCCACAGAAGAACTTTATATCAAAGTTATACAAAGGAATCCAGTAAAGAAAACAGGACAGCACTGAAAATATAAAGAAAAGGAGGGAAATATGATCTCAATGGAGAGTTGGACCAAAATATGCCAACTACAATGGACAACTACAGGGTCTAACACATGGCGAGAGTTCATTTGAAGGAACGTAATTAGATACTTTATCACTCCCATCCAAAAATATCATCATGGTAGTGGAGATGCATGCTGGAGACAGTTTGGGATCAGGGGTGCCAATCACTTCCACATTTTCTGGGGCTGCCAAGCTATAACTATCTACTGGGTAGAGATTTTTGAGCACATTAATAATGTACAGTATTTGGAGCTAAAAATTTCCTTCAAATGTGAAACAGTGTACTTGGGTGATGTACCCGTGTCTAACTGGAATGAGGGAGATAAAAGATTACTAAATATGTATATATATACTAGGGGTGCAGGAAAAAATCGATTTTTTAAAGAATCTAGATTCTTAGTTCTGGCGATTCAGAATCGATTCTAAAA
>JARVGS010000814.1:4819211-4833602 GCA_031762315.1 Hypsolebias antenori | reverse complement strand
TCATATATTTATCATTTTGTTTGCAAAGACGAACATAGTTGAATGATACAACATATATATGTTGTGCCATTTTATGCTAAGTTCAAATATCATGTCAGTGGACCTTTAAGGGTGACAGAGACACAACTGAGCAGTTTCTTGCCAAATCTGACCCCTATATATTTTATATAGAGTTGTTCTACTAAACATTTCAAACTAAGTTACTACTTTGTAAGCAAAATAAGGATTTGTAAACCTATTTCTTTATCATAAAATATTGCACAAGTATCTACAACTAATATAATATCCTAAGAAAACTGGTTTACAAATGCTTATTGTGCTTATAAGTTAGTAACTTATTCTGAAATGTTTAATATAACAACTAGATGAAATATATAGGGGGCAGATTTGGCAAGAAAATGGTCAGTTTTCTCTCTCACCCTTAATTAATGCATAATAAACAGTTATTCATGATTTATAAAATGTTTATAGAGGAATTAATAACACATCTAAAAACTATTTTTAGCCATCTTTAAGAGGAGCCTTATTGTAAAGTGGTACCAACTTAAGAAACAACTGGTTCACATAGAAAAAAAAATACAACCATTTCACTGTAAGTACACGTTACATGCCCTGTGGAGCCGAGGGCGAAACATCACAGTACCTTTGATGAAACACAGTATCAGAGGTACACGTTAAATATTTGGTCCATTTCACAACCTGTGTCCAGAACTTGTTTCTGTGGATTTTTATGAATCAGCAAGAAGAATGAAACTGAACTTACAGTCAAAAGGAGCTGAAAACAGCACAGTTCAGGAAAAACCTGCCTAAAGTTCATCTTTCTGCTGGGATTTCCCCCGGCAAGAACATGTGACCCATCCTTATGCTTTCTAAACAGTTCATAGTTAATATTTACAACCCCAGTAGAAGGAATGTTGTGTAAAATGTAAATAAAATCAGAATGCAAGCATGTGCAAATCGCCTAAACCCCAAACACATCAAATGGATATTTGATGATCAGATATTGAATCTTCCATCATCTACAGTTCATAATGTCATCGGAACAGGTCTGGTTCCATTCTGGACTCAGGAACACTTCCGCAGATCACTCTGAACACAGTTCGTCCACAAAGGCTGCTTAAAGCTCTTATCAGGCAAAGATGAGGCTGTAACTGATCACCATCCAGAAACGCTGCTGTCTTCTTGGGACCAAAGCTTGTTTAAAAAAACCACTTGAGGCAAAATGGAAAACATGGACGCCATTTCCTCCATATTAAAGAGGAGAGGGACCATTCGGCTTCTAATCAGTCTGCCTCTCTGATGGTATAGCAGTGCATTAGTGATTTTGGCATGGGCATCTTACACATCTGGAAATGCTCCATCAATGCAAAAAAGTATTTTCAGATTTTAGAACATCTACTCCCATCCAGCAAATAAGACCCATAGAATCCTACATTAGACGAGAATGGGACAACGTTCTCCTCCAAAACCTGGTCCACTCAGGTCCTCCAAAACCTGGTGGTCTCAGTTTTAGATGTTGACAGTCTACTAAAAGAAAAGGGGATGCTTCATTGGGAAACGTGGCCGTGTTGCTTCCATCACATTGAAAATAACCTGATTTCTTCTTATAACATTCAATGTGTTTATTTTGCTCCATTGTAAACAAAGTTGGGGTTAATGAGATTTGCAAATCGTTGAACTCTTGTTTTTATTTTTTCACAAAGTGACAACTTCTGTGGCATACGGGGTCGTACATGTGGCAGATGCTCCACAAAATGATACTGAATCGTTCTCTGTGCGTGTTACACATTTACAGTTGAATTTTTATGTTTTGTGGGTCATGTGTTGATTTTTAAAGTATTTATAGGAGCTGAGTTTGGTGGATCTTTTTGTGGCATACCAACTTGGAAAACTGTTGACGTTCTGATCCATTCTTTAAAGATTAAATGGTTTTACAGTGTTCTGCAAGGCATGGATGCTTTGATAAAATGTTCTGAAGTAACAACATTTTAAAGTGTGAACGTGTCCTCTGAAAGCAAATCTTGGAAACACATAGATGTGCCTTTTCCACAAGAGGGTGCTGGTTAAATATTTTTAAATTTCCAGCTGGAACATGTCTCTTTATTCTTTTGTACTAACTCCACGTGCATGCAGGTGTCACGGTGACACCAATAAAACACCAAAATCATTACAATACTTGATGTTACTCTGTCGAATCAGGATCTGTCCTGATGTATGAACATTTTCTTTAAAGGAGTTCTTCAGTCAGGGCTGAGCAACTCTTCTGACCCTGCCAGCAGAAATCTGTCCACAGAGCTGCAGCTTTTTTACATCTTTAGTTACGCCACACAAAAACCTTCATGACAATCTGTAACCACACAGGTTTGTTACACAACTGCATGTCTAAATTACACTAAACTGTCCAACTCTAGACACAAGAACCTCTTAAAAATTTGGACATAAGGCTGCAATGGAAGACTAACACAACAAAAACAATTATAAAAAACAAACAGGTGAAATGTAAATATGCACATAAAATAAAAACTTTTTAGACATGTAGGGGACGTGACTGAAAAAAGACTTTGAGGCACCTTCACATTACACAAGTAGACCTGTCGCGATAAATAATAATAAATCATTTAATCAAATGAAAATTATCAACCTCATTTTCATTTATCGACTATCGTTTCTTAGTGTCTCTTTCTACTGAAAACACTGGATGACAAAAGGTTCAACTGTGGAGCTCCTCACTGACGCCTCCTTTTCTCTTCAAAATCAGTTTTAATGGTCAAAAAATATTGTTTTTGGATCGTTAAAAACAGCTAAGCTATGAGCTAAGCTAACAGGCCGACTTCGGGGGAAAAAAACCTCCGTCTTGTCAAAGCTCCAAAATTCACGGTTGAAACCCGTGCCTTCGTGTAAAAAGTTGTTTGTCTCTGCAAAAAAGAAGCTGAGAACTTGACTTTTTTTTTTTTTTTTTTTTTTTTGAGAGACAGCCCATGTCACGTCAAGGGGGCTCCCTCCCATTTTTCTTTTAAGAGACATGCTGCTTGCTCCCTCACTATCCATCCTTTGGTTAAAACAGTCTTATGCTGCCATCCAGTGGTCAAACAAGGTACTACACAAAATAAATTAACCAACATTTCTTAAATTTGACAATACTGTAATTACTAATTATTGTCAAATTTCAAGCAATAATCATTTATCACAATAATTTCTGAGACAGTTAATCGCCCAGCAAAATTTGTTATCGTGACAGGCCTATACACAGGCACATATGTCATATAATCTTACATTTAATACATCCATAAAATTAAAGCTTTGCCGTTTTATCTGAACAGAATATCGTTTTTTTTTTTTTTTTATCAATAATACACGTAAAGAAGGTTAATAAATAAATAATTCAGGGAAATAATGCTGGTTAGAACAAATGTGCATTCGTGGTGTGTAGTTTTGGTGCATTAACATTAAAATTGTAACAATTTCCTAAATAGAACATAAAAATTAAACGGTGGTTATGCAACAGAAACAAAACCTTGAACATCTGTTTATACTCCTTGAACTTTTCCACGTTCTGTCAGGTTCCAGACACGAGCTTCAGTATTTTTCTGATATTTTATCTTCGAGACCAACTCGAAGGAGCTACTAATAAATAATTTATGAATAATACATCAAAATGTTTTAGAAACAATAAAAGTAAAATCTAAAAAGTGTGGCAAATATTTTGACTCTGAAACCTAAAACTAAAGTCAAGAGGAACCAACTGCCTTCAGAAGTCACCTGTGCAAAACTTCATCTTGGTATGAGCACAGCTGTAGACCTCTGAGGTTTATCAAATATTACTAATCATGCAACATCATAAAGACCAAGAAACACCAGGGTCAGGGATTAAAGTTGAGAAGCTTAAAGCAGGGTGAGGTTATAAAACAATATCTTGAGATTTTGATTTCAGCAAGAATATTGCTGTGTGCCTCAGAGGTTTGTTACAGAGCATTACTGATCAAACAGCATCATGAAGACCAAGGAACACACCAGATAGGCCAGGGATAAAGTTGAGAAGTTTAAAACAAGGTTATATTAAACAAAAGGCTATTGTTCAACATCAAACTGAGCTCTGTTCAATCCATCAGCTCAAATGTAACTATTACGACACAACTTCCAACAAGACATGGCCGTCCATCTAAACTGGATAAGGAAAGCATTTATTCCAAGAAGCCTGTGATGGACTTGCGACTCGTCCAGGGTGTACACCGCCCTTTGCACAGTGATTGCCGGACATAGGCACCGGCGACCCCCGGGCCGTGACCCAAAAATGGAAGAAGCAGGTAAAAGATAAAGGATGGACGGATGGATGATTCCAAGAAGTCTTGTGGTAATTCTGGAGGAGTAGCAGGGATCCAAAGTCCAGGGTGAAGACTCCATCCATAGGACAACTATTACCAGTAGTTGTGCACTCCACAAATCTGTTGTTTATGGAAGAAAGCCAGAGGATGTCCCGTTCTGCAGTTGCCTTCAGCCACGTTGGGAGGCAAGCAAGCACGGGAAGAACGTGGTCCAGTTTGGCAGAAAACTGGCCCTACATACATAGCAATGGAGGTGGCTGCCTTTTTCCCCAGCAGGAACAGGAAGCTTGGTCAGAGACTATAGAATATGGATGGAGATAAAAACAGAGCAGTCAAGAAGGAAACCCTGTTAGAGACTGAGGTGGAGGTTCACCTTCCAGCTGGACAACGACCCAGAAAATCCATCCAAAAACACATTTATAACTTCAGATCAGAAGATATTCATGTTAGAAAGGTGTAGGCTTAAATCCAACTGAGACTCTGTCTCATAAAATCTAAGTCAAATACTTTGACGTTTGTGGTTGTAACATGACAAAACGTGGAAAAGTTCAAGGGGCACGCTGAATGATCCTAGGTGAAAAAACTTGCAACAGAACCAACGGTCTTGTCAGTGCTACTCACGTGGTTTTGTTAGGTAGCTGTAAAGTGTAAAAACAAACAGTATTTCTGGCGATTGCTTGTCTTTTTAAAAGGTCAAGACGAGGGATGCACAATATTATCGGCATGGTATCGGCCGATATTAGTGATAAAGTTAAATATCGGACATCGGCCATTCCAACTAAACACCTCACCAATATAAAATGTGCTGTTTATATAAAAGTTGCTACTTTTGTATGACAACCCAGTGATAAGGATGCCCGCAGCACCAGCACAATGTTATGACATCACGAGCGCCGCTGAGTTTAGATTTGTGGAAATTTACAAATTTGCACATTTTGAGTGTTGTCGTTGTGTTACAGAGATAAATGCCATGAATAAATTGGACATCCAAGTTGAAGGTTACATCATTTGGTAGCAGGCCACATTGACAAAGACCATGCAGAATAATGTAGTATTTTAATTCCACAGCAGAGAAAGCTATGTAGTCTCTGTAAGTAGGCCTAGGAAAAAATGTCTATTGGTTATCAGTTATTGGCCAAATAAGTTTTAACCTATTAGCATATTGGATATCGGCTAAAAATCCAATGTCGTGCATCCCTAGTCAAGACCAATCAGACTGTTGCTTAGAGGGACTAACGTCAGAGTGCTACGCTACAAGCCGGAACAACATTTAACTGAGACTTGTCTCATACTGAAAGGCTTAATGGCACTACAGAGAAACAACAAGTCACAACTGCTGTTAGGTCAGTTTAGGTCAGGTGGACGCACAAACGTGGTTTACCCTTTTCAAGAACTGGGTCCTAAAGTAGGAAACAGTTTTGCTTTCCCATCACGATCTGTTTGCCTCAACCTCGTGGCGAGGGTAACCAGTGGCTCCACAGATCACAAAACCAGACAGATATTACAGACCCCATCACTCTGTGTGTTTCGGTGGGTACAGAAAGTGACAAAACATCCAGAGCGAGGTCGACGACATGCTAGCTAGTCCACGTCTGATGCGTCGTTATCCGATAGGTGGTAGTTGGAGCCTTTGACGCGAATGTACTCGACCTGCCGTCCCTCGTCTGAATCAGACACGCCACAGGAGCAAAGCTGGTTCTCGAACAGCGCCTCGATCTCCTCTAGCCGTCGGGACTTGGTTTCCGGCAGGCAGCCGTAAATGAAGGCGAACCCCAGCAGTGCCAGGCTGGAGTACAGGAAGAAAGCTCCTGAAATAAATTTTTTAAAAAAAGAACACGCTATCATTAGGGAGTGGTAAAGTCACTGCAACTTTTCAGACTTGAGTTGCTTTTTTGAAGCGTTCGTCCTCGCTCAGTGTCAGAGAAAAAGAAGTGGCAGCAGATCCAACAGGCAGCTGATACCGGATGTCATCTGCCCACTCACTTCTACAGACTGCTGAAAAATAAAAATGTTTAACCACGCCGAACAAGCGCTTTGAGGCTGCCGGTGACAATATGATGAAGGGTGCAGAGTGCAACATGTTCCTGTCAAAGGCGTGTTACAGCAGGGTTAATAGGACACAAAGAACTGTGGAACATGCATCGAATAATAATAATTCACTCAGGAAGTGCCAAAAGTTTAATGAGATTTCCTGTCATCTTCTTTTTCCCCTCGTCAAAACAAAGCAACATTTTTGTTAGGGCCGAACCTTACCATACGTTAAATACCACCTCTGCACCAACGCCTCGTTTGTTCCGCTTTGACCTAATTAATTTGGTTCTTCGTGGATTTTTTTTTTTTAATCATCCAGATGAACGGGTTACTAACAGGTCAAATCTATAATTAACCCTCTGCATCTCAGGACACCTCCATCATCGCCTGCGGCTGATTGATTTCCAGCTCCACCAAAGGTCGGTTCTGTTCTGTCTGAGTAGAAACCTGCTGCTGAGCAGAACTGACAGGAGCTACAGATAAAAACACATTGACATATCAATCAGCTGCCACCTCCGTTCTGGTCTTGGCTTTGAGGTATACGCGCTCTGCTCGGCATGTGACTGATGTGAACGAGGACTTTCAGCCACAACAACGAAACTCACCGTAGTACGTGAGATACTGAGCCAGGTGGAGGAAGGTGAGGGACACCAGAATGTTGAAGGTCCAGTTGACTCCGGCGGCACAGGCGTTCCCTGTGCTCCTCGCCCACAATGGATAGATCTCCGAGTTAATCGTCCATGGCATGGGACCCATACCTGACGGAAATAAAAAGGAGCATAAAGACAATTTTTTAACAAGGCAGAACACTAGCTAAAACCTAAAATGGAGCAAAGCTATAGCTAAAAGTAGAGAAGAGGTTGTCAAAGCAGCAAAATACTAGCTTAAGGTGCAAAAGACAATCAAAAAGTAGCAAAAATCTAGATAAAGTAAAATAAAAAGGCAAGCTAGAAGCTAAAAGATGCAAAAGACTAAAAGATAAATGTAGCGAAAGGCAAGCTGAAAGCTAAAAGTTGTAGAACAGTACTGAAAGCTTATACTAGCAAAAAGCTAGCCAGAAGCTAAAAGTACCAAAATAGTAGCTAATTGATACAAGTAGCACTTGGTTAGCTAAAATAATAGGGCTGGAGAAAAGCTGAAGGGGTAAAATGCTAGCCAAAAGTAGCAAAATTCTAGCTAAAAGTAAAATAAAAAGGCAAGCTAGAAGCTAAAAGATGTAAAAGACTAAAAGCTAAATGTAGCAAAAGGCAAGCTAAAAGCTTAAAATTGTAGACTAGTAATAAAAGCTTAAACTAGCCAAAAGCTAGCCAAAAGTACCAAATAGATAAAAGTAGGATTAGGCTAGCTAAAAGAAAATGTCTGGATAAAAGTTGAAGGAGTAACATGCTAGCCAAAAGTAGCAAAATTCTAGCTAAAATTAAAATAAAAAGGTAAGCTAGAAGCTAAAAGATGCAAAAGACTAAAAGCTAAATGTAGCAAAAGGCAAGCTAAAAGTTGTAGAACAGTAATAAAAGTTTGAACTAGCAAAAATCTAGCCAAACGTACCAAACTGATCAAAGTAGCACTAGGCTAGCTGAAAGAAAAGGTCTGGATATAAGCTGAAGGAGGAAAATACTAGCCAAAAGTAGCAAAATTCTAAGTAAAAGTATCAAAAGCCTAGATCAACAATTTCCTGCAAGATGAATAAAGTTCTTATCTTGACAGAAGCTTAAAGAAGCAAAAGACTGAGTACAAGATAAAAGTAGCAAAAGGGTGGCTAAAAGCTAAACATAGCAGAATGATAACTACACTGACCAAAAATATAAGCACCACTTTTGTCCATTTTTCATGAGCTGAACTCAAAGCTCTCAGACTTACTACATACACAAAAGGACCTTTATTCTCTGAAATATTTTCACAAATTAGTGTAAATCTGTGTTAGTGAGCACTTCTCCTTTTTCAAGATAATCCATCCACCTGACAGGTGTGACACATCAGGATGCTGAGTAGACAGCATGGTTATAGCACAGGTGAGCCTTAGGCTGACCACAATAAAAGGCCACTCTAAAATTCTCTAACCCCCCCGAAAACTGCCATTTTGCCTGCTTGGTACACAATCAAACCCACCCCCACCCTTGTTGAAAGAAACACTGCGTGTGGATGCTCACCTGGAGCGAAAGCAGCCAGGTAGAGCACCAGACCCAACAGAACAAGCCAAGAGTAGGAGGTGGGGCAGTAGTTGTAGGCCCAGTAGGTGTGCTCCCTCATCAAGCTGGAGTTGGAGCATCTGGCAGATGGAGATGTTTGTTAATACCTCCTGAAAGCTGGACTGAGTCACCCTGAACGCCGCAGAGCCGGCGCTCAGCGTGCATCCTGTGACTCACCTGCCCCACGCCGCGTGCTCCGTGGAGCCCTTATTGACAGGGACGCAGGAGGAGGCGAGGAGCGCAGAGCCGTTCTCACGGTAGCAGAAACCGCAGCGAGGGTCCAGCATGCACGGCTCGCACAGTCTGCACGCAAAACAGCCGACAACACACACATTACCTGTAAGTTTCCTGAACAAAATCGAGAAAAATCACACTATTGTTTGTCAAATAATCTTAAGTCCTGATTTTCTACCAGCTGATCAGATCATTTAAGTACTTCTACCTCGTTCTTCCTTAAAAGATCGTTACTGATTAAAAACAACCGTTCAATAGTTTTTACACAGAGGTCGCTCTGATTTCTGTTGCTTTGAGGTGCAGATTTGATGACGTGGTGACAGAAATCTGTTTTTGTTTATGCATCTGTAACCTCCCTGTGTTCATCCAGCTCTGATCACACAAAGTGACAAAAACATTAACGTTTGTGTCGAAGACACAGGAACAGCTAAGATTAAGATGGGAATTACTGTAAATAATCTAAAAAAAAAAAACCTGCCAAAAAAAAAAAAAAATGTAACAGGTTGAAATGAGCAGAACACAAGCTAAAATTAGCAAAACATGGGATAATATGACCTAAAAGAGCAGAACATGAGATGGTATAAATAGAATACAGGCTAAAATGAGCAGAACATGAGCTAAAATTATCAAAACATGAGCTGAAATCAAAACAAACTAAAATTAGCAGAATATGAGCTAAAATATGCATAACATGAGCAACAACAAGCAGAAAATTAGTTTAATACAGTATAGTAAAACGTACACTAAAATAAGCAGAACATGAGCTAAAAGCAGTGGGACAGTATTAAAAGAGCAAAATGGCAGCAAAGTATAAAAACAACAAAAGCCAAAGCATGATGTTCCTGATTGAGCTACATTTATTGATATATGGATGGTTAAAAAGTACTTTGTTGAATTATACACATACATATTAAAGAGGAAAATAAAACTGTTTTCTAACATCATCTTTGGAGGCCATATTGATCTACCTTAACCTTCGAATGTTATCTGGCTAAAAGTTTGTCAACTAGCAGCTGTATCAGTCGTAGCTGTGCTTTGGTGGTTTTATTTTTGTCCTTTGGGTTCTGTGTACCTGTTTAGTTTTGATCTTTTGCGGTTTTGTGTCTCTTGTTCCATCTTTTATTTACCCCCCAGTCAGCCCTCCACCCTCACCTGTCCCCAATCAACATTCATCCCAGGTGTTCCCACTTTCAGCTCCATTTATTTTTATTTTTATACACTTCCTTGTCTCCACTTCAACAGCGGCTCTTTATCCTGAATGCTTTTCAGATGTCTCGGTCCTCATCATGTGTTTTCCACTCCTAAGTTTTGTAAGTTGCTGCCATGTCAACTTTGTTTTTCTTATTAAATAAATCATTTTTATTTTACCAAAGCTCCTCCAGTCTGCCTGCATCCCACACCGACTGTGATAGTAATCTTATAAAAGTTTTTATTTCAATTTCAAATCAGCATTTTATTTATTTATTGGCATGTGCATGACTAATAAACCCAATGTTTGTTCAGTTTCAAGTAAAAATGTACCTCTAATACTACCTCTGCTCCACGGTAAAAGAAAAAAAAAGACTTTTAGTTTGATTCAACAACACCTTGTCACATCTTGTCAAAAAGAGAAATTTATTTTTGTACTAATATATAGTCTGTATGGAATATTGTAATTGTGGAGGCTTCCAGGAGAAGGGGTCCATTTCATTGCCAAATTAGTATTTTTTGGAATCCATTCTGAAACCTATCCTACTAACAGCTTTTTTCTCTTTAGTTCAATTTTTAACTCGTACATTCACTGGCTGCACAAATCCACATTCTCAAAGATGTAATTGTAGAGAAACTGTGCCTCACAGTTTGGATGTAACACGTCTTGTTTGTGTTACTTTGGTTAGATTGTGTAATCTAAAGATAAAGGGAAACCGTTCACAACAGAGACGATCAGTAACTCTTACTGTGGTCGTTAAGTGTGTGAGAACACAGCAAAACCATTCCACAGTGGTGAAAGCACTCATCTCTGTAAATTACTGCTGTGTGTAGTGGTCAGAGGCCATTAGGCGTTGTCGTTACGCAGGAGTTTCATCTCATGTTAGTGGGAGTAAACTGGAACTCAGAGACCTCTGATGGCTTCCTGTCGAGAAAACACTCGATCTAACAGTTTGATTTGAGACAACGGAGTGAGCTGTAGCTGTTTTTGATGAACGACACTTGTGATAAAGCTGTAGCTATCAAAATCTTGGGTTTGCGCTGATTTAACCCTCAGGACATCTTGTGGGGAAAATATTATTTTAAGTGTACCCATAAACTCCACCGCTCTTTAGCCTCCCTTCATGGAAAAATCGACCCTATAGAAATTCATTATAAATGCATTTTTATAGATCCCATATTTATCTTGTCATAAAGCAATGGTAAGTAGAGGGTCCTCCTAAAACTCAACTTTGTCATTTCATAAAATGGTCAAAAATTACATTGATTATTCATAACCGTTCCACAGAACCCCACTTCTAAAGATCCGAACTATCTCTCTTTAATGACACAATTTAAATCGTATGTTTGAGTCTCGACAACCAAACGCTACGAACACTTTTGAATCATATAAGGGCATCAGAAGATGAAGATAATTTTTAACCCTGCGCGGTATCTACAGCCATTCTTGAACTGATAGCTGCTTTCAGAATTGCCTAAAAAGAAATGAAGACATTTATTCAGTCATTCAACCTTCATTTAGGCAGGTTAATCTCATTGAGCCTCGACGACTCATTTACAAGAGAGACCTGGCTACAAAATAAGAATGATGACAACAGTAACAGTAGATTTTCCTTGGACAATCAACAATAGACAATCATAAGAGAGAAATACAGATTTTTTTTTAACAAGTTAAGACAAATAATGTCAAAGTAGCAAAACAGACAGATTCAGACAGTTTCAACGACACAATAATTAACTGATTTTATTTAAAATAACATTTGGGACTTCTGCCTTGTTTCTTTAGTGTTGAAAACCACAAACGTTCTTTACTTGAGAAGTTGAATTAATTAATAATTACAAGTTTATTTCAGTTGGGTTTTTTCCCACAGGTTTTCTTGAACAATGTTAAAGATCCTTAAAAGCCAAACATAAATGTCAATGTTTTTAAATTGAAAGTTTATGAACAAATTTTAAGACCAGCTGTGTTTGTTCGCCTGCAGAAACAGCAGAAGGGACTGAAATTAGATCGACGATGGCAAACAGGAAGTCCAACGGTCTGTTGTGTAGACGAAGTGCTTTGTTTACATTCAGTGCGTACCTGCACGTGGAACCACATGATCCATGTGAGAACTAGCGGAGTAACTCCCGACGACTCCGTCTGATCGTTCAGGATGAACTTTTAATGTTTGGCTTCATAGTTTGTATCTTTAATTAAAAACTATTTAATCAAACTCGAGTGTTTTTAGCTTAAAGGTTGTTTCTCAAGTAAATTTACAGACGTCAAAATGTTCCTGATAAAAGCAGCACAAGACCTCCAGAACAAATTCAGACCTCTGGACCTGAATCCCGACCTCTGGGTGTTCATGTTCGCAGCAGCAGCAGCGTCTTACCTTCAGGATGGTGATGTTCCAGGTGAAGCTCTCCAGAGCTTTGTGCAGCTTCCTGCCCTTCAGCCCGTCCTTCACAGCCAAGTCGTGCAGGTTCTCATGAAACTCCATGGCTGTAGAGACAAGACAGACAAGGTCAGGCCGGACTTTAAGCGGTCTCAGAACATTTATTTTGGGTGGGGGATCAGTCTCTGCTGCTAAAATGTAATTTTGTGTTGGCTCTGGCGGCCATCTTGATTGGAACTGACTCCAAATCTCAACGATTAGTTTCTGCAAGTTTTATTAAAATCTGACCTGTGGTTCATGAGCTATTTTGCTAACAGACGAGCAAATAAACACTGGTGGGAACATTGTTGTCTTTTTCTTCGCTCTCATGGAGCGGGTCGCGGCTGGGATGAGGATCAGAACCTCAGAATCTGAGATCCTGGTCCTCAGTTGGAAAAGGGTGGACCGTCCTCTCCGGGTTGGAGGTGAGGTTCTGCCTCGAGTGGAGGAGGTCAAGAATCTCAATGTTTTGTTTCAGAGTGAGGGAATGGACTATGAGATTGATGTCCACTGTAATGTGTGCTTTGTGCCGGTCCATTGTGGTGAAGATGGAGCTGGTCAGTCTGTTTTCCTCCCCTCAGGTATGATCTCTGGTAGAGACTGAAACAACAGGATCACAGATCCAGATGGTCTGCATGAGCTTCCTCTGCAGGGCTCTGGGGGTCTCCTTTAGAGACTGGGTGAGAAGTTCAGTTATCAGGAGAGACTCGGAGTAGGACCAGGTGAGGTGGTTCAGACCCTGGACGCCTTCACAGGGACCCCGGGGAAGACCTGGGACAATCTGCAGAGACTGTGTCTCCTGGCTGTGGAGAGGGATGTCTGGACCTCCCTGCTGAACCCGAGACCTGACCAGAACAAGGAGATGATGGATGGATGTTTTCTGGCGAGGTCAAGCACCTGTCTGCTGTTCTTCCTCTTGTTGTGAAGCAGGAAACGAACGTGCGCGCTCCGTCGGCATCATTAATCTGAGTTTGAGTGAAACGTCCTCAAACACACAGACAAGAACCAGAAGGAAGGATGAGAGGAGGAAAACATGTAGATCAGCTTCAAACAGGAAGGACTCGTCGCCTGAGGAGCTCCGCCCCCACACGACTGAGCCAGAGTGCAGACATGTTTCACGTCGAGTCAGAACCTGAAGCACAGACGAGCTGCAGCTCAGGCCCATCGCTCGACTCAACACAGCTCTGTAGGAAACCCCCTGACAACAGACGTTTCCACCAGAGCAGGTCGAGGAGCCAGTCAACGCTGTTGCCATGGAAACAAGCGTGTCCTGGTGCGAGGGGGGAGAGAGGGGTGCTCCCCACGTGTGAAATCACCTCGCAGCTTTGGGGGTTTGGTTGTTTTGGTGTCGTTCAGCAGGTTTCGGCTGCAGGCGTCACATCTTGGAGAATCTTTTCTGTCTTTGACGTCGTCTCCGGTAAATCAACGGTTTTATTTCAGCTTCCTGTTGAAGCCGGTGTGTGTTCTGTCTCAACGTCAGGTTACAACTCTGCAGAGCGCACACACCACGGCCGGCAGGAGGAAGGTGCACGGCTTCCTCCGGTTCTTTTTGTCTTGCACGCGCACGCACTGAGGGTTGCCTAGCAACAGTGTATGCAGGCCGGTGGAGAAGAGGAAGCTCTCTGTTCGACCGTTTCAGTTTGAAGAAATGCTGCAGGATGACAACGGTACAGTTGGCTGCAGAACACAGAGCCGGACCGGAACGTTTCATTAAATCATAAATTAATGAAGACGTTTACGACCCGAGGAGTTCATCGAACACGAGGCAAGAAAGAAACAAACGAGTGCCTGATGAGGACTTGGGCCGCCGTTATAAATTTAAAGCCCAGCTTTTATAGACGGAGTGCGTTTGGTGAGATCTGTCAGTGCTCAGAGTGCATGTTGTGAACCACTCTCATCTACTACCACTACTAACAACTACAACTACCACTTCTAACTACTACTACAAACCGGATTCCAAAAAAGTTGGGACACTAAACAAATTGTGAATAAAAACTGAATGCAATGATGTGGAGG
>JARVGS010000814.1:4693625-4717254 GCA_031762315.1 Hypsolebias antenori | reverse complement strand
TTTTTTTCTGCAAAAAGAAGCTGAGAACTTGTTTACTGATTTTTTTTTTTTTTTTTTAATTTTATTAAAAGCTTTGTGTGTGGGGGGAAAAAAAAGGAGACAGCCCATATCACGCCCATTTTGCTTAAAGACACGCTGCTCGCCCCCTCACTATCCAGCCTTCGGTTCAAACAGTCTTTACTGCCATCTAGTGGTCAAAAAAAGGTACTACACACAAGAAGTCTTCTTAAATTTGACAATAATTACTAATTATTGTCAAATTTAAAATATTATCATTTATTGCAACAATTTCTGAGACAATAAATCGCCCAGCAAAATTTGTTATTGTGACAGGGCTGCTCCCTCACCACAGTCTCATTATAGATCATTGAACTCCCTTTTCCACTCTTCCAAATTGACTAAATCCAACATTTGTTTCCTAAAAGTATTGCTGCTGTTTTATCCCTGCAACGAATTAACAGTCAAAACAACAAGCCACACTTTAGAAGCCAGTTATTTAGCTGCTGACTGCTGCCTAACCATTTTAATTATCCCCCAAAATACAACATGCCCCCCCCCACACACACACACATATATATGTGTGTTATTTGAATAAGCTATGCTTTCAAATTTTCATATTGCTTAGAAATATAATTTTACTAAAATGGCTGGGGTTGTTTATTAATCAATGGTGATCAAGGCCACCACTGGCCACCCTCTGGCTCTGCCCTTGCACCTATTGGTGGAATGCTCTCTCCACTCACCAGGATCTGTCACTCTGTGCTGCCTCGGACAAGCACCAAAAATAAAACACTTCCTCTGTTCTTGTCCACACTGTAACTCCTTACCCACTTGAATATCTTACAGCAAAAACTTTCAGTTCCACTCCAGAAAAACACTCATCTTGTAAACTAAACCGTTTATTTTTGTTGCATAGAACTTTTGCGTTTTGACACAGCTTTTGTCAAATAAAGTTATTCAGGTTGAAGTTGCATTTTCCTAACGTTAAGAACCAATAATGACATGATGCATAAAGGCTCTTATTTTCCTGTCTCTTACATGAAGTTCAGTGTTGTGATTTGTTCTGAAGGTGGATCTGGAGCAGGAGCTCAGCTCTGACTTGACTGGACTGTGTGGGAAACAAGACTCTGGTATAACGTCTGCACCACATAAGTCGTTTGAAATGGTTTAAAAACTTAGCAGCAGCACAGTGAAACGATCAGATCAGCAGTATTTTAAGATTTTATCAGATCTAAAGACCGAAAACTACGAGATACAGGCTAAAAATAAGACATTTATGTATTACTTTGAATGAACTGAAACTTGTTACCCAAACACTTTTGGTGTTTACTGTCCATATGTACTGCTGAGGTATCTGTGAGAAGTTAAAATAAACAAACATCATATTTTTATATTTAAATTCTCACAAACTAACAACAAATGAATTTAACATGCAGTCCCAGTTTCATAGACTTAAGATAATTGAGCCAAGCTTCATACATTTGTGCATCGTCACTAGACGGAGTGTTGTGTACCCATTTTTTATCAGCTCATTTCTAAGGTCAAGGTCACAAATCAAGGTCAAAAGTCGAACAAGCTCTTTGCCATTGCTATAGATTGCTTTAAGTTTGTTGACGGGTGTATATTGTATCGTATGCAGTAGTCTTGTTTCACTATCCACTAATCACTGAGCCTTTTTTATAGACTTGTCCCAGATACATGCATCGTTTTGCAGGTTTGAAAGTATAAATTTCACCATCCACCTTTAAACTTATAGTTCAAGTAAAATTTGACCCATAAAAAAAAAATCACTTCAGTTTGTTCTGATTTGAAGAAACCTGATTAATTCTTCTTGAAATATGAAACTTGGTTCCTAAATTTTACAATGAATTCCTCATTTCATCATGAAATGGCCGTTGTGTTAGTTTGGCAGTGTATTTGCAGATTGACGTTTTTAAACCAGCGCTCCTCGACGGAATGCAAAAGTTTTCAACAAAACAAAAAAATCTCACATGAGGGATTAGTGCTGGTTATTGGACGCAGATGGACAGTCAGCAATTAGTTTAGAGAGCTTCAGTCAAATCTGTCCAGTAGATCAGGAGATATTTTGCTAACAGATTGCCCATCTTTAATGGTGGTGGACAGGAATAAATGCTGACCGTTAAACTGTTAGCTAAAACAGATTTGACTATTAACTTATTATTATGTAATTTTTTGTTTTCAATGTTTTTGCTTTTTTTTTTTTTTTAATGTTTGTTTTGATTCTCTCAGGAAGCGTCCAGCAGCTGATTTCACAGTTTGTCCTTTCTGCGGGCACGTGTCAAACCCGAGATCCGACCTTTGTTTTAAATCCAGTGAGACACATTTTTACTCTGAAACACATAAAAGTACTTTTTACTGTGGCAGACGTGTCACAGAAAGCTGTTGCTGTTTTTAGAAGAATGTTCAGGTGGTTCTGGTTCTGGTTCCAGGTGTGCAGGAAGTTCTTCTCCGAGACTCTGGCGTGCCTGCTGTCCAGGACCCCTCAGTACATCCAGCTGTGTGAGCAGAACGTCTACAGCTACGAACGCAACACGGACGTCTCTTGCGCTTTCTTCCAGGAGGTCATTCTGATGTGTGGAAGAAGCAGCCATATTTGGAACTCGTGGAGAACCTTAACCAAATGTGGTGGGTGAAAATGTTCTCGAGAGTTCAATCCTTCAAGTTTCTATAAAAAGTATTTTCAAAGCTGCTTCAATTAAAAACACACATTTAATTTTCCCAAGGTTTGAATAGCTTTTAGCTATGAGTGTTAATTTCAGCTTTTTGCCACGGTTTTGCTAAATTTAAGATTATTTTTCTGATGGTTTTGCTTGTTTTAGGTATTTTTGCAGGGAGGTGGTTTTTACATTTATTTCCATGATTTTAATAGTCAAGAAAAAGCTGGTTTGGCTTATTTTAGGGTCTAGCCACAGTTTTGCTAATTTTAGCTTTTAGCTATGTCTTTGTAAATTTTAGCTTTTAGCTACCATTTAGCTAATTTTGTTTTTTCTAATTTTAGGGGTTTTTTGCCCTGAAGTTTTGCTCATTTAAAATGTTAACTATAGTTTAGCTCATTTTAGCTTTTAGCTACTGTTGTATTAATCTAAGTTTCTGGCTTTTTCTTTACAAGTTTTAGCTTTTAGCTACAGTTTATCTAATTTAGTTTTTTTTTCTCATTTTAATTTGTTTTTTTCCCCTCCCTAAAGTTTTGCTCATTTAAGATTTTAGCTATATTTTAGATCATTTTAGCTTTTAGCTACTGTTGTATTTAAGTTTTTGGCTATGTCTTTACAAATTTTATGTTTTAGCTACAGTTTAGCTTTTTTTTTTCCTTCTAATTTTAGTTTTTGTTTTTTCCTAAATGTTTAATCATCTAAGATTTTAGCTATATGATTATTTTAGTTTTTAGCTACTGTTGTATTTAAGTTTTTGGCTATTTCTTTACAAATTTTAGCTTTTAGCTACAGTTTAGCAAAAAAAAAAAAAATTTTTTTTTTCTAATTTTAGCTTTTGGGTTTTTTTCCCTAAAGTTTTACTCATTTAATATTTTAGCTATTGTTTAGAACATTTTAACTTTTAGCTACTGTTGTATTTAAGTATTTGGCTATGTCTTTACAAATTTTATGTTAGCTACAGTTTAGCTATTTTTTTTTTTCCTAATTTTAGTTTTTGTTTTTCCCTTAAGTTAAGAGTTTAGCTATTTGATAATTGTAGCTTTTAGCTACTGTTGTATTTAAGTTTTTGGCTATGTTTTTATTGCTTTAGCTAAAATTTAGCTTTTTTATTTCCTAAAATTGAGCTTGTTTAAGATTTTAGCTATAGTTTTGATCATTTTAGCTTTTAGCGACTGTTTTATTAGTTTTAGTTTTTGGCAATATCTTTACAAAATTTAGGTTTTGGCTACAGTTTAGCTACCGATAATTGTGATTTTTATTTTTCCAATAGTTTTTCCTAATTTTAGTTGTTGCTCATTTAAGATGTTAGCTATGGATCTTAACTTTTATCTACAGTTTCGCGTTTTTTTTTTTTTTTTTTTTTTTTTTTTATAATTTAAGTTTAGTTTTTTTTTTTTTTTTTTTTTAAACCTAATGTTTAGCTTATTTAAAATTTTAGCTACTAAGTAAGCTATTTAATTAAATTTACCTATTTAATTTTTTGGCTATGCTTTTACAAATGTTAGCTTTTGGTTTCTGTTTTGCTTCTCTTAACGTTAAGTTACAGTTTTAAAATGTTATAGATTTTTTTTTGTTTTTGTTTTTTTTTAGTAAGCTAATGGATTTTAGCTTATGGCTAGTCTTCTTTTAGCTTGTGTTCTGTTGATGTCTTTTTTTAATTCTTAAAATCTAGATTTCTGCATAAAGTGCTGTTCTAATTAAATTTATTTTTACACTTTTACCCAAAACGTTTGAAACATGTTCTTCCGTTTGACGCTGCTGTCTGCTTGCTTTGGCGAGCGTAGCTCCTCCGAAGTGTCCTGGAGACCTGGTTTTTGTAGAAGAAGGTCCAGCCTTCATTCCCAGCTGCTCCATCCTGAACCCCAGAATCACCAGCCAGGACAACATCAGCTCCTGTGTTTGCCCAGACGGTAAAAAGTCGTCTACTTGTGCTGTTCATGTGCTCGTTCATGATCCTTCTTACTAAAAACTGACGCCACGTTACAGGTAAGGTTCTGAACGACCGGTCGGATGGACACCAGTGTGTTCCCACATCCATGTGTCACTGTGTGTTCAGGGACCAGATCTACCAAGCTGGATTTGTACGGAGCACCAAGTGTCAGACATGGTAAATAGACTTGAGATTTAAATAGAATTTCAGTAAAAGTTATTTAGTATTAGAGGCCAATGGAGATAAATTAACCCGATGCAAAGAGATCAAGTTTCTGTGCGATACTGAACTCTGTGTTTGAATCATTCACTCCTGATTATGTTTAAAAAATAAATGTATATTTTTGGTTTCATGGAGGCAACACAGAAGAAAAATGAAAGTTTAACAAACAAATCAACTTAATATCCATATTCCCAAAATTTGGGTGCAGGAAACAGCAACTGGGATGTCTCGTAGAAACAGAAATCAAATTTACTTTAAAAGTGTTAGCCAATGGTGTATTTAGTTCCAACTGTTAGCAACATTTTCATGGGGGTCACAAGTCTGAAACTTTAGGGTCAAAAGCTGAAAGGTTTGTGAACTTCTGGCCTCGATTACAACAATAAGAACTTTGTTTTGAGATGATTAAAACAGGCTCTGTTCTCAGTGTGTGTAATAGCGGAACGTGGCAATGCTTTGAAAACTACTGCCCAGCCAGATGCATCATCGAAGGCCAGTTTGTAAAGACGTACGATGGCAAACAGTACTCCATTCCTGGGAAATGTGTTTACTTGGCCTCAATGGTAAGATTTTTTTAAAATTTCCCTACAGTCTAAATTTCTCAGTACATATTGTCTCTGTCGTGCTAACTGCAAACATTTTTCTTCAGGGGTTCAACTGGACCATAAAAATTGAGTTTTCTCAAAAGGAACCTTCCCTGAAAACTGTAACCTTCCAGATTTTCCAGGTACGAATGACCATAAATGATTTGATCGATCCGTCAGAATCAACGTTGGGTTGGAAAGAACAAATGTAACTTTGGAATTTTCAGGAAATTTATACCTTCATGCAAAGTATGGTTAAAGTTGGAGACAAGGAGATAACTGAGATTCATCAGTCTGGTAAGAAGAAGAAATTGTTTCATTCACCCTGCTTTTTAGCTCAAGGTATTTAATTGTATACCAACCACTTCTCAACCTGTGACACCGGACAGAACACGCCTTGGTTTTCTGGCAGTCTTCAATGTACGTTCTGGTCCACACAACCTTTGGTTTGAAGATCCAAGTCCAGGTGTTTCCTGAAATCCAGCTGTACATCACGCCACCAAGGGACAACGCTGACGTGCTCTCAGGTTGGAAGCCATGAAAGACGTTTCTTTGTCAAGTGCAAATGTCCAAAAGGAGCGTTCAAACCAAACTGTTATACAAACTCTGTGGCTCCATCTTGTTTGTATTTCAGGTCTTTGTGGGAACAGAAACAACGACACGACGGATGACTTCACCACCAGCAGTGGGATCATCGAGAACTCGGCCAAACTTTTTGCTCTGTCTTGGAGTTTGGGCACATGCTTGGAGAACATTCCCAACCCCTGTGTCAACACAGACCATGGTACCCATTAATGCTCTATTCAGATTAATGTTTCGCTTTGACGCAAGAGCTTTGGTAAGCTGGTGTCAGAGCACCAAGGCCATCACCTTCGACTGCTGCTTATGGCCTCCTGCAGGTGGTGGGCCCACAGGAAGGCAAACCTATGTTGCTCATTCAGGTTAAGCCAGACCAGGCCACTTGGATAGACACCCAGTCACCAGGTTCTCACTGACCAAGCTCCAGGACTGGGCCTTGGTAACCCACGTCTCGTCAAAAGACATTGAACTCCTTGTTGTCTTCTGTCCTTACACGTGTCGTGAATAGCTCTTTGGTTCTAGGTGACGGAAAAGACAACTGGCCTTGGGAGACCCTACCAGGTGCAATGTACCCGACAGCTTAGATTCTAAGCTCATCCAGGCTTCCTCCACCACGGTCGAGTGGCCAAACATGGAGGAGGGAACTCCAGGGACTGACCAAAAGTACAAGATTATGGATACAGACCAAGTTTTCTCTGCAGGGTAGCTGGGCTCTCCCTTAGAGATGCAGTGAATTCAGTTTACCAGGAGAGACTCCACATCGAGAGAAGCCAGTAAAGTTGGTCCCTGAACGCCTCTCTAAGGAGTTGTTTGGGGCATGTCCAACTGGTAAACCCAGGACACGCTGGAGAAACGTTCCCTTGGCTGGCCTGGGAACACCTTGGGGTCCTCTTGGAAGAGCTGGAAGATAGAGATGTCTGGGCCTCCCTGCTCAAGACTCGACTCCAGGACAAGTGGCAGATGATGGCTGGATGGTCTCACTTTAAAATAAAACCGCAGTATTTGTTTCGCTGCCGTCTTTGAACACATTCTCATTTTTTGCAGAAATATTTGCGGATGATAAGTGCGCCGTGTTGAACAACCCAACCGGGATATTTGCTAAATGCCACGATTATATCCCAACTGATGAATACCACACAGTAAGAATCATCTACTCCCGATACACATTGCACATCTACAGTAAATATTATCGACAGAACTCTGTAACTGTCAAACCGTTGGGTGTTTGTAGGCCTGCATCCATCGGACCTGTAACTGTGGTGACCACCTGCTGCAGTGTTTGTGTGCTTCGCTGCAAAGCTACGCCAAAGCCTGCGCCAGTCTCGGGGTTGACCTTGACGACTGGAGGAAGGCTACCAACTGCAGTGAGTTCAGCTATAATAGATACCAAATGACGTTTTTTTGGTTTGTTTGTTTGTTTTTTACCATTTTCTTGCATTCCTTAATCAGGCTGTCCAGAGTGGCAGTAAGTAAAACTAGAATACTTTGACAGGGACTGCCACGCTGCTGCCAATTAAACATTTTGATTTGACTGGACTCTGTGTTGGGGTTCGCACTCAGCTACCACTAAACCAATTATCAGCTCAATGTGGCAACAAATCAATGAGTTATAGTCATTTTTCTTTTAAGCTATGGTGGCCATCTTGGATTTTTTTTTAATAGATTCATTTTCAGATATCACCTCACCAAATTTCAACTCTGTGTGAAAATAGCTTAATTTTGGTGGCCATCTTGGATTTTTGGTATGGATTCAGTATGTGATGGGAAAAGTTCTCAGCTGTCACCACTCACAATTTTAGCTCAGTATCTAAAATTAGCTGATTTGTAGTATTTTTTCCTTTTTAGCTCAGACGGCCATTTTTGTCTTGCATTAGGAATGTATGAAAACTCGCTCTCAGCAAATTTCAGCTCAATATCTCAAAGAATGACAGTTACAGCAGCTATAAGCTGTTGAGTTCTGTCAGGGATTTTTGATAGGAAAAAAATGGCGTCTTTTTTAGCAAATTGCGTCGCCATGGTAACTCGAAACACCAATAAAAGTAATGGCATGCATTACGGTGCTGAGCCGGTCATTTTGAGATAAATTTATGGGGGTACACATGGCGGTTCATGCTGAATTAAAGTTAACAGAAGAATGATATAAAGCTAAGAAACCCTTGTCAGGTGTCTTCCTCACACTAGGCAGTCCACAATTATTTTTTTTTTAGAAATCAAAGCATCTGATGGCTGATTTATGAGACCAACTTGTTTGTTTTGTTGTATAAATATAGGCTAAATGTTTTAATGTTCATACAACAATAAAACTATTTTAAAGAAAAGATGGCAACTGAAGTATACTGAGCTACAGTTTACAGTAGAGTCTGTGGTAGTCAATGGTATGAAGAATATTAGACTAACAACCTTTTGGGCTACAGCTTAGAGGAGTATCTTATGAACACAAGAGATTTTTCCACTAGTTGGAGACAAAAATTGTGGGAAAAAAATACAGATTTTTATTTATGTTTACACCAAACCCCCAGCAAAATGTGAGGCAAATCTTTGGGAACTTGCGTACAAATCAGCCAAAAAGTACAATTTTTGTTGCTGTAGAATTATGGAAACTAAAATGAGAAGCATTTGAGATGGCAAATGCCAAATCAAAGTGTTGACCAGTGCTGGTAGCACCCAAATTATTATGACTGAAAACTTATTTAGGTAATAAAAGTAGCTAAAAATATAAATATTAGTTATGATGTGACATAAACACTTTTGTCTTGAAGCTGTTGAATGCACAAAGAACCTGGAGTTCTCCTACAAGACTCGAGCCTGTAACCGTACGTGCTTCGCCCTCGCTGGACCCGATCCTCGCTGTGAGCCGGAGTACGCTCCGGTGGAGGGCTGCGGCTGTCCGGAAGGAACGTACCTGAACCAGGGACTCACCTGTACCCCAAAGGCCCAGTGCGTGTGTCATTACGGGGCTGGTACGACACCACCGGGGCCTGCAGTCATCGACGGTCGAAAGTGGTGAGTTTTACATGAAGCGTTCGTTTTTAAAGAGTGATTTCCACTCATTTAGTGTTCGACTGTCAAGTTGCTCTGTACTTTGAACCTCCGGTGTTTGATGCAGATTTAATAGTTTTAAAACGTGAATGTCTTTGTTTGTTTCTGAAAGCGTTTGTGAAAATGGAGAACTGCACTGCTCCAAGGACTGTGGTAAACCGTCTTTCATCCTAAATTATGTTCTACATAAAACCTTACTAGTTTTTTTTTTTTTTATTATTAATTAATTTATTTTTCTTTAGGTCACCAAATAAAACAGCCAGTCTGTAATCACTTGTCTCTGAGCTAAAAAAAAGAAAAAGAGAAAAAAGTCTGTGTTTATTATTTGTACGCCACTGTTTGTTGTGAAAATATAAATTTAAAGGATCATTTCAGTGAATTTGACATTAGTTTAAGCGCTAATTTCTGACTAATGATAAGAGAAATTGACTTTCCTGCAAAAATGCACTGTGAACATTTATTGCAGAAGAACTTGCTGAAAAATGGCTGAAATTAGATTACAAACATGCTGAAATGTAGCTGAAATGGAAGGACAAGACTAAATTAGCAGAAGAAAGCAGAAAGAACACACATTTGCTTAATTGGATTTAAATAAGCAGAAATGAGCAGAGAAATTGGGAAATTAGCTAAAAAAAAGCTGAAATTACAAAAAAAAAAAAAGCTGAAAACTAGCTAAACAGGCAGAAGGAAGCTTAAACTACCAGAAGGAAGCAAAAAGAAATGAAATGAGCTCCAAAAATTTAGAATTAGCTGAAAAAGCTAAAATTAACATCAAAAGAGCTAAATGGTAGCAGAAAAAGCTGAAACTAGCAGAAAATGCTGAAAGGAGCACAAAAAGCTAAACTTAGCACAAATAAGTTAATTAGGCTGAAAGTAGAGGAAATGAACATGAAAAACTTGAATTTATCTGAAAACAGCTGAAATTAGCTAAAATAAATGCTACAAAGGTAGTTGAAAAGTCAGAATAAGCTTAAATTAGCAGAAGAAAGCAAATATAACATTTGCCCAGTTAGGCTGAAAGAATCAGAAATGATCACAAAAAATGGTGGGAATTATTTGAAAAAAGCTGAAATTACCAAAAAAAAAAATCTGTAAAGTAGCTAAAACAGCAGGAAAAAAAAAACTTAACAGAAGGAGTGGAGAGAGCACACTTTTGCTGAATTAGGCTGAAAAGGGTGCAAAAACTTGGAATTAGCCAGAAAAGCTAAAATTAGCATAAAACAGCTAAATAGTAGCTGAAATTGCAGAAAAAGCTGAAACTTGCAAAAATAAACTGAAAGGAGCATAACAAGCTGAAATTAGCTGAAAGAAGTTAGACACACAAAATGCTGTATTTAGCCGAAAAAAATCTAAAAGGATGACAGAACAGCTGAAAGTAGCTGAATTTTTTTATTTTTATTTTATTTATTTATTTTTTATTTTTTTTGGCCCAATGAAGCTGAAAGAAGCTGAAGCAGAACAAAATGTGAAAGGAGCAGTAAAAGGTTGTAAACACATCGAAAGATTTGAAGGATGCAAAATGAGCTCAATTCATTTTCTGAGGAAAAATGGTAGAAAAGGCTAAATATTTCAAAAAGCTAAAGTTGCACCATACCAAAAGTCATAACAGGATTGTCCTGACAGAGCCGAACGTTTTATGAATTGTTGAAATATAAACATTTTGGAACGAGAAAGATGCCGAAAAACTTGCGAAGAAAAATGGATCACAGTAGTGTGAATGGATCACAAAATGTTAAGTTTAGTGTTTATCTTAGCTTTAACTTAGCCTAGCTTAGCTTATATTTGCCTTTAATCAATTTGAGCTAATTTATTAATTTACGTGTTTATATGATTTTAGTTAGTTTATACTTTACAATATTTTACTCCAACTTTAGATTTAATTGTATTTTAGCCTAGCCTATGTTATCCTAGTTTATCTTTTATTTTATTTTATATTTTTGAGTTTATTTGGCTTTTTGATAATTTTAGTTTGCCTTTTTTTAGTTTAGTCCAACTTAAAGTTTACTTTAGATTTTGTTTTAGTTTAGCTTAATTTCCCCTAGGTTAATTTAATCTTAGTTTAGATCATTTTAGTTTGGACTTTAGATGAGATTTGTTTAGTGTAGCCTAATTTAGCATTTTTGATCTTAACTTGGGCTTTTTTGGCTTATTATTATGACTTTATTTAAATTGAGCTCATCTTAGTTTAACTAAAATAATCTAGTTATTGAACAAAGGTAGTTTATTTTAGATGAGTTAAACCGATCATAATTTAATTTAGCTTCTTTCCTTGGCTTATGCCAGTATTGATTTTAGTTTAAACCAACTTTTTTTATACTAGTTTAGTTTTTCTTACCTTAGTGGAGTTTAGTTGTTATTTGCTGAAAACTAACATTGCCTAAAGTTTTCACAGAACGTTTGCCATGGTGCTGGTTTCTCTTCCGTCAGGCTGCAGAAACGGGAAGGTCTGTTTTCGCTGTTCAGAGTTTCCGGTGAACACAGCTCAGAAAACTTGCGACAGTCTCAGCAAACCTTTGGTGGGCGTCATCGGTTCGCACGTGTTGGACTTGTTTCCGCTCCCTTTGAGCACCTTCTGTTCAAGTTTAATCGTTTTTCTTCTGTTTTTATATTTCAGGGTTCCAGCGGGACGTGTGAAAGCGGCTGTTTCTGCCCAGAGAACGAGTACGAAGATCACTACGGTAGCTGCGTCCCCAAAAACAACTGCACCTGCGTGTACGGTGGCAAAGTGTTTGGTGCAGGACAACTTGTCCAAACCAGCTGCAAAACATGGTACTTCCTCTTACTTTAGCTGCTGTAAATCCACAAGCATTCATGCTGACGTGACTCTCTTCTTCCAGTGTTTGTAACCAGGGCCAGTGGGACTGCACCGATGAGCCGTGCATAGGAAAGTGCCAAGTTTATGGAAATGGACATTACCAGACTTTTGACTCTAAATGGTATCGCTTTGATGGACATTGTCAGTACACTCTTGTGGAGGTGAGACCTCCAGAGCAGTAAAATACTAAATGTTACTGTTATTTTTGTTTAAATGTACAAAAAGTACCAGAAATCTGTAAATTTAGCTATCGACCTGCAAAACTGAAAAATATTCAAAACTAGAGACATTGCATTTCCTGCAAAAATGCAGTGTGAATGCTTATTGTAGAAGAACTTGCTGAAAAACAGCAGAGATTAGCTAAAAACGTGCTGAAATGTAGCTGAAATGGAAGAACAAGCCTAAATTAACAGAAGAAAGCAGAAGGAACACGTTTGCTGAATTAGTTTTAAATACCGTAAGCAGAAATTAGGAACTCGGCTATAAACTGCTGAAATTAGCACACACAAAAAAAACCCGCTGAAAAGTAACTGAAAATGCAGAAAGAATCTAAACCTACCAGAAGGACGTGGAAAGAGCTGAAATGAGCTAAACAAATGTGGATTTAGCTGAAAAAGATAAACTTATCATAAAAACATACACTAAATAATAAATGTAACTACCAAGAAAAATATCTGAAAGGAGCATAACAAGCTGAAATTAGCAGAAAGAAATTAACTAGGCTGAACGTAGCAGAAATTACCTTGGAAAACTTGAATTTATCTGAAAACAGCTGAAATTAGCAAAAAAAAAAAAAAAGTAGCTGAAAATGTAAAACAAGCTTACGGTAAATTAGCAGACGAAAGCAGAAAGTACACGTTTGCTGAAAGAAGCAGAAATTAGCGCAAAAAGTGGAATTTGTCTGAAAAAAGCTGAAATTAGCAACAACAGCTGAAAAGTATGGTAGTGAAACAAAGCAGAAAGAAGCTTAAATTAACAGAAGGAACTGGAGAGAGCACGTTTGTTGAATTAGGCTGAAAAAAGTTTAAATGAGAGCAAAAAATGTATAATTAGTTGAAAAGGCTTAAATTGGCATAAAACAGCTATATAGAAGTTGAAATAGCAGAAAAAGATAAAACTTGCATAAATAAGCTGAAATTAGCTGAAACAAATTGGAAAAAGCACAAATATGTTGTAGTTGGCAAAAAGACTCTGAAAGGAGCACAAAACAGCTGAAATGAGCTGAAAGTAGCTTTAGAAAGTTTACATTTGCAGAAGGAAGCTAAAAGCTGAAGCAGAGTAAAGTGTGAAAGGAGCAGTAAAGGGTTGTAAACGAATCTAATGAGCTCAGTTAATTTTCTATGATGAAAAAAATTGGCAGAAAAGGCTAAATACTGTATTTCAAAAAGCTAAAGTTGCACCAATACCAAAAGTCATAGCAGGATTGTCCTGAAAGAGCCGAACGTTTTAATTTATGATTTGTTGACATTGCTTGAAAACTGCGGGATGAGGAAAAAAATTAATAAATAAAATACAGATGAAAAAAGGATCAGAGTGGAGTGAATGCTTCATGAACATTCACGCAAATATCCTAAATTATTGGTTCTGTCATGCTTTTAAATCCAGCTGATTACTTGACTTTTATACTTTGATCGTCAGGATTACTGTAAACATGGAGATGGGACATTTTCCATCAGAGTGGAAAGTGTGCCCTGTTGTGAAGAGGCCCTCACCTGTTCCCGGACCATCACCCTGGACCTGCAGGTGCGCTCTCAGCCACGATCTACAGCAGAATACTGACCCAGTGTTGGGTGTACATGAACGTTTCTCTCTTGCAGGACAAAGTCACCCTGACGCTGAGTGACATGAAGGTGACCAGACACCTCCATGACGGTTGGACAGTGGAGCAGGATACACTTTACACCATGCACACCGTGGGGCTCTACATTATAATCTCAGTGCCAAGCAAAGGTCTGACCCTCATTTGGGACAAGCACACGAGGATCACCGTAGAACTGCTTCCACAGTGGAGGGTGAGGGATGAGCGGTGTCTGTTTAAAATAAAGCTTGGTGAGCTGTGGCTAAAGTAAAATAAATTACGGTACTTAAATTCATGCCTTATCATTTTTTCTACAACACTAACCCACGCTCTTAAGGCTTAACTCCAAACTAAAACAGAGAATCTTTGTTGGCTTTCAGAACTAAAGTTTCAGGACAAATACATTTAAAGCATCACTGGAAACCACTACAGTAGTCCCTCACTACTTCACAGTTCATTTATCACGGACTCGCTCTGTCACGGTTTTTCAAAATCGGGTTAGACATGACACACAATTGGCTGATTGATGATGAGCCACATGAGCGGCGTGGAATTTTTATTTAAAATTAATTATTCTAAATTGTTTAGCACCTGCTGAGCTGCAGACAAAACTTCCTCCTGCAGCGTTGTGCAGCCCACACTGCAGGATGAATTTCCTGCTGCAGCTGATCACTGTGCAGAGCGGTGAAGTGGGCGTGGCCAAGTGCGCTTGCAGGTGGCAAAGAGCAGAGGAGGCAGGGAGCTGAAATCTTGACATGCTGTGCTCAGAGCGTTTAGAAACATTGTTTAGAACAGGGCTATTCAGCTGGCAGCCTGACTTCAATCTGGCCCACTTCATAATTATTATTATTTTTTTGGTTCTGGGTTTGGGTTCTGTTTGTTGCATTTATGATTCAATGTAGTAAACTTTGATTTATTTACATAATGATTTTAATCGCTGGATGTCCGCCCAGTTTCTGAAAGCTGTTGGCATTAAGAAACTAGCCACCCCCACCCCCCCAAGCAATTTTTGTTGAATAGCCCTGGTTTAGAAAATTCCAAGAGACTGGGAAGGGTTTAAAACATCTTAACATATTTATATACTGTATAAATATATAAATAATAAAATAAACTTAAACCATATTTTTGGGCCTATAAGTCACATTTTTTTGTATAGCTTGCATGCCCTTCGACGTATTTATGGATTTTTTTTCCTCATATTTATAAACCGGTTTTTGGCTGAGATGACCATTTTCATTCATTCTGACTGAAAATATTGAACACTACCATTTTCAGCCGCTGGATGGCAGCAGAGTAGTACGGCATGCCATTGCGTCGCAATCTGCTCCTCTAATAATGTTAAACTATTATTTTTATATTTGAATATTTCTGTTCAGTGCCCTGAGACGACTTCTGTTGTGACTTGGCGCTACATAAATAAACTGAACTGAATTGAATTAAAAGGTAAAAGTGGCTATTATGACACAATCGGCTTGCCATAGCGCCCCCCCAACTTCATCCAGCTCGCTTGGAGGAGCCAGCTTCATTTCGCTGTGCCGTCCCGGCGAAATGCAGCTAATTTGACCATTTAAATGCACTTCTGGGTTGTCAGCGGTGACGCATAATAGATGCGACTTATACGGCGAAGTGACGTTTACGGTGAAAAATACGGTACTTAGTACTTGTACTAGTGTTCCTAGATAGATTAGAAAACAGCATCTTGAGTTAGAATACATTTATCTAATAACTAAATTTGCTCAAAATGAGAACATTTGAACTCTAAAATATTATTAATAATAATTTGTATTTAAATATGTGCCAAATATGAGTTAGCACAAATGCTTAAACGTAAAACTCTCAGGACTCAATTCTAACTGTAACGTTGTAACTTTTCTTTCTTCTTATGCTGAATTCCGTGTTCCACGTGTCTCCTTTAGAACAAGGTTTGTGGTCTTTGTGGCGATTTTGACTCCAACGAGATGAACGACCTGCAGATACGAGGCTCGGCAGGTGAATTTCTTTTATGTTGCAGATGCACCTTCTTTTTTTTCCTCGAACTAAATCCAAACTTTGCTTATTTTTTTAAAGTGGTGTCCAGTCCGTTAGCTTTTGGCAACAGCTGGAAGTCTGCCTCTCCTCCTTGCTCCGATGTGACCACGGAGATATTTCCCTGCGACCGAAACTCCTACTGTTCAGCCTGGGCCCAGCGGCGCTGCATGATCCTCACAGGAGACACGTTCAGGGACTGTCACTTAAAGGTATTTACACAGCAGGGCGTCCTACAGGTCTGATAACAAGAGGGTAATGACAAGAAGAGATACATTTCAATTATTCATGAGACATTTATCAATACTGTGAAAAGATTAATATTGAAAGTCTCGTTTTTTAATCGATCTGCTGGATGTTTATCAACCCCCAGGTGGATCCAGAGCCCTACTACCGCGCCTGTGTGCAGGAGTCCTGCTCCTGTGAGTTTGAGGGGAAGTTTCTGGGCTTCTGCACGGCTGTGGCGGCCTACGCTGAGGCCTGCAGCGACCACAACGTGTGCATCAGCTGGAGGACGCCTGATCTGTGTCGTGAGTTAAACCCGTTCATGACCAGTTAAACAAAGAAATGTTTTAACCTTTTGTACGGAGCCCACCGAGTGCCACCTGTTGAAATAACAAGAGAGGTTGCAAGAAAATGAAAGTGTCTACTAATTGCAACATTTGGCTGTAAATTAATAAATAAATAAAACTAATAAAATTTGATCAATTAATTCAAATCAGACTAATTTTTCGTTTAATTCTTTCCACAGAAACTAAAAACAAACTTGTAAAGTTTGAGTGTGATTTTTGTGAATTAAAGAGACCAGCCCAGTGTTTCTCCTACGTTAAGTAGGGTTAGGTACCTCGTTTCCCTCCCTCAGGAAACAATGGTTTATTTTATTTATTTATTTATTCATTCCATTTCATCAGAACAAAAATTATAGTACAATTGAAAAAATATATATATGCAATCAAAAACATAAAATGAAAGACAGCCGAAGAAGAATAAATTCTTATATCTGCCCCCTTTTCCCCAAAATATATTCATACAAATATTTTTACAAAAGCGAAATTAATTAATTAAAAATAATTAAGCTAAATAGCATCAACTCAAGAAACAGTTTTTATAACTACACACTACACATTATACTTCTCCATATTTTTTTTTTTCATAAGAGTAATTTTTATCCTCCTCTTGTATATATACATAGATCTGGAGGTTGATATTAAAAATGCCAGATCTACCGGTATGTATATATACAAAGGGAGGATAAAAAATAAATATTTTGAAAAAAAAAAAAAGAAGTATAATGTGTATTTATAAAAATTGTTTCTTGAGTTGATGTTATTTAGCTTAATTGTTTTAATTAAATAATGTTTGCTTTTGTAAAAAAAAAAAGTTTGAATATATTTTGGGGAAAAGAGGCAGATATAAGAATTTATTCTTCTTCTGCTGCCTTTCATTTTATTTCTTTGATTGTATATATTATTTTCTTTCAATTGTACTATAGTTATTGTTCTAACCTCCATATGGTTATATTCATAACCTCTAGTTTAAAGGTTTGAAGTCTTGTTTAGAAGTTATTAACCTAAAAACTATTACAAAACTATTTGGCACTGAAAGTTTGAGCTACACCCATTTCCGTATTACCCACCTTTTTTCCAAGTCTTGTGTACTTTTTTTGGCGTTATGTCTGTTTATAACAGCAAAAGTATTCTGGTTCAATTTTATCATATAAAATTATTTGTAATTTTTAAAGTGTGCACTATAATTGTATTTTTTAGCGGTCTACTGTGATTATTACAACGGGCAGGGCGAGTGTACCTGGCACTACAAGGCCTGTGAAATGATGCTGACGTGTGGAAAAAGCAACTATTTTACTCACAAACTGGAAGGTAAACTATCATTCAGTTGTCTTTGAGTATTAAAAAAAAATAAAAAAACTAATAATGTTTTGCTTTTATTTTAGAGTTTTTTCCCCACTTATTTAGAGTTGAAAGTATTTGTTGTCTTATTGTTGGTCTAACTGGTGCTTGCATAACCCAATTCACCAAATCCAAATGTGTTTTCATTCCATTTTCTGGTTAAGGCTGTTACCCCACATGTCCACAGGAGGCGCCGTTCTATGATGAGAATGTTGGAAAATGCACTCCGCTGAGAAATTGCTCCTGTAATTTTAACGGCACTGTTGTTGCACCCCGTGAAATAGTGATAATTAACTCAGTTAGGTGGTAAGTTGACACTTTCACGTACTGTGTTGACATTAAAAGTACATTAAAAGCTAATTTGTGTTTCTTCGATCCCCTTTTCTTCAAGCTCCTGTGAAAATGGAATTTTTAATTGCAGTAAGTACATGTTTTTTTTAATCAACGTGTGCCTATTGTGTTAAAATACAACCCTGATTTAAAAAAGTTTAGACTTTGTGCAAAATGTAAATAGAGGGCCCAATCATTTGCAAACAGGAGAAACTTGTATCATATTCACAATGAAACATAGTAAACACATCAAAAACTAAGAAACTGTATAATGTTTATTTATTTTTTTATAATGATTTTTAATTTGACCTCCGTCTTGTCAAAGCTCCAAAATTCATGGTTGAAACACGTGCCTTCGTGTAAAAAGTTTTTTTTTTTTTCCTGCAAAAAGAAGCTGAGAACTTGTTTAATTATTTAAAAAAAAAAATTATTATTAAAAGCTTTGTGTGAAAAATTCTATGCTAAAGAGCTCAAACCACACAGAGTGTCCGCCATTTTGAGAACTGAAGAGAGACAGCCCATGTGACGTCACGGGGCCTCCCTCCCATTTTTTCTTTAAGAGACACGCTGCTCACGCCCTCACTATCCATCCTTCGGTTCAAACAGTCTTAAACTGCCATCCGGTGGTCAAAAAAGCTGCTACATGCAAAACATATTAACATTTCTTCTTAAATTTGACAATAATTATTGTCAAATTTCAAACAATATTATCATCGCAATAATTTCTTGAGACAATTAATCGCCCAGCAAAATTTGAAATGGTGACAGCCTATTGAACACCATCCAGAACTGCTGCTGTCTTCTCTGGACCTAAGCTCATTTAAAATGGACTGAGGCAAAGTGGAAACCTGCTCTGAGATCAAATTAATCAAATTTTCAAATTATTTTTAAAAACCACATACATGATGTCCTCTGTATAAAAATTAGATGTACAATAGAAGCATGCATATTTTCCTTACGTAGACATCTCAAATTGAGGATGTCCTGTTTTTGCTACAAGCAACTAAAGATAACTGTCATATTTTTAATTTTTATTTTATTTTTTTGTCCATATGTAAAGAAAGCAAGCTTGTGATTGGAAGGTTACTGGTTCAAATCCCTAACCATTACATCCAAGTTTGGGTATGAAAGGTAAAGCACCCACACCTGCCTCCACCCTCATTTTCCCCACTCTGAGCCCTTGTGCAAGGCCCTTAAACCCCCCACCCCCAATCTGCTAACCTGGGCACCCTAGAAGTCATCCCTCTGTTCCACACATGTGGGCTGTGGTAGCTTGTTGGTCTGTCATTGCATCACACCTGCCTCCACCCTTGTTCGCCTCACTCTGGGCACTTGAGCAAGGCCCTTAACACCCACCATCTGCTCCCCAACAGGTCTCTCTTGAAAATGAGTCCTCCAGACTCAGTGAGACTACCTGTATAAATAAAGGTTAAATAAATAAATAAATCAGGAAGGGCATCCGGCATTGAAACGATTGCCAAATGTTTGTGTTAGTTAGTTCGCTCTTGCGTCCCCTGTAGAAGAAAATATTTGCCCCTTCCAACAAAGAAAATCCAGAACTATTGACCAGCTAGAACCCTCCGTCAGACCAGAATGGGACAACACTCCTTTCAAAAACTCCAGGACCCGGTCTCCTTAGGTCCTGGATGTTTACATTTTTTTTTTTTTTTTTTTAAGGAAGAAGGGCTCCCTTTTTTCCGAAAAATAATACAATTTACATTTTTCACAGTATCCTACTTTTTCAGAACTGGGTTTGTATACAAATATATCAGCTCAGAATTTAACAAAAAATTGCTAAATAGAAGATGTCAAAGTTTGTATTTTTAGATACCCTTTTTCCAAACTTCTACCTCAACTTTTACTTCTACAACAGTGAGAATAATTCCTATACCTACAACCATGGCCACCACCTCTACGTCAACAACTACAGCTGGTTCAGCTACGACAGTCTTCACCAGCAGTGCATCTACAAATTTTTCAACAACCTCCATGGCTACCACCCCTGAATCTCACCCTGCATCTTCAACTACCCCACTTGTTGTCACTCAACCTGTAGTAACTCAACAACAGCCGTCTACATCTGGACTCAAGGTGGAAATTACACATTCTACTGTGATGTCCACGACTGAGCAGGTAACTTCTACGGGCCCAAGCACATCCACAACTGTTGAGATCATCTCTACGACCGGAGCCACGACAACCCCGGTAACAACTCAACCAACGTCCAAAGCTACGATAATCCCATTAACAACTCAGCCAATAAGTGAAGCTACGACAACTCCAGTAACATCTCAACCAACGTCCAACGCTACGATAATTCCATTAAAAACTCAGCCAGTGACTGAAGCTACGACAACTCCGGTAACTACTCAACCAACGTCCAAAGGTACAATAATTCCATTAACAACTCAGCCAGTGAGTGAAGCAACGACAACTCCGGTAACATCTCAACCAACGTCCAAAGCTACGATAATCCCATTAAAAACTCAGCCAGTGACTGAAGCAACGACAACTCCGGTAACATCTCAACCAACGTCCAACGCTACGATAATCCCATTAAAAACTCAGCCAGTGACTGAAGCTACGACACCTCCGGTAACATTTCAGCCAACGTCCAAAACTACAATAATTCCATTAAAAACTCAGCCAGTGACTGAAGCTACGACAACTCCGGTAACAACTCAACTAACATCCAAAGCTACGATAATCCCATTAACAACTCAGCCAATGACTGAAGCTATGACAACTCCGGTAACAACGCAATTCACTCCTTCAACTGGTGAGTGCTTTGAATTTAAGGGTGCCAATGCATTATTCTTCAATTGACATCACAACTTTCTGTTCACAGCTTCTGCCTCAGATTTGTTTTAGTAAATTCAAAGAATAAATTAGAGAACATGGGGTTCAACAGATGGTAGAGTGCTTTTGCTTTTCGTAGCAGCACGTTGAACAGTTTGGGCAAAGTTAGCACAAACTGAAAGGATTTCCCCATCGAGTTTCCCATGAGAAAACCCAGCCCTCTTTGAAACGCTATAATTCACACTAGAAACATGTTTTACAGTTTAAACAACTAGTGACAAGTTAGGCTCTATACAACTGAACTGTTTGTCAAAAGGTGACTATTACGGTAAAGTTTCCATCCATAAATATCACAAGGATTGAATACCCAGAGCGAAAGGACTGAATATAAACACAAGAGCACAGGAAGGCAAGTTCAGTGCTTTTATTTACAGTGAAGTAAGCACAAGAAATTTTCTGGAACTCTGGGGAGAAAGGAAAAGGTTCAGCAGAGATGATACTGATTAGATTCTCTGGATCTTACTAATCAGTGAATGATGTTTGAAGAGTCAGTGGTTCCAAAAATCCTGTGAGATATGGTAATCCAGCGTGGAAAGTAGTCACTGGTGGGCGAGTGGTTGAAGGGCAAGGAAGACAACTGAGGATGTCATGAGGAGATTTCCAGAATTATACAAGTAGTCCAAGAACAGATAGATCTCAGGAGGTTCACTGGAAACAGCTAAAGATACAGGTACTGTAAGTAAACAGGTCACTAGAAGTATTAATGGCTAGAAGCACGAGCATTGGCAAGGTAATGCTCCAGCATCAAAGAAGAGTCATCAGCAGCCTTTTATATACTGAGCATCTCATCACAGAGATTGGTCTCAGGTGTGGCCGTCTGGCGCCATCTAGTGACATCAAGAAAGAAGTGACTGGAACTCCCACAGTGAACTTTCTCCTTTCCTGCCAATAACTTCTGGTCTGCTCAAGATAATTTGCTGAACCTTCATACATATGCGCATCATAACTAGACTGAGTGTCGCAATATATTTTATCACCCCAGGTCATGGTCAAAGATAAAACGAGCTGTGTTTGTGCAGGCCATTGCTATAGATTTCTGTAGAATAGTTTGACGACAGGTGTATAATGTGCCATCTGCTGTACTCTTATTGAAATTTTTTGTGACTTTAACACAATTGCCGTTTGTTTTATCATGCGTTAATGATTTTCATTGGGATGATCAATTATGAGTGGAATACCACACTAACTTGACCTGTCATAGAATGTTTCAGGCTCTTAATTTGACGAGTTTACACAACTTGAACAGTTTTTACATCAAAATATTGGCTTTTCTGATTGACTGTCCTTACATTTGAGCTCTGAATTTCATTACCAACACTTTTTCCATTTCCATTTAAGAACTCCTTTTTAATTCAACATGTCAGTGTTATTGGTCCTCCTAGCTGCAAGATCCACCAATGATCCAGTGTTCTGTCTTGTCACTGTCCACTACAGCTCATCCACCCACACCAACCTGTATCTGCACTGATATCAAAAAGGGACTAACCTGGTCTTGCGGTGAGACCTGGACAGAGGAGTGCTTCCATAAGAGCTGTGTAAATGGGACAATACACTTGACCCCAGTGGTTTGTCCACAGTCCGCCGTTCCTGCCTGTCCCAGAAATCAGGTTGCAAAAATCACGGACGGATGCTGCGACACGTGGACGTGTGACTGTGAGCGTAGACATTGTGATTCTTTGCACTTTAATCGCTCCTCGGTTTCTATTGCCGGCAACTAAAAATGTAATCCATCTGCAATTTTTCCAGGTCGCTGTGAGCTGTACGGAGACCCGCACTTCATTTCTTTCCAAGGTGTAGCTTATGATTTTCTGGAAAACTGCACCTACATTCTGGTGGAGGAACGGTCACCGCACTATCATCTGACCATTGCTGTGGACAACTTCTACTGCGTGCCAGGCTTACAGGGCTCTTGTGCCCGAGGCATCATCCTCAAGTATCAGAATACCAAAGCTACTCTCCACATCACAGAGTCCTTTACAGTAAAGGTGGGATATATTTATTTTACTACGTATTATTTGAGAATGTTTCATTGAGTCAGAGGTTTTAATTCTGACCTGATCTGCCTCAGGCCACTCTAAACGATGCGTCCATACAACCACCGTATGAGAAGGACGGGTTGAGGTTTGAAAGCACGGACTACGTTGTGTTCATCTACATCGCTCAGATCCGCTCCTTTGTCTCTTTATCGCCGTCTTACACCCTGGTGGTCAATCTTGCCATGGAGCACTTCCTCAACAACACCCAGGGACAATGTGGTATGTTTTAGCCCTGATTTTTATCAACATCAATCTTTAATGGGTCCTTTATTAATCAAACTCAAATTTAAAGTAACTTGACTTAATTGTAATTATTACATTACTACCCCTTTAACTTTATAATGACTGTTCTTGTCATCATACATGTTGATGATCTCTATCATATGTCACATACTCATTCTGTGATGGTTCAATGCAGACATTTGGTCTGAATACAAGGACCTACGTGACAAAAACTCTCAACTAGAACATTTCTTCTATCTTTAACAGCCACGACAGAAAATAAACCGTTAAAAACACCGTCCAAAACATTCAACACCAATATTTTTGGTTCAGAAAAACACCCAGAAGCTTAAAGATCTGTCTTTTTGTCCCCGGTCACAGAGCAAAAGAAGGGATTTAGAAATGCCCTATGTCTGTCAAATAAGTGTGAGACCAACTTTAATTCTGAAGTGTGGCTTCCACTAGACATTAAGTTTCCTTTCTAATCTTGGGTTGCCAGGATATAATTCCAGATGGCAGCCACTATATATATATATATATATATATATATATATATATATATATATATATATATATACTGTCTATATATATATATATACACACAGAATAAC